>RSEF01000001.1:206774655-206798672 GCA_003993805.1 Himantopus leucocephalus | reverse complement strand
TTTTTTTTTTTCATTTAAAACATCACATGCCTGAAACAATACAACAGCCTGAAAATGGCTTCTCCAATGACTGTAGGAGAAAGCAAACCCAGAAATGGGAGCAAAGTGTCACTGATAACAAGAACAAGGGGCAGCATTTTGGACCTAGTCCAAAATGCAGTGAGTAATTCATTTCATGTGATTTAAATCCTGTGTGTAGTACACGGCTTTCACTTCAGTGACAATCACCATGTATTGCAAAATGGTGCATCCTTTACCCCTTTTTAGAGCCTAACCTCTTGGTGGCATTGTTTGACTTGACAATGAAGGTGACATCAGCAGAGTCCTAACAGCACTCTGCCGTAGCCAGGATGGTCTAGGGCTGTAGACAGAGCAAGGCTTGCGGGTAGAAGTAGTACCTTTTTAGTACCTTTTATTAAACCAACTTACACAGCTGGAAATATCAGACAAGCCTCTGAGGCACACAACCCCTTCTTCAGATCTGAGACAGAAACAGCAGCTTTCAAAGTTAGATACCAGAGAACAGAGTTTAGTTAGCTAACACATCAATTAGTCCATCTCTGAAAGAGAAAAATAGTAGATAGCTGTGGACTAGAGGGGAAGTTGGGGAAAAACGGTCAGGAAAGACAGCGATCTGTTCTGTGTAGGTCTGTAGTTTCAGGAAAATTTTTAGGGTTTCACTTTTCTTTTGAAATACATGACTCTGCTTCCAGTTGCTATGAAACACAAATAGGAAGAGCTCAATGAAAAACATGCAGAAATGTGAATGGAATAAAAGCATATATTATGCATGAAAACTATCTGGATGGAAGATGAAAAAGACAGTACAGAATGCCATGCTTGGTATAGACACACCATGTTTCTTGTGCGTGTTTATTTGGGATGGGCAACACAACCTGTGAAATGAGATCTCCAGAAGTTCCTTCCTGGCCAGCCCAACTTTCCAGGCTTTGTCACCCGCCCTGATAATCAGCACTGGCATGCCTTTAGCCCAGTGTTACCAGGAAAAGTTTTCCCCTGGTACAGACAAACCTCTCTCACCCAAACCCAGATCACCTACTTATTCCAAACGTCATTTAGGTGCTTCTAGTTTCTTTAAGAAAACTAGGTAAAACTGCTTTGATTGGGAAGCCACCACTATATTTACTGTAATTACAGCGACTTCATCTTGCTTAAGAACAAAATTTTTTGCAGTGAGGACAATCAGTCAGTGGAACAACTCCCCGGGGACGTGGTGGAGTCCTCATCACTGGAGGTTTACAAGATGTGACTGGACAGGGTGTTAGATAATCTCACCCAGGCTCCCTTTCCCACTAAAGGTTGGACCAGATGATCTTCCAATGTCCTTCCAACCTGGGCTGCTCTATGATTCTAACTATGGGTAAGAATATCAGGGATTTCCTGTTGTGAGTCCCAGCTGTGTTTTTAACAGAATTTGCTTAAAGAAACATAGTCATTTTGAAAATATATCTTTGGCAAAACTTTGACGTGAGAAGAAACTCAATGCAATTTCAGAAAGCCCTTAGCTATTACACTCTGATATGCTCTAAGAGATTGGTTTGCTGACCATTATCATGTAGATAAGGAAATGGAAAAATGCAACTCACTGGTGTTTTTGCTCTTCCTTAGCTGATGCTCTAACGGTGGTTTTAGCATTCTATTGACATCAGTGTAATTCTGAAATTTTTTTCTTTGTATTTCTTCAAACCATTCTCCAGTCACTCCCTGCAGCCCTGTTTCAGACTTCTTTCTCTTCAGAAGTTTGCTAGAAAGGAACAAAAAAGCATTTTAAAACCATTTTAGATATTACAGCCACATAATGAGGAACTATCCCTGTTGTTCATTTCAGTATTTACAGTGTAATTCTACATATAATGACTTTTTATAAGATACAGCGGGACATGATACATTCACAGCAATTGCATAAAAGTTTTACTGACAGCAGAATCCTCCAGCTTAACAATGAGAATATGTGACCAGGTTAAGTGGACGACTCATGTGCTTGCATTATTCTCTGCCTCAAACAAGTGCATCCTTCTTCCTTGCAAAAATGAGGTAATAATTCACAAGCATTATAAAACTAATTGAAAGTAAGATTAAGTTCAGCCAACAATTGAACTAGAATAAATAATACTCTAACAAAGCAATTCTTGAAATATTTATTCACTCATTTAAGCGGAAGCAATAACAAGATTATTCTGATTTTCAAAAGGAAGCTCACTTGAGGCCGTGACAGTGAGGTGCCCACCACACATCTGTGTAAAGGAGAGTAATAAATTGTGAATTCAGCTAATGGGTATTCACACAACATGTTCAACGAGTTTATCACATTTTCCTCTTTCCTTGCTGCATAGTGATTCTGCCTGTATTTAATATGTATGGAAGCAACTAATAATGAATATGAACGTTCTGCCACGCAGAGGCGAAGCCT
Organism: Himantopus leucocephalus; assembly: GCA_003993805.1. Taxonomy (NCBI): domain Eukaryota; kingdom Metazoa; phylum Chordata; class Aves; order Charadriiformes; family Recurvirostridae; genus Himantopus; species Himantopus leucocephalus. The sequence continues at coordinate 206,796,241 of RSEF01000001.1, read as the reverse complement.
GAACAAGCTACACACATGTGGCAGCAACTGAAGCAGCTGTTTAGTAGCAAGTTCAGGTTTTAGACCAAGAGGTCACAGGAATGAATTGTTTATCTGGACATAAAAGAACAAGGTGCAGTTGAAAAGGAGTCGGAATAGTGCAATGGACATGCAAAGTTACTTGTTTTTAAATTACATTATACAAGTGCCTAAAGTACAGATGCAAACGCAGCATATCCACGCCCCAGCTGATTCTGATGGTGGCAGAACAAGACTTTGTGCACAGCCTGGAGATGTAATACCAATGTTTTCACAAGGCTTTCATGTAAATCTTCCACCTTAATCAGTGGTAAAACCCATGGCTAAGAATACAGATGCTCTCAGAGAACATAAATTATTTCAGTTATCAATTTAAATGAAAACTCATATTCTTTGAGACATTACTTCATAAAAAACCCCTTAAAATTAAATATCTAGTCTGGAAACGGACGTATATCCATCTGGAATTGATACAGGGTATATTGTCCATACCCGCACCTACTGTTCATCTGGTGGTATGTGAAGAATAGGAGAGCAGGAGAGAGACGTTTTTGGTAAATGAGCGAATATTTCCCTTGAGGAAGACTACACAGACACACGCACAAGCGCTACCCATCCGAAATAAACTTATTACAAAGGCAAAAATGTTAATCCCGCACCATGGGAGTGACTAAACACCGTAAACGCCATCTGCAGGGCGGAAAAGAGCCCAGCAGTAACGCGAAACAGGAGGAGACGATGAACAAAGTGCTCTCAAGCTCCAACTTCATGACCTCACTCCCGCGGCCTCGGCAAAGGCGACCCGAGATACCCAAAGCAGTACAAGCAGACCGAGCCAGAGCGTGAGGCATTTGGGGAGCGGCCGCAGTCACGCCGCAGTGCCGAAAGGGGAGGCCGCCTCTCACGCTCCGTCCCGGCAGCGTTTTAACCCCCGGCACACCCCCCCCCCCGCCGCCGCGCAACCGGCGCGCTGCGCACAGGGCGCCCCCTGGCGGCGGCCGGCAGAGCCACAGCCCGGCGCCCCGGGGCCGGGGGGGGTCCGCACCCCTCTCCCCCGCTGTCCCGAACCTCACACTACTTATATATATATACGACTAGCTGCTTTACATTTATGCCTTTCAGAGAGAAGGAAAAATACCAAAAACCCCACACTTACTCTAACGTCGACTATATCAGGCGTTGCGTGAGCACGCCTTTCACCGAAAAATGCGTTAAAAAGCTTGCACAAACGCTGACTTTAATATTTAAATGCTGTAAAGTTTTTACTGGTACATGCTTGGCATTATCTGTAGTCATTATCTGTGGATGTGCTGCTTTTGAATTGTGCTGTCATCCCCAAATCATGAAATAAACCCCTCAAATTGCTTGTGCATATTTATATACACTCACACATGCAGGCCCATAGATCGAACCCTACATATATAGTTATGTCAGTACCGAATAAGATTAATATGATACATAATATGTAATTGCAATTTCGCATGACTATTAAGTATTTCTCATTTGCGATGACTCCCAGCCAAACCACATCATTTCCCTATATACCTGCTCTGCCAAGTCTACATGCCCCCTCATGATACTAATGAACGACAGTTGTGAGGTAGAAGGAAAGCACATCCCAAGAAACAATTACAGCACAAGATGGTATCTGCAGTCAGTATTGCAATGAACTTGCCTTTGAGGCAGCGCTATTGTTACTCGGATTGCAAATGATATATTGAGACACTGCTCCGTAGGAGTGTCAAAACACCTAATGCCCTCTAAACCAAATGTACTAATCCCGCTTCCCTGTCTGCTCCATCCATCCTTCCTTCTCATTTCTCTAAAGCCACTTCGGACACTGGGAGCCACTTCCTTTTGAGAGGAGACAACATCACCGTGACTGGGAAAAGTACCCATAAGCTGTTGCAGGATTAAAGACAACTCCATTCCCAGGATATCTTACAGGTGAGTGCTCCACTAACCGGAGCAGGCAGCAATCCTAAATGACCTCACAGGCTACACCTCGTTACCTTTTCCCATCTATTATCCTACACAGCATCTAAACGAATGAATCACTCAGGAGCAATTCCTTTGCACTGTTTTTAAAAACATCTCTTCCTTATTGGCACAAGGATGTCCCCGTATTTCTTATACAGACGTCTCCAGGGAAAAGTTAACCTAAATGTTTGGATGTACTAGACTTTCATGTGGGTTATCATAAATATTGTGAAAAGAGCTGTAGCCTCCCTCTGCCACTTCCTGTTAGGATAATAAGGAGCTTTAATTGCTACTGTAAGAGGAAAGGTATTTTCTCTACCATCTTCATCCTGCATATAGAGCAGAAGACAGATGTGTAAGGCAGTAGAAACTGGGTTGCCAAATAGGACATCTGGGGACACCTCTGCTGTTTGCAGGGCACAGGGGACTCAATCCCACTTTTGCCCAAGCAGAAATTATGATTCCCATTGATTTCAGCAGAAGCAGGATTTGGCCCTAAAGGACTCTTACCACACACCTCACGAGAGAACAGACACACAGCAACCACTGAGCGTGGGGAATTGCACCGGGTACAGGATAAGCAGACCAGTATTTGCTCATTGGATCAAAGCTCTCAGTGTCTGAGAAGAAAAGGCTGAAAGGACTGCAGACAAAAACAGTCACGAAAGCATTAGATAAAAACCACAGCAGGGCACATAATCTGCAAAAAGAGTTACCTAAAATAAGCTTATGTCTCTACTCTGATTATGTTCCTTACTTTGTCAGTGAGAAAAGGCTAGAGATGTTAAAAAATAGTGATCCGCTTCCTGAAGAACCAGTTCTTTCCTAATTTTTTGGTTTCAGCTTACCACCTTCCCACTGTTTTATACGTTATGCCACACTGGTGAACTGTGCATCTCTACCATTTCTATGGCCAGTTAATTTTCTAGAAAACCCTGGCTGTTATCACTGCCACAGGTAGATCTAAAATGATGCATATGCAAGAATATTTTCTTACTTATAGTTCCTTTTACTTTTATAAAAATAATTTAAAGACATACTCACAAGTTGCCATCTTATTTGAAAAAAGGGGGAAAAGAAGTATTACTGGCAATGGCAAAGACTACCACAGCTCAAGTAATTTGAAAAAATTATTATCCGCCATTTCATATAAACATATAATAGCAATAACAACAACACTCTGGTTTCCAAGGTGCCAGAGAAGCTCCTGTGGCAGGTTAATCCTACCAGGAAGAAAAATAACAATACGCAGAGCCAAGATACTCTTTCCTAGCACGTCAGACACACAATAGGTCTATTTTCTAAGGCAGTCTTTACTCTTAGTAGCTGGTATATTTTTACTCACATTAAAGCAATCTTTTGTTTATTTTTCTTTGTTACTGTTTTCTGTTTGGCTAATGTCAATAAACCAAGTCAGCTTCATTATTACATGTAAAACATTATGCAGATGTAGGTGAATCAGAGAGGAAAACTGACTCCCATGTTTTGGTTGCACACACACTACAAGACAATGTAAAAAGATCTAACTGAAAACACACTTATTTTTTCTTGGGGTTTTGTATTTGTAAAATTAAGCATTTCTGCAGTAATTGCCTGAAAAATCATGGCCTCCTCTAATTTGATGAAAAAAATGTTGTATTGGCAATAATGCTTGAATCTAACCTGCTAGGTCGCTGCCGATCAACCACTCATTTAATTTTCTCTTCCCCCAGAATACTAGTTTTCTAAGTCTTCATCCTTTTCATTATTATTACTGCTGCTGTAAGTTTTGTTATTATGTATTCATTTTATAATGCCCATTAACCCACTAAGTTGCTTTCAGAAGATGTATTTGTCTGAGTATGTGACCAATAAAACTAAAGATGTGTACAGGCAAAGAGGCTATGCCACAACAAGGAAGACCAAAGAGTGTGTTGGTTCAGTGTTTCTTTCTGACCATGACCCAAATACCAATAAATATAATGGAAGGACTTTCACTGTCCTGAACAGGCTGTCAGGTCAGGCTGCTGGAGAGTCACCTAGTGGTGACATCCCTGGATGGAAAGGAGTAACTGGAAGTGCCAAGAAAGGTTCACCTGAAGGACAGGAGAAACACTTCACAGCCCAGCACTGAACTCGATGGGATATGTTTTCAATCCCACTTTGATAGGTGCATCAAGTTGCCGGCTCACAATTATCCCTAAATATCTAGGTTCCGGAAATGTGCAAATCCAGGAGACAGAAGCGGGGAGAAACTGAAAAGGGAATTAATCTTCTCTAGTTCTTCCCCCCAGACTGTACATTTAACAGGAAAAAGTACTTTAAACACAAAGCTACCATTTCTGCACATGATTTTGCTACCCACCCTACTACTACACTAAAGTACCCTTTCAAGCAGCAAGTCCGGCTACTTAAGCAGATAGCTGCAAACAGTAAATGTCATTTAGTCCCCAGAACACTTTTCTGACAATAGACATCAGATTCACACATCAAGTCCTGTCGTGTGTGTCAGTGATACAGGCAGGGAATATGCGAGTTAAAGGCAGAACATCTTTTCTGCCTGTACTGAAGTTCCACCTTGTCTGCTTATAGGAAAAATCCTTCCATATCCACTTTTCTTTTTAATTAAAAAGTAGAAAAATCACAAAATCTGACCCAGTGATTTTCTTTAACTAATGTTCATATTTATATTTGCAAAATTCTTTGGACACTTCACAAAGCTTCTGAACTCTCAGAGCAAAGGAATAATCAGCAGCATCACATACCATCTAAATGCCACAACATGCATGAGACAAAAAACCCCCAAACAGAGCAGTATTGCACTACCTCTACTCAGTGGATTTATTCTTTGAAAAAACTGATCACCTGCTTTAAGATAGCCTAATATGGTGGCAATGTGTACATCCATTACACTCAATCCACAAAGACACTGAGACTATCAGCACATGCAAAACATTCTCATCGGACTCCCACTGTGCATTGACTACTTCTTTCCACTCTATGACTCACAATGTCTTTTGTGTCTACAGTTTTTTAACTTAAGCACCCCCTGTACAGTGGCTAAAAGTTACCTCTGTTTTTTCCCAAAGGATTAATGTCTCATATTAAACTATACGAAATGAATACACTGCAGACAAGTTACTCTAGCTGCCGTTTTCCTTCACTGAGTCCAACACTCCATTTCTCCTTGAAGCTTTTGTCTGTTCCCGTGGGCAAGAGCACCGACTGACGCTTTCCTCTGAAACAGAAAACTAGGAAATGTTGTAAGGGCAAGGACGAGGTTCATTCTCATGCTGACCACGTATCTCCTCCCTGCTCTGGCAGCTCAGGCATCAGAAGTTCTCAGTTAAAGCTCAGAAATCAGGAGCCTAATGACTGTCTTGATGAAGTTAAGTTTTTAAAGCACAGAGCATTGCAAACCGAGATCATGGGAGCTTAGGGTGATTAATCACCCATCTCAAGCTGTAACAATGCCTCAAAACATGACTTTTAACATCAAACTATTTCTTTAGTAGCTACCCTGGGTTTACAGTGAAAACATTATTTCAGCCCTGCTGGAACAAATAGAAAAGGCTATAAGTATATATGTTTTAATTGAGTTTATACATACTTAAAATATGAAAGCTTTTAGTCCATTGGGCAGCTGGTCAACAAGAGTGAATGAGGTGAAATACCACCAGTAATGTCATAACTGTCGGTGACCCTCCAGCTCAGGCTGACTCTCTGCCATTTCCTCTACAGTGAGTGTGAAACAAGAGAAAGCCCCACTCTGAGAATGCTTTACAGATGATTTACAATCTCTCTGTACCGGCTGCAAATGTCAGGTCAAAAAAAATGGTGTTACTTTATTATGCTGTCAATACTTACAAGCTACCTACCAATATTATATGGTAATAACAAAACAAATCCATGATGCAATGGAAAGGAAGGCTACCTATCATTTTTAAAGTGTGTCACATATCTTCTGAATGGTAGTAATTAATATCTCTAATGAGATGACTTCATTAATAGGAATTCCCATTAGCATTAATGCATGCTAATACGGGCAATAGATATAATTCTTCATGCAAAGATTCTGATTTGTTTGCAGGGATAGATGTAGTCTCAGTCCAAAAACATTGCATGACAGGAATAAGTCATGCTCCTGAATTTCTATCCCGGAAATCTTACATGGAAATATAGATGTGTACTGTGTGTGCCACATGATGGGTGGGAAGGCTGGGGATCAGGTCTTCTTAGGTGTCCCAGTACATCTGAAGCTAATGATTAACAGCAGACATATTTACTCTTCTAGGGTAGAGCTGCCAGTTGATTTGAGACCTTTTATAAATATTGATAGCATGCAAAGAGACAGCCATCTATGCAAGTAATTTACAGCTCAGCCATGTATTATAAATTTAACTGCCTCACAAAGGCATACAGTGCAAATGCTATTCCTCATGTTTCTGTATGACTTTCTTTATGCAAAACCTTTCCTAGGCAACAATATAAGGGGAAAAACAAGAAAACAGACACAGGCCAGGTGAGAACTCTGCACGAGGTGAGTTGGTTTCAAAAGCAGACCAAGGTCCCATCTCTGCAAGCAGGTTTGTGTGTGATAGCCCATGGGTCTGGACAGAGCTCTAAAATTGAGAGGCTCCAGACGGGCTTAGACATTTGTTTGTATAGAGTTAAGCCTGATGCCTAGGGCTCTCAAAATACACCTTTCCAATCTCTGATAATTGTGCAGAGTCTCACACGGAGCTGAAGCAAGATTCTGGTCAACAGAAGTAAGACAGAAGGTCAGAGTGTACCTGCACCCAGTTTATGTGTTACTGTAACACTACAAAAGCCTCGTTTACATTGCTTTAAATTAACGAAAGCAGTCAAAAGAATGAATGTAAGCTCTAAAAGTTGACACAGTGGATGTTCTTCATCTGGAAATATAATGCTTATATACATGTATATAATATATACTTACACAGATCCTGGAAATAGAGATATTATTGTATAATAATGCTTTCAAATATAATATTTACATGTATACAATTTTATATATATATACTTCTATACCTATAAATACATATTTAAGAACATCCAAGGCTATAATGCCGGAAGAGACAGACTGCAGACCCCCAGCCACACTGCTGCAGCTTTGCTTGACTGCAGCTCTCTGCACTCAGGCCCCTCTATCTAGAAACCCACAGATATGGCAAGAAGTATAGAAGTTCCTTGGTTATTCCAACCACAAATTAAACTGTGTGTAATTTATATGTAATAAAGTGCCAACAGACTGCACTTTTCATCATTTACTCCTTGCTTTGTTTTGTGGTTTTGATGTGTTTGGTCAAAGTTAGTATGGTACCAGTACATATACCTGTTTATTTTTGAGGTACAACTGATAAAAAGAATACAGTTTCTAGTAGTTTAAAATGCAGGCATTTAAATACAGCTTGTTACATTTAACACTGTTAGCATAATAATCTAGCTGCAAAGAAGGATTAGAAATACACTTCATGTGAACATTTGATGCACAAATCCTCAGGAAAAATTGCCAATTTTCCTCTACTTGCTTTAATGCATTTCTTACACAAAATCTGTAAGTTGTGAAACTTTTCAGGCTGTCAGCTCCAGGGAATTAAGTAATTTTTCAATTTAAAACAAGTACAGGAAAGGCCAAACTGAAGTCAGTCCTTAGTCTATGTAGTCCCGTGTTAAAGTTACAGAACACAGAAGAAAATGGCGTCTCTGTGCCCAAAGATAAAAACTCCACTGGGCCAAACTCCACTCGATTTGAAAACTAGATTCAGAGAGCAAAAAGATTTTAAAGGATGATTAAATTCAGTATACATAAACCACTGATAAAACCTACATTTTAAAGAAGAAAAGGAGATGGACGCAGGCAACATTTTTCAAATGCTGTCAAACCAGTAACTGATACAAACCAATGAACATCAGCTGAAGTCTTAACACACAGCCCAACAAGCTTTGCTCTCAATCATTAGCCAGGTCTCTCCAAGAGCTACGTCTACATGAGGTGCAAGTGCTGTGTGTCCATACAGATCCAAGAATCTGAAGTACCTCAGGGACCAAACCCAGCAAAACTCCAGCACCTCAGGCTTCACCACAGAAAGCATGTGCTGCAGTCTTTGACAGGATTACAAGACACATGTAACCTGAAAATGCCACTGGAGCACAGCTGTGTCAGTACCAGGGGAGATATCCAGCCACGCTGAACATCAGCGAGACATGTTCTTGTGCAACACTTTTTTGACTTCCTGACATAATGCATTTAGTATTTCTGAAATACATGCAAGGACTTGAAGGTGTTGGGACACAGACAGAGTGTAGAAGCTGTCAGCACCTGAAAACATTTCTGGGGTCCTTCCAAGGCTGCTCACTGCAGACAGATATTCATTCCCTTCCTGACAGCAAAGACAGGCAATGCGTGTTACACTTCACTAGCATTACCTTTCAGAGGCCCAGTGACTCTACTGCACATGCCACTGGCATTACAAGCAACTTTTAATAGACATATATAAAGAAGCTGAGCTAAAGTGAGAGTGACCATGCTGATGTTTTCAGCATTTCAGACAGTTCTCTTCTCCATGCACCTCCATGACTCTCTGCTTGCTTAGTATGGGAAGCTGTTTTCTTCCACCTGATGGCCATTTCCAATTCCCACTAACGTCAATTATTATTTTAACTTCTGCACTTCAATTATGGAGGAGATAGAGGGTGTTGAGAACATAGAGACACTACTTTTGGAAAGGTCAAACCTGGGAAGTGCACAGACTTCCTACAAAGTGCACGAGCCCTTAACTGGGTCAAAACTCCATAGAAAAATCGGACTATTCTGCATTAGCTGTTCCAGAACAACTCCTGATATTGACTGTCTACTCAGTAGCTAATGCTAGCTTGTACTACTGTGCCTGACCTATTTATTCTTGAAGCCTGGCCAATTTATCCATATAGACAAAGCCCAATTAATTCTACTTTCACCATTAAGCTTAGATTTAGAGAATGTCTACCCATGGGCTCAAGAGTAAGCCTTGGCTTAAATCTCATCAGTTTCAACAAGTGCATTCTTTTTGGCAGCCCTAGTGACATCAGAAAGTGGGCTAGATAATAATAACAGTAATAATCATTCTCATTTTCATTTTTACAGTATTTTGTCACTTGAAAATGCAAACATTACTTTGAACCCTGGCACAAGGCCTGTGTTTGAATGAACATGGGCGAAAATGCTCTGAGTGTGTCCTTCCCACTCCTGAGGGTTTGGCCACCTGGGCCCAGGGCCAGCTTGGAAAGAGCAGAGCTGGTGGCCTTGGAGATATCTGTTGTGAAGACAGCCAGAGGCCTCAGCAATAGCCATCCCTCCTTTCCCCAGGAGCTGCTTTTAAACAGAGGCTGTCCCACCGGGCCTTGCCCCAGCTACAGCCCCAGACATGGCCACTGCCCCACTGATCTGGGCCTCGACCCCCAGGCTGATGTCCCAACCTGGCCTCAGCCCAGCCACCCCACCCCTGGCCTGCCCAGCCATCATGGGGCCATGGCTGACCCTGGTCACCATCCACCCGGCCTGACCCTGATGTGACTTCATGGCTTGACCTTGGCACTGCATCATCATCATGTCCCTGCCCCATGGTCAGCGGGCTGTGGTGGATCTGGTTACCCTCACCAGGCCTGATCTTGACCCTGACTCAACCCCACGGCCTGGCCTCAGCCCTGCTGCACCACCATGGTGATGGGGCTGGGGCTGCCCTGGCTGTCTCACTGGAGCTGCCCTCATGGTGAGGGCCCGCCTTGCCAGCCCCGTGGGGAGCCCCTGTGGCCCCATTACGTGAAGAAAGAAGAAATACATTCAGTCCACACTACCAGGCAGGCTCTTCCAGACATAACACACCTCAGAAGGTGCTTCTGGGTCCCTTTCTGCCGCCACACAGACTGTAGAAAAACCCCTGCTCTCAAACACAAACAAGAACAAAGCTTTGGAGAAACAGATTGACCTTTCGTTAACACTGAAATTAGTTTACTATGGAAAGACAAGACCAGTGAGCTGGCAGCGATGCCAGCCTGGACCTTGCTCTGTAGATGTAAAACTGGAGCTACACCACAGACTTTGGTTTAGTTAGCCCAGATGCACAGGGCTAAAGCCGAAACAGAAAATGGCACACGCTGTGCCTGCCTGCCCCCAGTTGTGACCACCTGTTTTTCCTCAGCTCATGTGAAGCCCCAGTTCTTGACTCCAGGCCCTACCACAAGATAGAATTATTAAAAAACATCGATGAGGCAAAAACTTGGTGTGCAGCTTAACTAATTGCCTTTGGTTACAGTACCCCCACTCAAACAAGGGGAGTCCCAAAGTGGGATTATTTATTGTTTACCAAACTGAGTAAAGGTTTTTTTAAATCACAGTCTTCCTTGCCATTTTTACTTCTATATACACTTCTTTAGCATATAAGCACTTCAGGGCTTCAAGGACCTGTTTTCCTAAGTGTTTACAAACCACTAAACATGCCAGTGGCGCAGTATCAGTAGTAAATAATAATAGTATCTCCTCCACAAACAAGACACAATAGAGCACTTGTGCCCTGAAACATCCCGGGTGGAGTATCTCTTATGAAAGAATTTCTTTATTAATGCTTTGTTCAGGGAGGGTACTCCACTGGAACAACAATATACCCAAGTGGTGCTGTCCCGGTATCCTGCTCTCCTCACCCACGCAGCCCATGGGTAGTTTGGGGTTGACTCTAAAAATTATTTCAAATAATAAGGAGTTGGGTCCCTAATGTAGATCTTTAACACCCAAGAAGTTATTGTTAGTCTCTGAGAGGCTGCGAGAGGGTCAACAGGACTACTTCCGCAAATAAACCAAAATAAAGGCTGCCATGTCAGACCCCTCGAACATTAAGCAAGACAAAATAATTGAAGCACCAAGAGGGTGCTGAGTATGGCTGCATCTCCGCAACAAATGCCTTCTGCGGTTATAAGTATGGAAAAAGGTGAAAAAACACACTCCCTACGCAGGGTTTTATTCCCATCTTCTATTGCCAGACCTGTGAGACCAAACGTCAGTCAAGAGAATACAGTAAGGAATTATTTGCAACAAATTATGAACTCAGTAAATGATCTGCTGTAAGGCAGTAAGAACAGTTGTGTTCCTGTAACAAATAACTATGTCCAAATGATTTGTTGTAGAGACTGTCTAGAACAAAGTAAAGTGGGGATTAATCTTTCCCACAAGAATCATGTGTTGTTAATGGGTCACCGAGAGAGGAGCAGTGAGTGGTGCTGAGTGTACCTCCCAATTAATTTCTTTTGTTTTCCATCTTTAAATTTGAGGATAAAATTAAAACGAACCTCTACTTTTCTGCCATCTATTCTCATTGTCACAGATCTGTGCAAATAAATTTACTAAACAAAAAAAAAACATAAGCAAACCTGGAAATAGGAAAAATAAAACAAAGGGAATGAGTGCTCTTCTCTCCCAAAAGCTCCATTTCCCTTTCCTCTTTTTTTCAATTCCTATTCATAAAGAGTGGCTGATGCCCAAGATATTTTCTGGAGCTGCTAATTAATTTTTTTTCCATTCTTCCCACTGAAAAAGAAAATATTCCTCACACAATACAGGCATAGTTACTTCTCGAAACACGATCTAGCAGGTAAACTGCTATTCAGGAAGGTAGGTTCATTTCCCTGTTCAGTGGCTCAGTCTCTCAGTTATTTTCAGTGTCTCGTTTGAAAGTGAAGATAACAGTGCTTCCCTTTTTCTGAAGGATTATTAAACTAAAATGGCACAAGGCTATTGTATACAGTCATAATAGGGCATTATATAAAGCAGACAAATCTCTAATAAAAGTTAATAATTAAAGAATTCAGAGCTCTTCTGCCCTTTAAAACACATTCTCTATTTATCCGTAGCTCTTTTGTTGTATCTCCCGACTGTTCATTTTTTGGACAACCTGCAAATGTACCAGCTACCTGTTCCCACGCCACAACCCCCTACCTGCCGCCTCTTTTAAGTAGCTGGCTCCATGTCTCCTGGCTCCTCTCGTCCCAACTGCCTCCTCTGGGCCCTGGTGCTGTTTTAGTGGTGGAGGTGCATCTCTGCACCCAGTGCTCCGGCAGTTGGAGGCATGGGAGCCCCAAAGCTGACTGGAAAGACACCTGCTTGGGCACTGCCCGCCTCTCCACGCTCTGCAGAGGGAGGAGCTGCCTCGGAGATGAAAGGCAGCGGCTCCACCTCTGTATCCCATAGCTGCTCGCCCTGTTGCTGCCGAGCCTTCCTATGGGGACCGCCAGTCCCTCCGCTACCTGCCAGGCTGTGAAGGGCTGTCCTGAAGAGATGGGAAGCAGCCAGCCTCCCTTGTCACCCTGCCCATCGGCTTCCTGGAGAAAGGACAGAAAAGAGAAGCACCTACAGGTTTGTTAGGCCTTTGGGACCCGGGGCTCTGCATGCAAATATCAGCTGACAATTCGTTTTTAATTTCTGTCCCCAGCAGCTGCAAAACAAAGCTTGAGAGGATGGGCCGGGTGTACCCTGAAGCCTTGAAACCAGAAGTCGAGTAAGACCTGGAATGTTCTCATGTCATGATTTCCAGGCCTACTTCATTACGTATGGAAAGCTGACCTGTGGTATTAATACCTGTGCCTACAGCAAGCACTCGCTGCGTCCTTACGGAAACTGAATTGTTAGTGAGCCATCTGAACATGATACTGCCCCCTGAACACGCCGGATTCCTCCCTGCCTCCTCCTGGGCATCTAACTGCGATACTGAAATATTTGGGAGAAGGAACCTTCTTCCACGTGCGTTTGCAAAATCATCAGTTTCATTATCCAGGCTTATTAAAATAGCATTTTGTGACCAAGCTGGACTTCTGTCTTAACACTGCAATTATTATTATGGAAAAATGCATGTATACTGATATACACACCCTATATTCCATTTTTTTCTCCCATGCTGACGCTTATGCTCAATGAGATTTTCTCCAAGTTGGTAATATGAATGAGACTGGATTTGGTGAACAACAAAGAATACTGAACTTGGGTGTTACCCAAGTGCAAAACTAATATGTATTTTTTCTTTTAAATGATTAAATAAGTGGTTACTAATTATTAAGTTTCTTATGATTTTCAGTGTATGTGGCAGTTGAGCAGACATGTGAGTTGTACCACAGGTGACCGTTGCTGCTTCTGTTAACCTGTTTCGTGGGAGAAGGAGTCAGGTACGGTTGGTTTGCTGTTGCTAATCAAAGGTATTGCTGAGCGGAGCCGCGAGAGGGCACTGCAAAGGAGAAAACAGCCAAAAAACAAGCGGTTCTGGGAACCAGCAGCCCAGGGCCCATCAGGAGCTCAGCTCCCTGACAGTAGCAACAACAAATAAAGATCCAGCAGGTCACACAGTTCATTCCTGCATAAAAGGAAAAACAAAACCTGAGAAGTCTTCCAAGCCAGGCACAGAGCTCTGAAGCCAGCCAAAGGAGCCGAGAAACGGCTGACGGTACCTGGAGGGTATGCCAGGGCATCAGGAGGAACAGGGAGGGACATGCCAGGGCATCAGGAGGAACAGGGAGGGACAACACAAAGTGGGGCCCACAGCTACACAAATGTGCACAAGTATCCACAAAGGTCACACATTCCCGCTCCACTCAAAGGCTCCAGAGAGAAAGAGAAAGAGGGGTTGTATAAAGCCACTAGCGTTTCCCCAAAGAATGCCCCCAATACGCGTTTAATTTCACGAAGGTGTGGGCTGTCTGGGTGAAGAGAGATCCAGTGGTTCTATCAAGCTTCCAGTGTAGGTAAGCAGTAAGAAAAAAAATACGTATTTTCGTCTGAAGACCTCATGGTTACTTAGCTGAGAGCTCAATGCATTTGAGGGGCAATTGGTCAGTATTTCATGCTGCACTGCAATACATTTGTGTTTATGTGAAAATCAACTCCCCTGAAGCATGATTGTCATTTGTTGGACAAGATAAGCTGTGCAGGATGTCAGGATTTATCTTTTGATTTTATTTCTGATTTTGTCTTTCAAAATTAACTGGTGTTAACATTTGCCTATATAACAAATGCAGCTTGTAAAAAGAGAAAAGCCCGTTCCTGCTTTTTTGATTCCAGAGTTGTATCTGGGAATGAATTTTAATTTTTTGTTGCTCTTTTAAGAGATTTTCAGACAGCTATGTGTTTGCTTGTTTGACATCAAACAGCATGCACAAGATGAGTGCAGTCATTAGAACCTGACTTGTGGTCTGCCAGTAAACACTTCATTCCCTCTGTCAATCCAGTCCGGGTTGATCTATACAGGGACATGCTATATGGTAAATAAAGATGGTCACTGAACAAACTTGACCAGTGAGCCCACTGGTTATTATTGACTTGTTCCCTGGCCCTTCCCAGCTCCAACTAGCTCTTCCCAAAACTATGCTCAAGAGCAGTTCAGAGGACAATTCGCTTCAGTGACGTCATGCAAAAAAGTGGTATTGATGAAACTGCCCCTTCCATTCCACAGCACCTCCTATATGCCTCATTTGATTGACAGCATAAATCAAACAGCTTCAAAATCACACTTTGAAAGTGTCCCAGAAGTGGGCTGCTACAGTGCTCAGGCATTGTTTTAAAACTTTTGAACTGAAAAAATGTGTACAAAGTTAATTATCAAAACAATAGTAAAAGAATGACATAGAGCCAAGGGGGCAGGCATGTGGGACCAAGAGGAGCAAATGCAATTTTGTTTAGAGACTCTGAAGCTCACTGTGGTCAAATAGGAATTGCAGGATTTGGCCCTCCAGGGTGATCACTGTTATTACGTAGATTACAGTAGCACAGGGCAACACCACACAGACTGGAACCTGTCTGCTCCTGATGGGAGTCCCCTGGCCAGAGAAGCTTACAGTCTAAATGAGACCAGGTAGACAAGTGGAGTGAGAAAGAAAGTACTTTTACTAGGCCCAAGAGAGATTAAGAAACTTGCCCAAGGACACATACAAAGCCTTTGACAGATCCAGGCTTTAACCTAGATTTCAGTATGGCGCCTTGATCTAAACACTTCACCTATCTTCTGCTCAACTTCTGAATGCCTCAACTGAGATTTAAAGTAGACTCCATCTCAGTAAAGCATCATCCTCTTATACCACGTTCATTTTGACAGCTTTTGCATAAAGAGAGACCACTTTCTCTTGACAAAGTCGTAAGTAAACAGATGGAGAAACAAGTACAAATTTGGGAGCAGGTGAAAGCCTTGAATTCAAGAGCAGGCTATTGCTTCACAAGCCTCTCTACAGCAGTGGAAGCCCCACTGCATTTGCTCTGGTTTTAAAGCCTTACCCAGAGTTTTAAATTTACAACTATCCAGCCATGTAATTCTCCACATCCAGCAAAGCTTTCCTCTTTTTTTTTTTTTTGGAGTCATAANTTAATCAAAGAAAGGTAATGCCAAATTATGGAAGAAACAAACTGCCAAACTTAACTCAGTCCGGGTTCAAACGCTGCAAAAAACTAAGACGCAAGTCAGTGTTGACACATAATGTTTAACCATGCCCATCATAAAATCCACTTGACTGAAACAGAAAATACGCGGTACAAAAATCCACTCGACAGAAATGTTACTCATTAACATTCCTTCTACTTCTTACATGAAAGCATCACTTGTGACAAGTGCCCGTTTGTGAATCCAAGAGGACACTGCCTCTCCCTCGCAAACTGCCCACAAGGTACCTCGTCTCATCTGGAGGAAGAAATGATAACCTTTAATAATAAACGGCTCGTTTTCCAGCATAATTTTTATTAATTCCTTGACCTTTGCTTCCACTATCGACCCAAGTGGCTTTGGTGATTGCACACAGGGGAGATACGAGACAGAAACAAGGTCGAGGCTGTTCTATTTGTTCACACGGCTCCTATAAGCTGTTGTGACTTGTGTACTGGAATGCGGAGGGAGTTCAGTTAAGTCAGTTGTGAACAACCTCGCGGTCAGGTGAGTGCCTGGCTCGGCAGAGCCGCCACGTTTCCCTGCAAGGTCCCGCAAAACTTCCCTGTCACCGTTGTCTGCCCGGGTACCAGTGCTCAGCCTACACCGACACGCTGCAAGACCGAAGCGGCCTCCTCCTCCTCGGGGAAGGAGAGGAGCCACGGGGAGCAGCAGCCGTGACTCAGAGCCGTCTCTGTCACAACACGCGTTTCCCGAACACCTCCGACGCTGCAGATGCCCGGGACGGGCACCCGCGGGCGGGCGGCACCCGCGCCCCCTCCCCCAGCGCCCCGGCAGGACCGCCGCCTCCGCCGCAGCCACCCCGGCCCTCCCCGCCTCCGGCGCATCCCCCGCTGCCCCTCGCCCGGCGCAGCCCCTTCCCCGCGGGGCCGCCGCCCCGCCGGCCCTTTTCCCGCTCTTTTCGGCGGGGCGAAGCAGCCGCGGGCAGCGCCGCCGCCCGCACTGGCGCCCTGCGCCCCCCGCGTCCGCGCCTTCCGCCGCCGGGCGGGGCGACGGGCAGCGNTCCCCGGGTCCGCGCCTTCCGCCGCCGGGCGGGGCGACGGGCAGCAGCGGCGGGGCGGGGGGTGTTAAGCCTGGTACCTGACTCTGTCCTTCTCAGCCCGCCGGAGCTCCGAGTCCCTCTGCAGCACCTGAAAAATCGCCCTGGCTTCCTCCTCGTTTAAAAAACTGAGATCTGGCCCCTGAGGCGCTGCGGTCATGGCTTGGCTTATTTTCGGGCGGGCGGGCGGAGGCAGGCGGGCAGCGCTGACCCCCCGGCAGCCTGGAGCGACACCAGCATGGCCGAGCCCCGGCGGGACCGCGCACGCCGGCACCCGCGGGACGCGCTTCACCTCCGGACGGCGGCGGCAGCCGGAGCCGCGGCCGCCCCGTACCGCCCCGCACCGCCCCGCCGCGCCTTGGGCAACACCCCCCCACACACACCCGGAGCCAGCGAGCGCGGCCCGGCGGGGCGGGGCGGGGCAGGGCGGGGAGGCCGCCCCGCTGCCGGGGCCGGGACCGGGACCGGAGCAGCCGTCGGAGCAGCCGCCCGCCCTGTGCCTGCGCCGCCGCCGGCGCTTGAGTCAGGTGTTTGCGCTGAGCGCTCGGCGCGGTGTTTGCCTTGGCGCGGCCCGGCGGAGCGGCGGCGGCGGCGGCGGCTAATTCGCTCCCCCGCCGCACCGGAGCGCGGCCCCGCCGCTCCCCCCCGGCCGCCCCTCGGCCGCCCGCTGCGCCTGCAGCCTCCTGCCGCCTCCTGCCGCTGCAGGAGGACGTGCCCGTAGTCTTGCGGAGAGGAAAGCGGTAACTTTTCCACGGGGGAAAAACGCGGTAGTTTTTCACATTTACTCTCCTTGAAGGTTTTCCCGAAGAAATACACGGGAAGAGGTTGCCCAGAGCGGTGGTGGATGCCCCATCCCTGGAAACATTCCCGGTCAGGTTGGACGGGGCTCTGAGCAACCTGATCTAGTTGAAGATGTCCCTGATTGCAGGGGGTTGGACTAGGTGACCTTTAAAGGTCCTTTCCAACCCAAACTATTCCATGATTCAGTGATAAATAGTAGAGGACCGAAGTTCTTGACCTGGGTGTTATAGCTGCATCTCAGAAGTAATTTCATCTGAATTTCATTCTAATGGCTCTAATGCAACTCAGCTCCGTGCTGCTGCTGATGTGAGCAGCACAAACGGGTGTCTCTCCAAAGCAGCCATCTATCTAGTACGCCATACTAGTTGAATATTTAGTAAAATGTCCTTTGAAATTTTTCCATCAAAGAAGGGGTTTATTCAACACCAAACTGCAGATGTGGGCGCAGCTGCATGGAGAAAGAAAATTAAACACAATTTTTGCTATGGAAAAGCAAATCAGTGGAAATGTTGGCACGGCAGTGTGCAGCGGGAGTGGGGCTGAGCATCACGCAGCCACCTTCCTACCCAGCAGCGGGCTGACGTGGGGCCGTGGAAGAATGCCTCCCTGCTAGGAAATAGCGTGGTGCAAGTGGAAATAAGGACCTTAGAGCACAGAGGAAATAACATGTTGCAGGAAGCTCCTTGTTTCGGTGTAGCTTCTGGCATCACAAGTCTGGCCCAAAAAGGAACCTATCTGATTCCTGGTGACCAAAAAACAAGGCTTTGAGACAAAGGATGAAAATGTAATGAAAGCTATGAAGAATTATGATATTTAGAAGATGTTGAGAGAAGGTGTCTCCCACAGAGAAAAGACAGTGAATTTTTCATAGGGTGTAGGAGATGCTTCTGGGTAAAGTCCAAGCATGTTGTTTCTAAAGGTGCAAGAGCCACAGCCATCATCGGTGCATTAGGAGCTTACAGAAGTTTTCTCTAAGGGTAAACGTCTTGTCGTCCCTATTCTGTTGCGCTGAGCGTACTGGAGTGAACTGTTTTACCAGCAGGAGCTGAGTGTACGTCATTCGCCCTGGGATTCTCCCAGGCAGCGGATTAGACATCACTGTCCCTTTCTGCCTGGCACCTGCAGGATATAGAATCATAGAATCATCTAGGTTGGAAGGGACCTTTAAGATCATCGAGTCCAACCATTAATGTAGCACTGCCAAAACCACCAGTAAACCATGTCCCTAAGCGCCACGTCTACCTGTCTTTTAAATACCTCCAGGGATGGTGATTCAACTACTTCCCTGGGCAGCCTGTTCCAACGCTTGATAACCCTTTCGGTGAAGAAATTTTTCCTAATATCCATCCTAAACCTCCCCTGGTGCAACTTGAGGCCATTTCCTCTTGTCATATCTCTTGTTACTTGGGAGAAGAGACTGACCCCCACCTCTCTACAACCTCCTTTCAGGTAGTTGTAGAGAGCGATAAGGTCTCACCTAGAAAGCAATTGCTCATGGTGCTGCTGCATCACACTGGGTCGGCTCCCAGAGTTGAGGGGGAATGACATAACATTTTTTTCTGAATACCCATTGCAATGAACCTCATCAGTGCCCACTTTCGCCTTAAAAACACCCCACAATGCCTCATCAATGCCCACCCTTGCCTTAAAACCAGTATTTTATAATATTGGTGAAGTTGTGGTTTTTTTAACTTTTTATGCAAACATCAAATACATACATACAGAATACATAGGAAGGATGTGGGTGTTCTTATGGGTTTGCAAAGGAAGTTACGTACTACAGGCCTTATAAAGAAAGGGTGACATTCCCCCATAAATTTGGTGACTTCCTCTATAATTGTATTTATCCTGCATGTAAGTTGGGTGGAATCAGTATTTCTATATTTCTGTCATCCTTTTTCTTTGTTTCTAGCAATATGATTAATTGTCTTTTTTTTTTTATCACCAAAACATTAGCATATTTTCAGTGCAGAGAGGAGCAGGGACAAGAGGTTAATTTAATATATGAGCAATGTATAGTCTTTCAGGTAATAACAAATAAGTTTTTCATTCTGTACAAAGTGATGGGATTATTTAGAAGAGTGACAAGTACCTACACTAGTGGCTTTACAGAGATGCTGCCAGACATCACAGTGGTTATTATTTCGATGGCTTTTATCCAGAATATTTAGAGATTTGGGTGTAACCATCTTGTATGGTAAGAAGACCTTCATTTTACACAGCATCTTTGGTATGTCATATCAGCATTACAAAATGTGTGTTGGATCATGACTAGAAAGACACACTAGAAAGACAGCTGCTATCTATGGAGTCTTCTACAAGAAATTAATTTTGTGAAAAATAACCACTTTTCCACATGTCTCTTCATTACTCCACTTCACCTTAAAGTTTATGTCTTTTTCATATATGGATGATGATGGCAAGGAAACACTGCCTGTATTCCACTATTTAGAGTCTCTAGCACCCTACATACTTTAATTTCTGTTGCATAAACCTAAGGCAGGATACATGCTTCAAATTTTTTCCCATGATTTTTAGCTAACAGCTGTTCCAGGAAGTTACAGAAGTATTTTCTTGTAAATAAGTAGCATTTCTTCTGTTTAGCAACCTGAAACAGAGGGCCAAAATAGCATATGAGAGGCTGCAGACATGAGACGTCTATTAGTGATGTTAATTGCCAATGCCACTAAAGAGGATGCTGACACACATACCTTAATTATAGGGCAAATTCTTCAAAAACTGCATTTCACAAATACTGGTGTACTGATGGGTGGTGTTAACTCCACTCACTCTCAGTGGAGGATTTCAAAGTGTAGGACTCCAGAAAGCCAGAGGGGCTGTTTCTGACAGTTGATCTGTAGCTAGGGAGCTGGGGGGAGTGTGCAGGAGGGTTGGTTGAATCTTGTAGCAATTGGCCTTGAGGCTCGTATCAGCCTTGAGGCTTGGAAGAACTGTAAGGTCTTGTCTATTCCTGTTGAACTAATTACTGTGTAAATTGTCATGCAGATTAGTGAAGGCTCGTTTAATTAACTCCCTGTGTTAACTGAAAAAGGCTTCATGGCAAGGCAAAGAATAAATATGAAGCGTCTTTCATTTAAAATGTATTAAATCTGCTTATTGTGCTTGAAATAAATATTTCTAACACTAACCTAGGTCAAAAATAGTTTGATGATATTACTCATCAGAACAAAAGCAGTGCCTCTCCCTCTGTTTAACAAGCCCATCTAATAGTCATTATTGATTTATGTGTACTAAGTTAACAACTAGAGGTCCAGCTGAGTTCCAGGGGAGCGGTGGCTTGCAGTGCATGGCTCCCACTGCCACAGGTAGACATTTCCACCGAGCAGTGAGTGTCCTCCAGCACCTCTCACTGGGCCCTCAGCTCCCACTTCAAAAGGGCTTTGGACTTTCATTTAGGCGTTTTAACTGTGAAGTGGTACACTTTGAAGATTGCCTGGACGTCAACATCCAAATGCCGCTCGTGTTATTACAGCTGTTTGCGTGCTACACAGCCTCTTGTGAGGCGAGGAGGGAGCCAGGACCGGGCTGAGCAGGTTGCAGAGCGTCGGCCATTGTCCACCCTGAAACTGCCACAGGCAGTAGGCCTGCTCCCACAGGGAAAGCCACTCTTCAAGGTGCACCGCATTCGCAAGTCACATCTTGCAGCCTGTGTGGCTGCAGACTGCTCCTTTTCACAATT
Source organism: Himantopus leucocephalus (assembly GCA_003993805.1). Classification (NCBI taxonomy): domain Eukaryota; kingdom Metazoa; phylum Chordata; class Aves; order Charadriiformes; family Recurvirostridae; genus Himantopus; species Himantopus leucocephalus. Next base: position 206,775,258 of record RSEF01000001.1, on the reverse strand, counting down.
TCCTCAAGCACTTCCTCTCACCCAGTCTCTCATTCACCTGAGTTTCTTTTCCTCCCAGTCCCTTGAGCGTGGGCTGCTCCCTTCCCTCGCTGTTAGGCTCTGCCCTACCAACATGGCAGATTTCCTCACCCGGCAAGTACTGCTTGCTGCTGCTGCCTGTCATCCTGATGCCCTCCCTCATTGTCTGTATGAGCTCCTCATTTTTTTGCAGTACAGGGCTGTTTCTGCTGAAGTAGACTTGTTCCCTTAGAACGGCGCAAGGGCAACCTGGCAAAATTTTTGCTGACAAGAAGAAAGGCAAGAGCGGTACCCCAAAAGCATATTAGCACTGCATGGCAGCAAGGAAAAGCGGTCGTGAGAGAGAGCTGTGAACTAGTGGCTGCAGTCTGACTCTTGCATTTCACCATGCTACTCTTGGGGTATTTGGTGCTGCTTTGGACAATGACTCCATGACACCCCTTCATTTTCCTTTTTGCTTGTGACTGTCTGTCTGTCCTCCTTCCTCCCTTACTTCTAGGATTCTGTTAGTCACTGATTTCATTTTGAATACTCATTGGGACGGCCCTTTCTCCAGACTGGAGAGAAGAGAAGGTTGTGAGCAGG
>RSEF01000001.1:206738406-206754640 GCA_003993805.1 Himantopus leucocephalus | reverse complement strand
GGAAAGTATTAAATATTATTTACATATTTATAAGGAGTTTATAATTTCAAAGTTTTAGATACAAGCTGTAAACTGAAATTATTTTTGATAATACCTTGAGACTACTTCATTGCATCCATTTTCTTGAGTAACAAGATAAGAGCTGCTTCCTAAGAGGTTATCGTAACAAATTTTGTGCCTAGAAAATTATACTAAAGGAACTGCAAGTATGTAGATACCCACGATGTAATATTGCTTTCTTTAATATTATGACAAAAATGTGGTCTTGAAGAAAACAACTATAACAACAAAAAACCACCTTTCTTTTCTGACAGTGGAGAATATTTGGATATGTATTCCATATGACAGTGATATTAAAACTAGAGAATCTATTAAAATTTGCTGCATCCCAATTACTGTGATTACTGTAGGACAGTCCCTTGGTGTCACCAACCAGTGTGGTTACGCACCTTTACCTGATCTGCTGGTGTGAGGCTGGCAACTGTGAGCAGCCTTCCTTAGGTCCCAGCTCTTTCTCCTCTCTCCAGCCTTCCAGGTTGTCCAGTGTCACCAGGCTGAGAGCACAGAGCAAAACGTGCTGCTGCTTGGAAGCTGGGTCGAATATGGAAACTGTTTTGCTACATCATGGCAGCATTGTCTTTTTGGTGGTTGTTGAGCTTTTTTGCTTAAATTCTGCTTTGGAGAGGAAGGGAAAGAGAGAGTATCTGGTTAAACGGTGCTTGTATCCTGGTGTTAAAAACAGGGGGAATGAGAGGAAATCAGAGTGCATATCTGCCGGGCAATTTAGAGAGCACTGTCTGATCAGTTTATGAGAGCAAGCAAGCTGAGTTCATATTTATATCATAGCACAGTCAAGTGTGGCCATTTATGTAACTGCCAGGCAAAGCAGCAGTTTCAAAAAGTTATACTGCTCTTTAAATGCAAGGTTTGTACTCACAGAGTAAGAAAAAAAACAGCCTATTTAAAATGATGGACAATGTCATAAAATCCCCTTCTGGTCTTTGCATAGTTGGTTCTAGCTCACTGGTTCTTAGCTGTTTAGGCAACCTTATAGATTACAGTAATTCATTTAAGTGTTTAGTTTTTATGTGTGCCTCTCCAAATAGTCAATGTATGTAAGTGTTGTAAGGAGTTTTTTTTGTTCAGAAAGAAAAAACGTGCAAACTCATTAAAACCAAAATCCAACTTAACAATGACTAGCTTTCTTATTTTTGGAATCCCAGCATGAGACAAAGACAACAGTGGGCGGTTGTCATGTTACAGTGTTGGAAAGGAGAGAATCTAGTATTATGACTCCTTTTTTAATATACAGTGTTGCAAATTTACTCATTCGTTAACAAGTGCATAACCTCAAAATGTGCTCGGGGCACTGTATTCTTGGTTGGCATTGCCTAGATTTACACCACATTATCTCACCATGCTTTTAACTGTAGAGTATCTTCCGTTTTCTGTCTTTTTCAACCTTTTCTGCAAATTTCAACATATTACTCAAACTAAAGTTCATGTGCAGTCAACATACATCTTGTCTAAGATTATTGTCCATTATGCTTGGGGCCCCAATGATGTATTGTCTCCTCTAAATAATGAATCATATTTCTACAATAATTAAGTCATAGAAAATAATGAGTAATAGTGGGTCCAGGTGAGAATTGGAACTTGGTATGCATTTTGAGTTTGATGGTGACAACAATAAGTAGTTGACTGTCCCAAATACTTTTTGAGTGCAGCTCCAAGGCCAGTTTTGCATTTGCTTAAAGATTTCTTGTAGACCATGGTTCCCTAGCTTATGAGAATGTGCAACTGCCAGATGCGTTGCTGACATCAAATATGACATCTACTGTTTCTTTCCTATAAGTAAAGCCTGCTGATGCTGCTATGAAGGATAATCAAACTGATTAGTCATGTTACGCTTCTGACTAAGCTATGTTGGCTGTTGTGTGTTTGCTTATTTTCTTCAGGTGCTTACAAATTCTTTTTTAGGTATCAAGAAAAAAGTTAATTGTTGAACTGCTCTTTTTTTTGCCCGCTTTGAAGATGAGTACTGTGTTTACCTGCCCTGTCCCTTAGGTGTTTATTTATCTCAGAAGAGTCCTCAAGAATAGGTGCAACCATGACTCAGATTGGTCTGACTTTCCCTCTAGTTGCTATGGAGCAAATTTCTTTTGACTCACCTGATTTATTGAAGTACCTGTTATCCTGTGATTTGCAATTCTGGTGAGCTTGAACTGTGCTGTAGCTGTTGTTAGCTGTTTGATTGCAGCTGCTGCTTTGAGTGAAGACAAGGGAAAAAAGACACTGGCTAATTTAAGTGCCTTGAGGTCATCTTTTGATAGCTTTCCCGTAACTTAACAGCAATTCAACACTTCTCTGGGCTGTCCTGCTACTGATGTTCACGTTAAATTTTTGTTGTTGTTGTTGTTATTTGTGCTATCCCCTCTTTACCTCTTGTATCTCATTTTCTGCTTGTATTTCTTATTTTATCCCAGTGTATTTGTGCTGTTTTTATATTTGTCTTCAGTTCTACTTGAAGCTTGCTTCTTGAGTTTCAGGTCACTGTAAACATGTTGATTTCCTCTAGCCAGCCTTTTTACTCTTCCTCCTGTTTTTCCTCTGCAGTGAGGTAGTATACTTTGTGTTGTACCTTCTAATATGATTTGGTATTAAATAAACCACTACTTTTAGTTTGCTATTCTACCATTTTTCATTTGTTAGGATCATAAATATTTTCATTGTCACCTTCATCTTGTTTTATAGAATAAAATCTAGAAGAGCCTTATCTCTATTTACATTTTCTATCTTTGGTATCTTGTGTACATTCCATCCTCCATTGCATTTCAAAGACTTGTTGGTCAGTTTGTGCTCCACTGAATTTTTCATGCCTCTTCTTTTCTCTCTTATGTCTTTGCACTTTCAGAGTAAATTATTTGCTAGCTTGAAACTGGAACTCAGCTTTTTGATCTTTCACTAAAACTATAACTAAATAGCTTTTGTGTGCACTACAGCCTTCCACTGGCTGTATCTGACAGAGATAAGAAGTGGAAATGGTGAGGAAATAAAGCTCGATGTCTTCATAAATTAAAGTATTCTTTGGTAATCCTGTCCAATGCCTTGCTTAATTGCTGCTTTCATATTTAGTAAGAATAATCGATGATCATAATGGCTTATGCTACAAAAAATGACTATAAAATTTTTTAATCAGAGTTGTGTTTTCTAGACTGCCTTAGTGCTATACGAAAAAGCATGATTTTGATTCTTTTTTTTTTTTCCTGACTTCCTTCAGCAAAGGCTATATTTTGTTGTGTTGTATGGGATGAAATGGCACACAGCAGCAAGAACTAGATTAAGAAATCTGGTAGTTGTGCATCTCTTGACTTCTACTTGAGTAGTACCCTTCTACCATGTTTTGTAGCTTGTATGATACACTTGGTGGCACTAGCAGATCCAAAACAGAAGCAGATAAGAAAAGACCTGGGCAAATAAACCTGGAATAGTGTAGGTATCACTGGAATAACTGTAAAAATCCAGAGTCTGGGAGAGGACTTGCATAACTTCTTACTAGGTTTAATGGCATTTTCTATAATACAGTCACTGTTCTTTATTCATCTGATCAGTATCTTGAGGAGGTCGTAAATCTGCTTAATCTCAATGTCCTGTATTTTTGCTCTTCTGGCTGTACTTAAATTTCAGTATTCCCACGGCAATGGATCTTATTTAAGCTTTCAAAAATGCTGAGAATTTCCTTGTGAAGACTGCTATCTCAGTATAAAGTATTACTATAATTCATTATGCTGCTTCTATATTTTTTCTCAGCATTTTTATAAATTCAAGAAGTTCTTTACTGCTGATTTTGACTTTGCTTTGAAAGAAGTTTCACCATCTTCACTGAAAACTGTCTCTGGGTAAAAAGTCTGAACTCCCATTTGTCTTTTCTGTATTACTCATTTGAGGAGAGTATGCCTCGTCTTTAATATGGTTCCATTCCAAGCGTGTTCAGAGTTGTAATAGCTTTATGCATATGAAAGCAATGCAAAAGGTGTGAAGATACTCCTGAGAACTTAATAGGTGCTTATTTTTGCTAACTTTAAAGCTAACTTTCTTCTTTTTTTTTTTAATTAGAATTAATCCTGAAAAACTTACAGACATCCAAAAGAGGATGCAAGCTTTCTTAGCTCAAGATCAGGAGTTAAAAGACAAAGCTCAAAGGGTAAGTGATCTGCTGCACTGTAGTTTTTGAGGCAAGCTAGTCAAGTAGAACTGCTGTTGGAATAACTGTCCTGCTCATACGTGCCCTAGCAGCAGTGCTTGGAACTGCTAAATTCTTCCGATTTTTAAGCTTTAAAACATGGCATCAGTAGAAACAATAATCACGTATTAGCAGTTGGTGGTAAGTGTGCCTGTTATAGCTTGTGTGAGTTGGCATAGGCTCATGACCCTGATGCCTGAAGAGCCACCTGACCTACTGCTGTTGTGCCAAAGTTAAGGTATAGGTGGGGACATACTTATTTTAGAGTCTCAGGTATGCAAGTAATTTTTGATTCAGTGATCACTGGTTCTCAGCTGTTTGAGGNCACTGCTTCTCAGCTGTTTGAGGGGTTTTACTGTTTTGTTTGAGTCTCTCCCAGCTGTTTGAGTCCTGAACCTGGGGAGGAGTAACCTCATACACCAGTACAGGCCGAGACCAAATGGCTGGAAAGCAACTTTACAGAAAAAGACCTGGGGCAGCAGGTGGTCCTAGTGGACAGCAGGTTGAACATGAGCCAACAATGTGCCTTTGCAGCAAAGAAGGCCAAACGCATTCTGGGCGGCATTAGGCAAAGTGTTGCTGGCAGGTCAAGGGAGGTAATCCTTCCCTTCCTCTCTGCTCTGGTGAGACACAGCTGGAGCACAAAGGTTGATTCTGCGCTTCCGGTACAAGACAGACATGGACATACTGGAGACAGGACCAATGAAGAACCACAGAGATGATTGAGCACTTGGGAGTATCTCCTGTATTAGGAGAAAAGTATAAATGATATGGAACCATTCTGAGTGGTGTCCAGTGGCAGGAGAGGAGGCAATGGGCACAAATCTATATACAAAAAACTCCATTTAAACCCAAGAAAAAAACTTTTATTGTGAGGGTGGTTGAACACTGGAACAGTTTGCAGAGAGAGGCTGTGCAGTCTCCATTGCTGGATATTAAAATCTGGGTGTGTTCCTGAACAGCCTGCCCTGCCTGCCCTTGCTTTGAGCAGGGGCCTGGACTAGATGATCTCTGGAGGTTCCTTTCAACTTCAACTATTCTGTGATTCTGTAAAGCATAAAGCTGTTAAATCAGTACAAATGTATTTTTTTCATCATGCATCTTTGGTAGCACAATGGAGAATAAGACTGTACCCTTTTCAGTTCAGTAACCCTTTTGATTGAAGGGGATAGCTAAACTGGAAAATCTTCCTGAGGACTTTTCTTGGGAAGCTGATATAGAACATTTTGAAATAATAATAATTAAAAAAAAGGTTACTGAAAAGTACCAGATCTCATTCCTTGGCTTAAAAAGTTAGAAATATGAAACCATGTAGGCCTCATGCGCCCACTTTCTTAATCAATTTTTATTGTTGTATCTCCAGAATATATACAACAATTCATCCTTTCTCAGTGGTAAATTCAGTGCATTGAATATAGCATTTTAACTTTCATTTGGATTTAAATGAGAAGCAAAATAGCTTAGAATAGCCCTTCTAGGTAAAATGGAGAAGAGTGCGAATGGGACAAGGAAGAGGATTTTTTTGCTGTCCTGATTAATGCTGGGATACTCCATGAACAATGTGTGAATTTCACCAAGGTTTCAGCAGGTTTGGGAAAGGTTAGGAAAACTTACATTAACTAGGCATGTTCTTGGACTAGAATGAGCTAGTTATAAAAGAATGTTTGATGTGAGCTAGTCTGCCTGAGCTTTCATTTATAGCTGATAGAGAGGAAAAGGCACTTCTAGGATGCATCCTGACATAGATACCTTTAAAAACCCTTTGGGGTGGATGAATGGCGGTTTCTTTGCACTGCGCAGGTAGCCTCTGTGACGTGACCTAGCTTGGATGCCTGCAGTAGAGACACTTGCTGGGTCAGAGGAACGTCATTCTTACTTTCCTAAACAAAGCGTCTTAAATCAAAGTGCCTGAGGAAGTCAGTGGGAGCTTTGTGAATAAAATGTCTACAGCAATGTTCAAGGCACAACTTTTAAAACTATTTTTGGCATTTAGGTATCCCAGGTTTTTGTAGTGCTCAAAGTATTACTTGTAGCATGTAGAACGTCAGCGTAAGCTTCATCCAGATGTTGTACAGGCCAGGTGTCCTGGTGACATATTACGATCATCTGCAGCTGGCACAGGAAGTTGCAGTTACACCAGTTTGTATCAGAAGTGACAGAGCAGCTGGCTGGGGGAGGACGGGAGTAGGAGGAAGCCAGCATCATCTTACTTGGAATGAAAACACTAACAAACCTCTCTGTTTCTGGCTTTGGCTTTTTAAGATCTCTTAAAAGGCAGAGAGAGATGATTCTGAATTAGGCAAAAGAAAATAATGATCAAGTTTAAAAATAGCACAATAGTAAAATCAAACGTGGGCTGTCTGTCAGTGTTACAGATAAAAACTTCAATTCATTTTGGAATATTTTTAATTACCATTTAATTACCCTTTCAAACCATTATTGCAATTTTTCATTTATCGGTAGCAGTGCAGTGTCATCTTGCAGACAAACTTTATATACCTTCAGTTTTTGAAAATCTTGAAGTACGGACAGGGGGTTTATCATAGAAGTGTCCCTCCTTAATAAGATTTAGGTGTGAGTGTTCAGATATACTATGCAAATGTGCCCCAGTAGTCTTACATATCAATATGAATAAAAATAATGCAAATGAAATCCTGACCTTGGATCCTTATATGGAATGCTGGATTTCTCAAAGGCATGGGTGTTCTGCTGTCTAGCCCGTTTGTTGCAAGCTGCCAAATTCTTGACGTTTGAAAGAAATAAATTCCCTACCTGAATGGATCAGATAGCAGTGAAACAGCATAACTATGCACAGAAGTTCACGTAGGATGTAGTTTACTGTGTTGAGGGCATGAAGTTTAAGTGATTGTGTCCTCTAAGCTTGTTGATTTACTTCAAGNTTTGTTTAAAAAAAAAAAAAAAGGAAAAAAGAAAATTCTTGATTACTAATTGCTTCAAGAAGCTTCATGGTTCATTTGATAGGACATAGTTGCTCTGCTGTTGCTTGGGAAGAGAGAGGGTGAATCAGATTGGGGCTCCTTTGAAACCTTTGCAGTTTCTCTCATGGACTGGTGCTGGCATTTCTTATAATTTTAATATTTAATATGCCAATTTATCCAGTTCTGAAAAACAGTTTTTAAAAAAGTGTGTTTTTCTTGCTAGTTTGAATGATACTGTGTAGGAGATACGGGGACACCAAAGTGATGTCTGTCCATTAAATCCTTCATCACACCCAGAGGGACATGCAGGGTGTTACAGCCTGAGATTCCAGTCACACCTTGTTACTTTGAATTCTGTCAAAATGGCACATAAATTGAATTGTGTGTGTTTTAATACTTAAAAAAATTATCCAAGAAATACATCAATAGATCACAATTTAAATGTAGCAAATTAGTAGAACGTAGTACTTGTTGCCTTATGTATTTCTAGTACTTGCACAGTAATCTCAGGTGGTTTTGGGGGCTTTTTGCTACTATTGTAATAGAGCTGTAATATGTTTCTGATGCCCAACATTAATATTTTCCATAATGGTATAAATTAATTCATACAATATTTTCATAATGTTCAGTGATTAAAAAATAACCACCTTGAAAGTGATATCAAACCAGCAAAAATAGCAGTGGACAATAGCAATTCATAAAAGAGTGGGGGAAAAAGTTCAGACAGACTAAACTTGTTCTCTGTCAGCAGTCCAGTGTGTGTCCGCAGAGTGACCACGTCTTAGGATAATTGAGTAAAACCCAAGAGAGGTGACGGTATTTTAGAATGAGGTTGAAGTGAAGGTACTGAAATTAACTAAAAATCAGAGAAGTCATTTGCTCTTTCTGTAATTCCTCTCTATTCTTGTGAAGTAGAACAACTGTTCCATGCTGTATGACTTTTGTAGTTTGAGTGTAAGCTCTTGGAGTAGAGAGTATCTTTTGCTGGAAGTTTTCACAATGCCTAAACTAACAGCGAACGAGGTCAGCTGAAGACTTTAATCATCATTATATTATTATTGTGTGATCTTTGAAGCATGTTACCTTAATTAGATGCCTATTTCTATGAACATAGAGCTATACCATCCTGCATTCAGTCCATGACAAACTTGAAAAATTGTTTTGAGTCTTAGTGGGGCTGAACCCTGTGTACAGCTGATAGATGTGAGTTAGAACATCTGGCATTTGTTTGGGGGTTCATTCTTAGTTATTGTAGGGCTTGAGACATGTTCAGAAGGTATGATCTTTCTGCCCTTTATCTTTCATTTATTAATTTCTAGACCATGTGTACCAAAGAAATACTAGTAATGTAAGTGGATAGCTTTATAGGTTATGGAAAAGGCAGAATGAGATTTCTATCCTGTGGTATGTAGTGACTCATGTAGATCTTCAGATCTGTAGACATTGCAACTCTCTCGCATTCACAGGAAAGGTACTTCTTGTTTAACCTGATCTTTTTCGAGCTGCCACTGCAGTGAAAGAAAAGGCTCTGACATTTCTTTTTGTCACTGCTTGTTAAATTAATGAGATCTGTCAAATTTGAAGCCTTTTCCTAAAAGTTCTAGTGTTGCTTAACCCCAGCCAGCAACTAGGACCACACAGCTCCTCGCTCACACCACCGCCCCACACCCCAGTAGTGTAGGGAGAAGACGGGAAAAGGGAAAAAACCTCATGGGTTGAGAGAGAGACAGTTTAATAAAACAGTAATGGAAGAGGAAACTAACAATAACAATAATAATGGTAAAAGAATATACAAAATGAAGTGATACCACACAAGTAGCTCTCACCACCTGATGATGGATTGCCCAGCCCACCCTGAGCAGTGATTGCGGAATCCCAGCCCCGCTGCCAACCCCTGTTTGTATATTGAGCATGATGTCTGTGGTATGGAATACTCCTTTGGCCAGCTTGTCCTGTCTATGCTCCCTCTCAGCTTCTATGGGAAGCTGAAAGAGTCCTTGGCTAATGTAAACATTACTTAGCAACAACCAAAACAGTATGTGTTATGGATATTCATCTCATACTAAGTCCAAAATACAGTAGCTACTAGAAAGAAAATTACCTCTATCCCAGCTGAAACCAGGACATCTAAATATCTTTGTAAAATGATTTATAATTTAATGTGAGCAAACAAGTGTTTTATTCCACACCTCATTCTTGGTAGCAGCTGACTGGATTGTGCTTGCACCTTCCACTGCTAAAATTAATTGAAAGACATAATCTGGACAGGAAACTTTACCAAAAAACTTAGCCTTTGGAAGAATAAGCAAATGAAAATTTACTTTGATAGTGAGGTGTTGGGCAACTTGAAAAGTATATCTCTTAGCTCTGCATATCTTACAATTAATAGCTGTTATTTCAATTTGCCAAGGGGGAAAGTATGACTTTATGACATTGCCTAATTTACTGTCTCATCTTTCTTTTCGCTTTTGGAAATGTTTTTTATCTTATACACATTTAAAGAATCCCCGTAAGAGATCAGTGCTCCTAACTGTTGGGTCTTTTCCTCCTGTATCTCAGGTTAACAAGAAATAGATTTTTTTTATTTTTTAAATTGCGCGTGAACTCTTAATACAATAATTTCCTCTAACAGGTGCCTGTACATAGCAGAAAAAGGGCGTGATTGTAGTATGCTTGAATATAACCCTATGAGCTTAATTTGCTATCGTTACTAGTGTTAAGTCTTGTGGTAGGAGTTTTGGCATGTGCTAGAAATCAGGTTATGAACAACAGAAATCCAAGGATCTTTTCTGATACTTAAAATATTCCGGTATTTATGCTGCTGCTGATAGGCAGAAATAAACTATGTAAAAGAAACATGAGAAAAATCAGAATCTTTCCTTTTGGGAAAGATGGAGGGCAAATACAGCACAAGATTAAGTTACTCTGTTATGCAGTGCTTCCAGTTTTCTTGGTTAAAGCCTGTAATTAATTAAAACTTCAACCTTGGACTGGTTTTAGTAAATGTTGTATAGTGAATTTATGTTGGTCAGCTGAGTTGCGTTCATTGACTGCCTGTATGTGATGAGCTGATGGCAAATGCAAGGTAATATGAATAATCCTAAGCCACAGGGAAATGCAGCTACGTTGAGTTGAGTCACTTTCTGTTTGTGGCTAAGATTGTCAGGACACCTCAGATTGATAGCAACACAGTCTGTTCTTGCTTCCACATAATTTAGATGTCGGAATAGCATAGCAAGATTCAGAAATGCTGGGAGAAAAAAAAAAATATTGAATCAGTGATGTTTCCTCCTGACTAATTTGCCACATTTTCTTTCTAGTGAAAATAACATGACGTACCATTGGGAAATTCAGCCAATTAATGTGCATTTGATGAAATATTTGCATACTTGAAGTCGCATCACTTCTGTAGTACTGATAAATTTTGGCTGATGGATATTGGGTAAAAGAATTTCAGTCTGAAATAGTTGTTAGACCACTTAATAGTGAAATTCTATTTTGTGTTTAGAGCAACAGTATAATTTTAGCTTCATGTGTTGGTAATTGAATGGTTTCTTTTTTTGTTAAATAATTTTATTTTTCTTTCAGTGTTTTGTATCCTACTTGCGTTCAGTTTACTTAATGAAGAATAAGGAAGTATTTGATGTTTTCAAATTGCCTCTAGCAGAATATGCCCTGTAAGTATGATTGACTTGGAAAGTGAAAACTCTATAGTGAGAAGTTTCGCAGTGTATGATAGCTTTAAATAGCTGTTTTGACTATGTTAACACACAGAATTAGACAGTCTTGTAACGTATGTACAGTTTCACATTTTTGCTGTGCTTTTGTATATTTTCAAAGACATTCTAAATAGAAATTATGTGTAAAAACAATATATCTCTACAAAGAGAAATAACTTACAGCAGAAGGTACATTTGCTATATACAATTCAAGACAACCTGTGAAGCAAAAGGTTGGAGAAAAATAGGTTTTTGGGTGTGGGGTTTTTTTTTTCAGGTTTGCCCTTCAGCCTCATAGCTAAAAGCCAACCTATGAAGTGTATTATTTAAAAAAGAAGTTGGAGTATCTAAATATGATACACTGCAGTCTCGTTTTGAGTGGGATTGGGACATTGCTCATTGGACGTAAATTACTTTTCAGAAGATTCAGTTCACTTCATAAGGATGAAACATCTGCACTGGACTGAATAGCATCTATTACTGTGTCTATTTTTGTACATACATGTGAACCATTCCACATTTTGTATGGGAGGGAAATTAATTTTGACAGGTTGACTTTACAGATGACAACCATCTGAGATTGTTTTAAGATATGAAGTTTTTGAATGATCTCATGGGACATAGGGTAGTCAGAAGGGAGCATGAAGGTGCTCAAAGATGCATGGAAAATTAATTTTACGTCTCTGGAATTTCATACAGAGAAGACTTAAGTCTTCAAACTTGTCAGCACGTGGCATAATGAACTAAAATGTGACAAATTACTAGACTGTAGAACACCTGGTCTTCCTGTGCTGTGTTGCAATTAACATGATTATGTTTTTAAGGTACATAAGCCTATTATAAAAGGTGCTTTATTACTTTATGGACTGAGAAATTTTTAGAAAGGAGAACTAGTAAAAACTTGAAAAATTTCACTACGTGCATTGCCTGCCCCTTCATCTGTGTGATTTGTCAGCGTCTTTAAAACCTTATTGTAGATCTTAATAGGCTGAATGTAAGGCGTAGTGGCAGCAGATTAGGACTAAGAGGGACGACCACAGAAATTTAACCAGTGTGTTGAGAAACCAACTGACAGATGGTGGTAATGCTGAATTTTTGGAATCCCAGTGCCTCTTTCTGGATTTCAGCATGGTATACCATCTAGTATCTGATATTGAAGTGGACAGAGTAGTCCAGTTCTATTCTTCTCAGGCCTCTGTGCCAGGACTTGGTCCTTCATCAAAGTGAATTCTAATCCCAGCTTTGCAAAGTTACTAATAAGTCATTCCTGTATGAAAATGGAAGAATCATAGAGTGTTTCACAGAAGCCAGACAGTTGTTTAGAGAGAGCAGGAGAGGTTTAGTCAAGATTGTGAAATAGATGGAAGCATAATCAAAAAGTCAGAAGATAATAAATCTGGGAGATAATTTGGGGATTCTGCTCTAAATTAAGAATTTGTTGGCACTCTTCTTCCCCACTCTCCAGACCAGTAGTCTACCTAAATACACCCCTCAGTCCCCTGGCTTTCAATTCAGTGCACATCTACTGATACAGTGGATCAATCAGCTTAATTTATATGAAGGGCCCTAAAAGTCTGATACGTTTGAATTCTGCATTCAGAAGCAACCTTGGTTTATGTTCCGCACATAAACTCATGGCAAAACCTGGAATGAGAATCCATTCTTCCTTTTACCTTCTGTGTGTATTCTCCAAAAAGTATTTCAGACTTTCTGTGGAGATTTACTGCTAGCTTGATAGATGTAACTCTGCTAAAACTCCTGCAGAGAAAACTGGCTGCTTAATGCCCCTGTCAGGTTTGTATTTCAGTTTGTCAGGCTGTTGCCCACTTTCTCCATTGCTGTCTTGCCTGGCATGTCTGTGCACTGAAATTCTCTTAAGCTGTGTTGACTGAGTCTGCAGAAAAGATTTTTTAAATATATATTATATAAAATTATTACATATCTAGAAAACTATATATATATAAAATAAAAAGTGTGTGTGTGCATGTCTATACACATATGTGTTCTAGAGACTTATCTTTAAGCTGTGGTACATTAGTATTCTCTCCAGTATCCTCTCATTACAAATTGCTATCAAGAATAATTTGCTGGAGGAAGACTTGCAGAGGCCTTGTGTTAACATAGGCAGCCTCTGAGTTTAGTGGATGAGAACCTCGATGCTTGCATAAAAGAGAAATTTGTCTTTTCATTGCAAAGGACAGCTTTGAAAACATAAGGAAAACGTAAACAAACAACAGGGTGGAAAGGAATAAATAGTTAGTCTGGCCTCCTGGATAGGAGACAAGGTAAAGAGGAGGCAGGGATTAGAAATATTTTGCTTCTCAGGCACCTTATTTTGTTAAATGCTAACATATATACATCAGTGTCCAGGGGCAGATCTTAACAGGCGAGTGTGTTGGATGGACAGATTAGTCACAGCTCTAAGGGGCTGCCAAGGAAGGTAATTTCCTCTGTGATTTTTGTCATGTCTTCCAGGAGGAATGCAGCATATTCTCTGATTATCCCTGTGTTGGTACATAGAGAATAAATAAAGCAGGTTGAAGCCAAGCTACTTGGAAATGTCTGATACATGCAACTTAGTACCCAGCTATTTTTGCAAGTATTTGCTTACACATCAGTGTTACAAAGCAGTGGGTAGCTGCAGGTGCTGTCAGGTCTGAAATGAGTGATACCAGGATACACAATCCATCTCTCCACATCTGTCTGTCCTCTCACTGACCGGGAAAGGCACCCACTGCACTCTCAGCCCAGTCCCCCTAGCTGTGGATGTAGACCTGACCCTTACTGCATGGTCAGGGCAGAGAGTTTGGTTTGTTGTCTTGCTCTGGCTGCCATGAGCAAGTGCAGGACTACCCATCATGTCCACCAGACAGCATCCATCCCAGGCTTTGCACATCTTTTTATCCCTTTGCTGGTTCTTGGCTGTCCTTCTTGCTGCCCTTGTACTTCCTTTTCTAGACCCCTGTCATTTTCCAACTAAAAAGCCTGTCCCTAATTACTTTTTCCCAGTTGTTTCCAGTCTTCATACACCTGTAACCAGACCATATTTCTCATGCTGTTACCTAGTTAATCTCAGGCTCATATAGTATTACTCATACGGACCTCAGTATTCCCTCCAATGATCTGTAAAGTTTGGACATTTCTCATGCAGTTCCCCCTCGACCACCTGTGAGATCCAGCCATCCCTTTCTGAGCTTTCTATAACTACTTCTGTAAGCTTTTGAGCTTTCTGATCCTGCCGTGCAGATCTCTGAACAAGCTGCAGTCTCCACTCTCAAAGTCCAGGGTCATTATTCTCTTAGTCATCATCCTTGTTTCTTCTAGGATCTTGAACTGCCTTTTCTGATTGTGCAGCTAAGCCAGCTATTGACCTTCACTCACCTTAGAAGTAAATATACTTGCATATGCATGAGTAGCAGTTCCAGTAGAGTGCCTCTCAGAGTTGGCTAATGCAGCTAACTTGGAGAAATAGTCTTCAATGCACTCTAGAAAATCTCTGTTGCTTGTGCTCTGCTGTGTTGCCCTTTGAGCAGATGTCAAGGTGGCGCAGGTACCAAGAGCACCAGGGCCTGCATCTGCAATGCGGAGGCTTCTTTTACTTTTGTAAAGAAGGCTACAGCTTGGTCTTCTAAACGATTGGATTCCAACCATGATAATCCTCTTTGTTGGCCTTCTCTTTGATCCTGACCCATAAACTCTTGATTAGCTTTGGCTCTCATCATTATTAGTAGAGTACCATGCATTTGAGCTCCTTAATGTGGAGGGCTAAAGCTGGCTAGTCAAATAAATAACACAGCAAAAGCAATTTCTCTGTTCGCTTTGGTTATTAATCAGACCATCTGGAAAGCCTATTAACTCAGATTTGTGTCAGTTCAGTTGATTTGATTTCTCCTGCTTTCAAATGGTTGCTCATCCTGTCTTCTGAAAACATTTTAAATGTTAAATGTAGATGTAGCGTATATTGCAGGGCAAGTAATACACGTTTCTTTTCTTGAAATAGCTTCTGGGAGTATTTAACCTTTTCCAGGCTATTTTAAATCTTTGTCTGAACCTGTTCTACAGTAAAAGAAATCACCGTGCTGTATTATCATGTGTTCAGATCATTCTGAAGAAGTTCACTAATGGAGTAGGTCTTCTATTTAATAAATGTAGTAACTTAATACTGAAATGAAGCACTAACTTGTGTATAATCGTTGTGCAGAAGTGATCTCAGATTCTTTACAACTGGCTTATATTTCAAAAAGGATTGGAAATCTTCTAGGTGCAGATTAGGAACTCTTGTGACACTTAAATTAAAATATTGTACTGGTCTTAAATTTCCTGTTTAATTTGTTTTGTTCAAGGACAGATTTTGCTCTGAATGTCTAAGATCCCGTCCTTTTAAAGAGTTGAGAGATGCCCAGTTTTTCCACCCAATCCAAATAGAGGCATAGTGAAGTTAGTGTGTTACTGTAAACATACTCAAGATCTTTGTATAAGCATAATTAGCAAACCTCGGAAAGGCAGTATTTTAAGTCTGATACACCATTAATTTGAATTAATTTTTAAAAATGTTTACTAAGGTTTGATTTTCCTTATTCAACAGCAAACAAAAGTGGTATTCCTCTTAAACCCGTACAGTGTTCTTTCTTTGGAGTTTTACTCTTTTAACTTATTTCCTGAAAATAATTGTCAACTTGCTTTGAAATGAAGGAGGTACCTGAGCATTGTAGGTGTTTCGTTCGGTTACTTCTACGCACTTCCTGGTCAGTGTTAGGGAATGATGATGTCTGGCTACTCCAGTTTCTGTTGGTGAACAGAACCATCAGCTGTACTTTCATTTATAGTAGCAAAATAATTCATTGGTTTCAGTATTGCTTTTAGAAGCTGTTTTAAAATGTCTTTCTGTAAGAGACTGCTCCCAAGAAGTCATGGCATTTCACTCCAAAATATGAAATGGGATTGTTTTTTGGTTTGTCAGCTGAATTTGTGTTGCCATTTTAAGGCTACCATAGTCTGAGGACTACGTTGCGGTATTAGCTTGTTTTTAGTGTTCTGTGATACAATTTATCAAATCTCACTTCAGTAACTTACCTGCTTTTTGGCTGTCTTTATGAGAAAACTGCACATTTCTTATTCCAGAAGAATGTGTGAATGCTAGCACTAAAATCAAAGAACAGATGTAACTTCAGTTGGAGCTGGATTGTGGTCTAAGTGTGTCGTGGTTTGGGCTGGACCAGCCACTGAGGTGAACAACGGATGCTCTCCCCCCCCGACTCCCCTTCAGGGAGAGAAGGGAGAGAGAGAAAGCGACTTAGGAGTTTAGAAGGAACTAAACTACTTTAATGAAGTAT
>RSEF01000001.1:206723904-206738396 GCA_003993805.1 Himantopus leucocephalus | reverse complement strand
ACCACCACCTGCACTCTCTCCTCTACTATGAGGAGGCTGCCGCGGATTGCCATCTTGTCCCAGAACAATGAGAGGAGGATGCTCCTGCAATTTTCTCTCTGTCCCTGTTATTCTAAGCCTGAGATGTCCTGCCCTGGCACAGCCACTGCCTGACAGTAGCTTATATTTATTAATAAATTTTGGTTTCATGTAGAAAAGATGTTGCTGTTTTAAAAACAAAGTGGAGTAAAAGATTTCTGTAAAATGATATCCTCACAGCTTTCATATTGCTCCCACAATTTTCCATGCTGAAATACACAGGCAGTTTTGTGTTGCTTTTATATGTTGCAAAGTGAATTTGGAAGTTTTGTTCAGGAAATGGTAAAAGGAGAAACTTTGATGTGAAAGAATGAACAAAAGAAATTTTATGAAAAATACCAGTGATTTAGAAAGTAATTTGGAACCTCACTGGGTAACCTTTTAACAGTTTTCCAGCATTAAACATTTATAGCTAAGTCTATGCTCAGGCAAGTCAGCCATTATTTTCTGTGATTCAGCGTTGATAAGCTGCAGTAAGGGCTAGTGGTTTGCACTTGGTGTGTAAGACCTTGTATCATGTGTAACTTCTTGTACATGGGGGCATAATAATGAAATATTTAGTTATTCTTCTAAGCGGCAGTGAAAAAAAAAGTTTCAAGATCCTTACCATTAAGAACTTTATTTAAATTATATTTATCTCCTACAGAAATGCCTACGGTAGTGCAATATGTAATTTTTAGAAAGCAGAAATGCAGAGCATACTAACTGTGGGAGCTAGTCTTGATCGATGCATATGGTAGTGTGGTGTTTATTACCTTATGTTACTGTGAAAATTGTTGATAAATTGTGGAGTGCTTTAAATGTAAGGATTTTATTTTCAGTAGGAATAAGAGAATAAACGTTCCTATCACTAACTATGTCTTGTCTTTTAATGTTTTGGTATGCAAATACACATAATAGAAATTAAATAGAAAGATTCAGGCATTGTGCATCTTTTATTTCATGTGTATACCTCAGCACCACATTTTGTGGATATTAAAAACAAATTGGTAACTTGCAACACTTCTTATATTCTTTTCCCATGTGTTTATTTTCTGGATAAAAGTTTTCAAATGATTATTACTGCATTAAGGTAGATCAGTTCATATCTAAAGAATTAGAAAGAACTGATTCCTCTGGGGTGTGAGAAGCACCGAGCAGTGTGAGTGGGGTTGTCGTGTTGTGTGTTGGAGTGTCCTAGGGAAGACTTGGGAACCAGTTTGACTACAGTGTACTGGATCATGGTTGTATTTTCAGGATGAGGCAGTGCATTAATTAGTTGTATCAAATGCTGTAGAGAGTCTAGGAGTATGAAGATAGAATGTATACTTGGCTAGATCAGTTAGGAGGGTTTTTTTTCCTGTGTGATAAATAAGGTAGGAGTGCTGTGGAAACATCAGTATGCGATCATCTAATTGGGAAATTATGAGTATGTCCACAAAGGTTAAATTCAGTTTGCATTTATGCTTTTAACGCCTAGGATTGATTTTGTAATTTCACTATTCTTATATTATGCTTATTGTTGACAGCAAAACAGTCCCGCTGTGATTGTTGAGCTTCAGGATGTTTTTGTAAATGGTAACATTACATTCAGCTTCAATTTTTGAATAGCTGCTGTTAGAGACACCATGGCTTCCTTATCCTTGTGTGTCTTCCCTACTCCCTCCAGTGGAAGAAGGAGCAAGAGGAGGTATTGGGCTGGCTCCAAGTGTCCTGTGTGGTGGTGTAGTGCTCTGACCTTTGATTGCGGATGGGGTGCACTCATCCATCTCTGTAACAGGGGAAAGGAACTAGGCAAAAGGAGCAGGCGTTATTTAAACTGATGATGGAGTAGAAGGGGATTTGTGTGACTTTCTTAGAACATTTTGGGTTTTGTCGAATGTCCATGGTAACCAACCTAACAGTGAAAGGTAGGTCATGGTGTGAAGTGAGGCACATCCAGTGTTAGTTCCTCTGATAGCATGACTTGCAGCTCGATTCTACTCTTCCTCTTTCCCTTTCTTAGTGTGGCTGTTGGCCGCCTGCGCACTCTGTCTCTGTCATTTTGTGACAACAGGTACAAAGAAAAATCTGTTCTCTCTGCACTGCCATATAAAAGAAGAAACCTTGGATAAGATGAAAGACCTTGGCAGATATTACAATTTTGTTATGAGCTTCTGAGCTCATTTTTTAAGAAGTACTTACTAGCTGCCCTGTTTATGGATTTTACTTAAATATGTCAGGCTTTTTAGCTGGTGACATAACTCATGGGACTTATTTAGAAGTACAATGTTCTTATGCATAAAAAGAAGGTCGGCTATATGCATAGAGCCATTAGCGGATATGCAGTATTTAGCTGTTGTGTTAACATTATGGAAATTATTTGTTTAAAGTGCATTTAGCAATATTAACAGTGTTGATGTTGCAAAGACTATAAGTACTCCCTGGTTACAAACTTTGTTTTTAATGCTAATTTTATGAAATTGGTTGTTGCATTTGGAAATGCAAAGGCAACACTTCTTAAACTTCAAACTTTATTTTGAGAAATAAGATTAAGCATAGAGTATTTTTTTTCTTGGTTTTGTTTATACTTTAATTTTAGTAATTTTGTTAGACATATCACATGGTGTCAGACTTGTCATCTGCTATCGGATTTTCTGTTTTAGGACAGAGAATATTTAAATGACTGAGTTCTTAAGACTCCCTCCCTGCTCCCTCATCTCTTGATTTATGGACACCTAAAACTTTTCAAGTGGGGTACTTACTGGCTGCTTGGAACACTGTAGTAAGCCTAAGCTTACAGAGGGCTGTCTTCAATAGTACTTGCTGATTCCTTGGAGTTAGTCTGGACTCTCACAGTGTGTGCTGTTTGAATACTGTGGCTATGGAGGGAAATAATTTTATGTGTCATGATTCTGTCTCAGCTAGCTGGCTTGCCTTGTAATCCAATAATATTACATACAATGACATTTGCTTACACTTCTCAGACACATGAGCACTGTAAACTAAAATACTATGACCTGGATATGTACACGTTTACTAAAGCAGGAGAGGACGGGCAAGGGTAAATCTCCTTAGCTGGAGACAATAAAGGAGTCTATGCCAAGAAGCAGAGAGTGATTGCTGGTTGTAACGTGGACTTTGCATAGAAAATTGATCAAGGAAACGGAACTCAATGTGCACCAAAGTGAGGGTATAGTCCTCTAGAATTTGATTCTGTGATGTCGAGAAGAAAGCTTGTGACCATCCATAGAAATGAAAATTAATTTTCAGAGTTGTGATTCATCTTGATTGCTTCTCTTACATTGGCTTTTCCTTCTGAATGGGATTTCTCTCCTTCTGTTCCATGTTATGAGATAGATTTTTGCCAATCTTGTGTTTATATACTGCTTTTTCTGTGTGAAGCATCTTCTCATTCCTCTTAACAGCTCTTACTAGCTCTTCTTCTTATACTTTTGTATTAATTTATATTAAATGTGTGACTTCGTCTCTGCGGTGCTGTTCAGGAGGTTGGCAAGATAGAAAATACCCAAAGGAGGGAAGAAGCACTGGAGTGAGCTGGCTGACTCTGGTAGCGGCGTTGTTTCCCTCACGGATAGCCCTCTTTGCTTTTGCTGTAGCAGTATGTTCTGTCCAAGAGAAGAAAGCTGCTCTGGGCATCCCGCTGGCTATAAAAGGAGCATTATTCTTTGGAGACATGTTGCAAAGCTAGCATTCTGGCAGAGAAAATATAGAAGTTATTTATTTTTAAGTTAAACAAAAGTCAATACTGTGATTCATTATATACCATAAATTTTCCTTCCTACAGAACGCAAGTGCCTTAGGTTCTCAGCCTAGTAACAGTATGCTTCTGTATTTCTAGTTGAATTATAGCAAGTAATGATTTATATGAAGTACAAAATATTTGCATACAAGTGAAGTAGGCCTACATTTGGATATTAGCCAAAGTGCTTCAGGAATACAGTGTTATGAAAAAATATCTTTTATCAGCCATGAATGGAAATGAAACCTGCTGACGGTACCTCAAGCCTCTTTATGCACAGCAGCTAACAGGGAATGCATTCCACAGAGCGGATGGAAAATTTTAAAGAAATCGCATTTTCTTTCCGTGCCATTTCGGTACCTTAAGTACAACCAAAACTTGTTTTTTAAGTATGTCTATGATGTCCAGTTATATTATATTCTATGAAATTTTAAAAAGTCTTGTCATTCAGGAGTGCTTCTGTAAGCTGCACAAAGGACAGAGCGGAAACATTTCTTTGTGTTCTTGGAAAACTTTTTTGCTCTTGAGATTTGCAGCGATGCTCATTCCCCTGGCTTTATTATTTTTAACTAGAACATTCATGACTTGCTTGCTAGGTTAAACTGTGTCACAGAGGGTTTTCAAAAAGGGTCCTTTGTAGAAACCCATGATCCATGTTAAACTCCAGATCCATAGTTCCGTTACTGTTTTAATCTTTCTTCATTGGTCTTTCAGGTTAGCTGCTTTAGCACCCTTCTGCCTGCTCCACATCCATCTTCAGATTCCTCTCTAATGATTTCTGTTTCCATTATTTTTTTAGCAACTTACTAAAAACTTGTGTAGTGTATGAAATAATCGCTGTAAATATTTGAGTTGCTTGCAGCTTTAATGCAGCATGCCAGATATTCCTGTCAATCCTTGTGATGTTTAAGGAAACTGGAAAATCTGTAGGATTGAAATTCTCTCTGAGTTATTGGAAAGCTATATGTTTCAAATAAATGGCTGCTATTATCTCTTAAGGCATGTGTGCAGCATAAAATGGTCATCCTAAGTATTTTTAGTCATATTTAAAATCCAGATAGAAAGTATAATTTAGGAATTCTATTTTAATATCTGCCCTTATCACAGATCTTAGATTTCCATATCATAAGCTATGGACTACATAATTCTGATGTGCTGGGCTTATCTTCTGTGAGAAGTTTTACATTTGAAAGTGCTTTTGAACCATTGTGAATTGTGGTATTTTTGATGTCCACAGTGCATCTTCTGGGCTTCTGTTGCTTTTGTCAATAAGAATCTGGCGTAGAGAGATGCCACATGTGTAGGGGACTTGCTTTGAACATTTTTGTTGCAGTTTTTTGAAAAGTACTTTCTCCTTTGAGCCAGGAAAGGCTCCCTCAGGTCTGATGGGAGTTGTGCAAAGTCAGTGGCTTTTCCAGCTGGCTGCAATGTGCTGTTTACCTCCTCGAGCAGGGGGTGTTCACAAGTTAGTAGATGCTGTGGCACACTCCTGAACTAAGCAGTGCTACCTTTTTATTTCGGTTACTGAAGCTGTGGGTTAAAAAAATCCTTAATTCCATATGCCGTCTGAAGCAGCCTCACAAGTTGTCTTCACTCTGCTGAACCTGCTGAAGTATCACATTGTTTGCTGTCCTAATGAGATGGAGCTCTTTTGCAAAGTGTTTCTGTGGCTAACGTGTACTGAAGTACTTTGAAACTCGTGTTTACCAAGGTAAGCTGTGAACCCATTCTTTAGTGAAGATCTTGCTGATGGATTGATGGTTCGTGCAGCGCAGAGTGATGTGAGCAGGCTAGGCTATTCCTTATGTGCTCAGGCTTCAGCATCTGGTGCGAATTCGGGTTGCAATGAAGCACGCTTTGTCTTGTGATTGAATAGACCCGAAATGACAGAGATGCGTGGTCTTGTATCTCAAGAAATATTAGGGTACTGTATGATTTAAAATGATTCACTAAAATATAATTTGTTAAATACTTCTAGTAGGTTAGTCAAGCCTGCAGTAATACCCACAGTTTTAATTGTGCCTAATCACTGATTTATAGCCTTGTTTAATATATTGCAGCAGTTTCATAGATGAGGGTGAGCCAAATACTCT
The DNA here is from genome assembly GCA_003993805.1 of Himantopus leucocephalus. Classification (NCBI taxonomy): domain Eukaryota; kingdom Metazoa; phylum Chordata; class Aves; order Charadriiformes; family Recurvirostridae; genus Himantopus; species Himantopus leucocephalus. The sequence continues at coordinate 206,732,504 of RSEF01000001.1, read as the reverse complement.
GTGTTAAAACTGCCTAGTTGTAATCAATATTCTCTGAATCCATAGGATATGTAAACTCTGCAATGCCACAATTTCCTTTAAAATCATTAGTGCCTGAATGCTTGCTGAGTGATGGCGTTGGAAGTATTTAAAACTATGACATAGTTTTTCGATAAGTGGTTTTCTGGAAGTTGAGTGTTAAAATTATGAAATGCTACTAGAAATTATACAGCACTAATTTTTAAAGGAAATATTGCTTCCTGAAATAGTAGTAAAGCAGACCTACTAACAAATACATATCCGGAATCTTCCGACTACTGTCAGCACAGTGTGTAGTTAAAATTATGAGAATTATTCTTTATTGCATATGTGAATGTCTTCTCCGATACAGACATCTGCTACTGTAGAATTGCTTAACAAACTACCCATGCACATTCTAAGCAGTATTTTGGGGCAGATAAGTGAATTCATATCTGAGCTGTGTAATTTTTAGCTGGAATAATTTGATAATTATGGGGGGAAGAGTTGTGGTTTTGGTGATGATTCATCAGCTGTTAGCCAAAATGAGTCCCTGGGTAATTCATTACAGTATCACTAACATGCAAATTGTAATTTAGTGACTATTTTAAAAAGAAAAAATGTGTGTAGTGCACTGTTTCCAAATAGTGACTTGCTGACTGACCAGGAACTAGGCCAGTGATCACAGAAAATCTGCTTGGTCGCATGGAGCCGATGCTCCTTGTTTCCAGGAGACTTTGATTTGTCCCAGCTGAGAACAGTTGTAGAGTTGGGAGGAACAGCTGGGAGGGAGTGTCTTACCTTCTGCAGGCTGGGCTCTCTGCTGTCCGCCTTGGGTAAAGAAACGGGGGATAAAAATCTCTTCAAGGAGCTTTGTTTTGAATGGGTGAAAGGAAATTAAAACAATTAAGGCCACAGCCGCCAGCTTTATTTCAGTCAAAAATAAATGAAGTATAAATCGCTTTTGGGCCAGTCTCGCAGGGAAACCTTAGAGGTCTTCCCATCCTTCATTACCTATACCACTCTGTTCCTGTGGTAGCTTTCCGCTTGTTTCAGTGCAGGGTTGTTCCTATCTGTTGCCTGAGCTGTGTGTGTGTTCGTTCCTCCAGCAGATCTTGATCTGGCTGATGCCCACTGGATCAGCAGCATAAAAGGACAGCATGTATTTCTGTCTCCATAGGGCTCTCTCTGTCTTTGTGGAGAAATAATGCATATAAGTCATAATTTTGGGGAAGTAGTATTTTTGTACTCATTACTCTTCCCCTGCATATACAGTACCAGTCTGAGTTTTGTTGGTCTGTACTTCTGGGTGATGTTCTTGCATTGGGCTTCTTTATAAATCATTAATGCGTGACAGGGGGTCTTTCTGGTGAGGTCGCAAATCCCATTGTCACTCCTAAACCTTTTTTTTTTTTTTTTTTTAATAAAGGGAGATAAAAGAAAAAGCTGATAATCCTAAAATGGATATTAACAGCTGCCTTCAGCCTTTCCATCTGAGGTTTGTTTACATTAAGATACACTGAAAGCCAAAACGTACCTCAGCCACAGCTGTTTGTGGACTTGTAATGCAGTAGGCAGATGTTCTGTTATACTGCAATCATGGGAATTCACTGATCTGGGCTTGCAGAAATGGGTAATTCCTCAGTTTTCTCATGTATTTTGGGAACTGTGCGCTCATCTAGAATTACATCATTTCTGCCAAAGAATAAATCACTGTGAACTGTTGCTGTTATTTCCTGCAGTGTCTAGCTAGCCTGAGACTGGGTGTAGGAAGAGGGCCTTAGACATTCTGTGAAAGTTTACACGTCCTGGCTCATGGATGAGTACTGTGTTTGCAAAACAGGTGTTCACTGTGTTTTCTAATGTCCTGTTTCTTGAGGTTTTCACTTCAGGTTGAAAGCAAGGCTTTTGACAATCTCCCATAACATCTCCATAGGTAAGCTTAGGAACTGTGGGTTAGATGAGTGGACAGTGAGGTGGATTGAGACCTGGCTGAATGGCAAAGCTCAGAGGTTTGTGATCAGTGGTGCAGAGTCTAACTGGAGGCCTGTAACTAGTGATGTTCCACAGGGATCGGTACTGGGTCCAGTCTTGTTCAACATACTCATCAATGACCTGGATGAGGGGATAGAGTGTACCATCAGCAAGTTGGCTGATGACACAAATCTGGGAGGGGTGGCTGACACACCAGAAGGCTGTGCCACCGTACAGCGTGACCTGGACAGGCTGGAGAGTTGGGCGGAGAGGAACCTAATGAAGTTCAACAAGGGCAAGTGTAGGGTCCTGCAGCTGGGGAGGAATAACCCCATGCATCAGTAGAGGTTAGGGCCTGACCTGCTGGAGACCAGCTCTGCGGAGAGGGACCTGGGAGTCCCGGTGGGCAAGTTAACCATGAGCCAGCAATCTGCTTCTGTGGCCAAGAAGGCCAGTGGTCTCCTGGGGCGCATTAAAAAGAGCGTGGCCAGCACATCAAGGGAAGTTATCCTCCCCCTCTACTCTGCACTGGTGAGGCCACATCTGGAGTATTGTGTCCAGGTCTGGGCTCTGCAGTTCAAGAAAGACTAGGAACTACTGGAGAGAGTCCAGTGGAGGGCTACGAAGAGGAACAGGAGACTGGAGCATCTCTCATATGAGGAAGGGCTGAGAAACCTGGGTCTGTTTGGCCTGGAGAAGAGAAGACTGAGCGGGGATCCCATCAATGCTTATAAGTATCTAAAGGGTGGGTGTCAGGAGGATGGGGCCAGGCTCTTTTCAGTGGTGCCCAGTGATAGAACAAGGGGCAACAGGCACAAACTGGAACACGGGAAATTCCATCTGAACATGAGGAAAAACTTCTTTACTTTAAGGGTGACAGAGTACTGGAACAGGCTGCCCGGAGAGCTGTTGGAGTTTCCTTCTCTGGAGATACTCAAAACCCGCCTGGACGCTGTCCTCTGCAACCTGCTCTAGGTGACCCTGCTTTGGCAGGGGGCTTGGACTAGATGATCTCTGAAGGTCCCTTCCAACCCCTACCATTCTGTGATTCTGTGAAATTTGAGACTCGCTTGAATTGGAAATGGGAGGCATATTTACAGAATGAAGTTAAAATTCTGAGTCTTTGTTTTCATGGTGTTTTCACTGCCATTTGTGGAGCAATCTTAGGGTCCCATATAAAAGACTAGTGTGGGTTTTTTATTATTTATTTAACAGCCGTGGGTTACAGTAATTTTTTACTTTCTCTAGCTTTTGTTCTAGTAGCTTCCCCAACAATGTTGTCTGAAAAGTATAAGTAAGTTCTTGTTATCTATTCATTTTTATGGTGGTCACAGAAGCTACAGCTTTTAAAAAATAAGTATACCATCTGGAATATATTTATATGTATGCTACATGTCAGAATGACATGGTAACAAAAAAATAACGACCAGTAGCAGAAATCAAGAGGTGCTATCAATGAGAGATGTGGTAGGTCAGTGAGTGTTGATGCAAAGTGCATTTTGATTAGTTGACTGAAAAGAAATACTCATTTCCAGCTTTAGGACACAAATTTTGAATGGGCATTTCTAGTACATACAGCTCTTAGACCAGTCTAGAAACAGCGTAGGAAGGAGGGGGCGCACTGTAAAAGAAAGCTTTGTAAATAGCTGTGACAGAAGTTATTGGGATTGATGTCAAGAGGGGGACTGAAGGGAGAAAGGAGGGATAAGGTGAGAGACCGGAGCTGAAAGGCCGTGGTTTTGTACGGGCATGACAAATGTGTGAGACGCAGTTCCAACCTGATCCTGGGGGAGCCCATAAGATAGTGGCAGCAGATTGCTGTCTCTCTTAACATCATTTTTTAATGAAAATTTATACTACATATTTTGCGCTGATTTTTTTAAAATATGTGTTAGTGTATTGCCTACTTCCACAGTTTAGAATATTGACTACTCATCTGGTATGTCATCTTCCCCCTCTCCCCCCCCTTTCTTTATGGCTCTCTAGTGCTACAGTAGCTACATTTTATAGACGTAAAGGGAAGCGGTCATCTGGTCTGACTTCCCTGGAAATCATAACCCTGATATTTTACTGTGTCACTCCTGTATTGAATGCAAAAATTGAATTTTGCTTAAGTGCATCTTTCAAAAGGCATCCTGTCCAGATCTGAAGATATGAAGAGATTCAAAATGCACTGCTACTAGTAACTTTTCCCAGTGGTTTTAACTCTTTTTTTTTTTTTTTTTTTTTTTTTTTTTTTTTTTTTTTCTGTATTGCGTTGAAGAGGTGAGTATGGGATTGAAGTATAAAGACGGCGGAGGACATAATAAGAGGACAGCAGCTGAAAATAAAGCTAGTTCAGCAAATATTATTTTGGCCTGCAAGAAAGACTTTATTTTAGCACATGGAAGAATGTGAGAGGAAAATGTGATACTGTTATGGAGGAGGTGAATGATACGATATAAATTGAAAATGCAATGTGCAAGTGCAAATTAAGGCAGCATTTAGCTTAGGGACACTTTGTTACTGAATGTTATCAAATGTTGCAAGTAATTTGGAAAGCATCCCATAATTCCTTAGGTATGTAAAAGATGGTGTGGGAGTTGAAGGTTGAATATTTTGACTGACTGAACTTGCGTAAAATTTCTGCTCCTTGCTGGTTCAAGTATTATAATTAGCTTAACGAGGCAAGCCTTGAGATAAAAGAAAAGTTTTATGTGCCGCATATGCAGGTAATTTTTCTTTCTTTGGTTTCAAGATTAGCATTTACTCTAAGCCAAGGAAATGTTACATTTTCATTAGCCACTTTTGTTCTTGTGGCTGTACTCTCCCAATCCTTTTTTAATGTGGGAAATTTAAAGCATAAATTACTTTGACTTCTCTCCATTTTCAATAAGTATTCTTTCTTTTTAGTGTAGCTGAGTTTTTCAGTGGGTCATTGAAGCTAATCAATCTTATTTCTGTTACTGCTAATCTTCTTTTATGGTTGGAAAAATAACATCTTCATATTTTATTTTACCTTTGGACACTTTTTAAGCACTTAAGAGCAATAATAGTCTTCTAAAGCATTTCATGATGTAATGTAGAACAGCTGCTAATGATTAAAACTGAGAGCTATAATGGAATATTTACTGGGTAGACTGAGAAGAGACTAACAAGTAAATGGTGGTATGAGAAATGTTGAATTATTCTACTGAAAAAAATTGGAGAATTGAAATGTAACTTTAGGCTGAGTCTTTCTGTGAAGTGTGGGCATCTTAATGAAACAGAAGGCTTGGCGCGTTGTTTTCGATTTTTGCTTTAGTTGCTGCAATAACAGTTAAAAAGAATTTCAAATGATGCTGTTACGTACTCACTTCATTGTAGTATAAGTGCTGCAGTCTCTGAAACGGGTAGGGCTGTGCTGGCATCCACGCTGTGCTAGTGCTGGGATAGGTGGTAGCTGATGTAGTTGAAAACTGATCTCACTCGTCCTTTTTCTATGGGTCTTCGGCTAGATGAATTTCTTGCCTGTGTGGCTGTACCAGCCTACCAGCATATTCTCTTGTACTAGAACTTCTTAGCCATAATATCTAGAGAGCCAGGCAATTCCTCGGATATTTTCTTGGAAAAAAGATGTAAAGTAAACCGGAGCAGATCTTATGTCCCATTTTGATACTGTGCCTGTCTGAACATTAGGAGGGAATCTGGAAAAGGGCACATTCTCTGCTGGTGCAGGATGTTTGCTACAAAGCTGATAAAGCAACTGGTATATCTGATCTAAGAGGAATATCTGAGAAGATACTAACCCCTTACAGGGAAGGAGAAGGGTCTTAGGGAGGAGACTCTTTGGGGTGTTTGAGTTTTGCGGGGCTGAGGCATGTGANCCCCCCCCCCCCCCCCAGTTGCTTGTCTTTGCCTGGACAGGGCTGTGGCTGCGTCCCTGTGGGAGGGGGACAGCCTGCTGCTACTGCTGTGAGAGGCTCCTGCGGGCAGGGCTGGGGCTTCTGTGGAGCGAGTCACAGCTGCTTCCACGGGGCCCAGGGTGGAACTGCCAAAACTGGCACTTGGCCTCTGCTGCCAGTGGGGTTGAGCTACGCTGATAATAAACACCTGTGCTTCCTCGTGTCTCACGTCTGTCTGCTGCTTTAGTTTTTTTGAGGAACAGAATGCTGCAGCATTCCTCCTCTCCTGAAGGAGTGGCTTTGTTATGTGTCTCCTGGTAGCTTATACGGTAACTCTGAAGGTACTCACCCGGTTAGATAAAGGGGAATTAATGGCAGGGATTTTAGTGTTTAAACTGGCGGAATAGGTAGTTGTACTGTTGCTTCTAACTGTCAAGCCTGAATGTAAGAAGGAAGATAGGTCAAACCCACAAAAATTAGCAAAAGAAATTTTTATGCACGTATAACTGTGTCTAAATAAAGCTTTTACAGCTAAAAAATTATTAGCTCTTTCCTGAAGTTATTCATCTGAGAAATTCAGTGCTTCTAAAAGACATATTCCCAACTAAATTAGTTCTTATTTTTGCAGCAGGAAGGCCCAAGTCTACATTAAAGCATTTTTATCAAAAACAGATGAAATATAAATTCAGATGGATGTTCTACAGAGGTACATATTCAGCAGGTTAATGCTTATATTAAATATTTAAACATTAAAAGCTGGATTATTGATCCAAGCATTCTTTCCTGGTACGTATTTCAAATACTCTTCAATGATTCTTGTTTAGGGGTTCAGAGGACTTGGGGTTGTGTTGGGATGTAACCTAGAGCTCAGTACCTGGACAGAAGTACCATAGGAAACTGTGTGTGAAAAAGTGTGTCCCAGGTTGGCTTTCAAAAAATACAGTGTGTGCGTGCCCAAAGAAAGGGGAGGACAGTAATGTTCCAGCTTGGGGTGGCAAGGGGGAAGGAAAATTGTAAGCTGGGCTAACAATGTTGCTACAAAATCAGTAAAATATGAATATTTAATTTCCAAATGCCACATCTACTAATTTTGTTTCAAGAGTAAACCCAAACTTTCATATTCTTAATTCTCTTTGGCGCTTTTGATCAATTCATTTAGAATTTCATCCTCCTTGAAAAGTGGTGGGCACTTGTGATTCACAGAAAAAGTGCCATATGTTGCTGGAAGCTGTGAATATATTTGCAAAGAGGTACGAAGCTCTCAAAGCTCAAAAGTATCTTTACAGATGTCAGTGACCAGGGTTTATCTTGGGAATGTTTAATGAGGTGGCTCAGGATAATAACAAACCAGTTGTTTAGATGTGGGTGACATGAAGTTTTTCACAAGTATAGCTGTGTGTTTGAGTGTAGTGACATTAACGTAGGGTGACTCAAGTTCTTAAGTCATGAGAAATTATATAACAGTTAAGGAAATTTAAGATGGTGGGAGAAACCTAGGTTGTTATTTTTAACTGTGAACTTGTAACTGGTTTGTTTTCCTGTATTTGGTTTCTTTACTCTGAGCAGATGCTGTGAGCTCATTTTCCATGCTGTGTAAAAATACTCTTTTTTGTTACACTTAGGTTGCTTAAAATTCATTGGGCAGTTCTGTGCATGTTTATGTCAGGTGTTTGTGAACCGGGTGTCTGTAGTCCCCATTGCTTGCATTTGCAAAACGATGGAAAACTGTTGAAGGTCAAAGCTTATGTCTCATGATAACATGTAATGTGAGTATTAAAAGTGCATTCAGGCTTTTTGCACTTCTTCTTTCCATTTTTATTTATTCTTTTTGTGTATCTTAACAAGGAAAAGCTCTAGCTTTTATCTTTGGAGCACTCTGAAAGTGGGACTTCCTATCCTGCCTACATCGATGGATTATAACTGAGTTTCACTGTCTTGAGACAGACTTTTGCTGTTCTCATACCTTCAGCCGAGGGGCTGAAATCTATCAATGAGAGCAATTTAGGGCTATCTATCATCTGCCTTTTCAAACCGTCCTTCCTGAGATCCTGCTGGAGTGTATAGTGACTGCACTCGCTGTGTTCGCAGCCTAAAAGGACTTGCTATGAAATAGAAATTCTGCGGTTGTGCTGTGAGACCTGGGGCATCTGAATGTCAAACTCTGTCTGATGAAATTGCATTCTTCTCCGACTTTAATAGGATTGTGACGATAATATAGTTTAAATTTACAGTTGTCATAAGGATAAGGGCGGCAAGTAGATTAGAGATGAATTGGAATTGACCCTGTTTTCTTTTCTCTTGAGTTAATTTACTGACTTACTAGGCTATCAGTTGCTCAGGATTCAGTGCATGACTAATTTGTGTGACAGGTTGGGTTGTCTTAAACTTTTTTTTAAAATAAAATATATGACTTATATGCATATAATATTTAACCCTTATGTTTTGTATATACAAAGTGTGTATGTATATAATGTATAAAGATAAAATGTCTTGTATAAAATATTAATGTATATTTATTTCATTTCAAACATATAAAATTCATAAATATATATGTGTGTATATATATATGAAAAAGATGCTACATAAATGCTTCTATCTCCAGCGTCTTTCCTAAGAAACATTATTCTGAAGTCCCTCAACTCAGCACATTTTATATGGCGTTATTTTTGCTAATGTAAGTGGCAAGAGTCTAATGATTAACATTTTAATTTTTGTGGTATTTCTTACTGTCTCAGCTAGGAGTACCAGCTTTTAACAGGAATTTTT
>RSEF01000001.1:206687376-206698179 GCA_003993805.1 Himantopus leucocephalus | reverse complement strand
ACCAGAGTAGAGTAGAGGGGCAGAATCACCTCCCTTGACCTGCAAAGCCAAGTCCCAGCCCCCCTAGGAGAACCTTCAGCAATGACTATAGTTTTTTGTGACTGAGCTCATCAGCACAACCCCATTTCACAGATGGGGAAACTGAGGCACGGGACAGGACAGGCCCTTGCTCACCGTGACCCAGGCTGAGTGAGTGTCCCAAAGCCTCCTGCCTGCCCTGGACATGACACAGGAGACAGGCAGCACATGCTGTCCGTGCCACGGCAATGCCCACGCCGTCCCTGGGAGCTCAGCTCTCCTATCACTGCAGGCGTACAGCAAAATCCCATCTCCTGCCCTAAGGAGGGTCCAGCCTGAGCCAGACCCTTGGGAACAGCGAGGTGGGAACCGGCCAGCCTAGCTCAAATGAGGAGCAGCAGCAGCAGCCCAACCAGAAACTCTGCTGTTTGGTGTGATGCATTTAATGTCCGGGCTTTCATCCTTCACCTCTTTGCTATGAAATACAGAGATTCCTCCTGGCATGTCAGCGTTGGTGGTCTCTTTGGAGAGACGAGCGTTAGCAGAAAGTTCTCCTTCCAGCAGCCCCAGCACGCAGCTCTGGGCCCCCCTCTCCCCTCCTGCCCACCCCGCGCCTGCTCCCCAGGACATCTCTCCTTTGCTACGCGACCTCCTGCCGCAGGGAGCGGGACCGGCGATGCAGCCGTCCCTGCCCTGCCTCTCCTGGGGGACACAGCACCTTCCAGCCACCCCAACCCACGGATGGGCTGGTTTGTGCGTGCTTGCTCAGAAACCTCCGGCAGCCCTTTAAAGCCAGGCAGGTTTGCACGGGGCAGAAGAGCAGGGCTCACATCCTCCATCGGGACAGCAAAACCCTCCAGCAGATGGGCAGAAATGAAGAACCGGGGCAGCTGGACCTTAACGCGCTCCGGATGTTTGCAAAGCAGAGATCAGTCCCGGCGGGGCCGCAGCATCGGTCCCCAGGGGCAGGGTCGCTGCCAGCCCCTGCCTGCCGGGGAGCAGCCTCAGGTACCTTCGAAGTGCATAAATCTGAACGGATGCTTCCGAAGTTCAGCCTTCAGCGCTCCCCCAGCTCTCGCTAGCCTCTAAGTGGTATCTTTCTTTTTTTCTTTGCATCTGGCATGAACTGACACAGTTACGGGCTCTTCAGCACAGCAGCCGACCGGGTGCAGGCGTCCGATGGGCACTTATACCGGAATGACCCAGACCGTGGGGACAAAGCGCAACGCTCCCTTCTCCGCTATCAACCACCAGCAAAAGTCATCCCCTCCCAGAAAGTGTATTTCTAACCAAACACTGCCAACCATATTTTTCCCCGATAACAGTTATGGGAAGATGAGACCCCCTGCGTCACCCTCGGGTCCCCCTGACCCACGAGCTAATCCCTGTGCCAGCAGCAGGAGCAAACCCCCGGGTCCCCCCCAGCCTGGGGACTCCCTCAGCTGGACTTTGCTTCTGGTCCCTCATGCTGAACAGCTCCTGACGCATCCTTGCTAAGCACTTCTGGAGCCCTTTTACAGTCTTTTACCCAAAACCCTCCCATGGCAGCCAGTTTCACAATTTAATCTCACACTGTTTGAGAAACTCCCTATTTCTGCTTCTTTCCAAGACAGTACAGATGGAGACATGAGAGGGACGGCCACTGCCTTCTGGGCCACCCCACGAGATCTGCCTCTTGGCAGCTTCTGGATGCAGGCTGCAATGGAGAGTCTTTAGCAGGGCTCGAGCATCCTTCCTGGGAGACTTTCACGGCTCATGGCCACTCGATAACACAGGGGGGGAGGAGACGCAGGGTGGACAGTGAGATAAAGCGGAGATGCAGACACAGCCAACGCTGGGACAGCAACGGAGCCGGAGGCGCAATGGACCCCAGCCCAGCAGCAGGTGGAAAGGACTTTCCCAGCGCGTGGTAAAGCTGTATCACCTCTAACGTGTCGGCCCATGAGCTACAGCTGCGGGGAGAGCTGGTCGCTGCCCCTAACGCAGCCGGGCTGGGGAAAAGCGAGCAGCGAGGCACCAGTGCATCCGTGGGCACACTTGCCTGTGCTCAGCATCCTCCTCCTCCTCTTCCTCCATGTGGTCCTGCCCTGCTGGGGAAGCTGGTTGGGACAGGGCATGCAGGGCAAGGAGACGTCGGTGGAACAAACGCACACAAGCCGGGTCTCACCCAGCCCTGCGCAGGAGGCGGCTGAACCGGGCACCGACCCCAAACCACGCTCCTCTCCCCCCGCGCCGCCTGTGCTCTGCTCACTGCACACAGCAAGATTTGGCTTTCGGTTTTTGCCTTCTCCAGAGATGATGAAGGAGCCAGCCACCATTGTCACACGGGTACCAGACTGGTAAATACCAGGCAAACATTTACAGGCAAACATTAATATTCACACAGCGCAGTTCACAACTAGCGCTAGTGCACAACATTAGCTTTATCCCTTGCTGTGACACGCAGCTTTTGCACAGAGAAAAAAACCCAAATCGTCTTGCAGACCAGAAGAAAGAGCACTTCACAGCCATCAAAAGCCAACCAAGGTCGGTCTCTGCCAGCCACACGGTGCCCAGCAGGTCTGCGGATGGGGAACAAAGATGACCGGAGCCAGTTGAAACCACAGAGTTAATTTTTAGGGGCAGGGACTAGAATTACCTGAGCTGGAAGTTAGCCCGGACACAGGGATTAGCACCCCCAGCCCTTGTAAGAGGAGTCAGGGGAACTTTCCGTGACCTTCAGCACGAGGAGCAGGTTGAGGAGCAGAGCAGCACCTGGGGGGACGCGGCTGATGCCGAGGGAAGCTCAGCACACGCTGAGCGCCCATTGCCGATGCTTGAACCAGCCAACCTCCCTTCCCACCGCAGTTAGAGGAGACCAACAGCAGCGTGGAGTTAGACGCCAAGAGGTCCCACGTGCTGAGCCAGAGGCTCTGGGTGCTTTTCTGCCTGTTCCCCCACTGGAAGAGTGGAGTGTCCTCCATGCCACCCACGCTGCTGATGGCCATGGCACAGCACTGACCCAGGGACTGGCTGCCAGACCCCGGGGGGGACAGCTGTGCCACAGCTCTGCCCACACCTCCTACCAGCATGGTTTTGGAAAGCGAGAAACACCACGGCTGAGGCCACTGACCCTGCGTTTGTGGCTCAGAGGAGGGAGAGCCCCTCCGCTTCTGGTTTCGGCACATCATACAGCCTCCTCCTGCCATCACCAGTTTTACCTATACAAATCACAGCGTGTTAATAGCACAATGCTAACTGCACCCAGGGTGACGCACTGCTCCCCCCGTCCAGGCCTGGGGACCCCCCATGGGCAGAGGTCCAGCAGGAGCAGGGGACAGCCATGCCTTGCTGCGCCGGGTGACCCGGGCTCCTCCCCAACACCTTTTTGTTGAGGCTGAAAGCAAAACTTGGCCAGGCGCAACCTGGAGTCCAGCAATGTTTGAGACCGACGGGATTTAAGGAGCAAATTTCCAGCAGGGGAAAGGACTCCGAAGCCAACAGAAGTCCGTACGCAAAAATGGGGAAAGCGGCATCTCCAGCCGGCGTGTTATGGGGGCTCGGAGCACGTCGGTGTCGTGGCGTCGCTGCCTTTTGCTCGCTAACCCTGTGCCGGAGGGGTCAGGACACTGAGCTTCCCCCAGGCTGGAAATGCAGATGTTTCCTCACTTGTTTTATTCTGAGCTGAAACATGCCAAGGCCTGGGGATTTCTCCCCAAAAGAGGGCTTCCCAAACAGTCCAGTTCAGACAGTGCAAAAGTACTTAAATAACATCAAAAGATGCTGGTACGTGGTACTCAACGTTATGATACAATACCATAAAAGCAGAAAATAAATGTTAATGACAAGATGCAACATTTGAGAGCCCAAAGATACACGTGTGAGCATACACACACTCACACACAAATCATCAGATAAACACGGAAGTCAAAACAATTGGATTTGATATTTTCCCATAAAAGGCTTCCCCAGAGAGCACGGGCTGCGGGAGGGAGCCCTCTTCCAACGGGCGGTGTCAAAACAAATCAGCCCGGTTTTTTGAAGTTTTCAGCAAAAAACCAAAAAGATACCACCAGAGAGAGATAGAGACATAAATAAATAAATAAATAGCCGGCTTCCCATCACGATGTTGCGCTTGAACATCTCTCACCACGGAAAGGTGTGGGAAGGGCGGTTGTGGTCAGACCTGATCCGACTGTTCACATCCCAGTTTCCAGCCCAGCGGCCGTGCTCGGGAACTGGAGCCGAGCGATGCTGCCGGGGCAGGGGAGGCTGCTCCATCTCCCGCTCGCAGCCGGGAGCTAGGCAGGGTCCCGCTGAAGCTGCTGTGCCGGCATCCACCATCTGCATGGATTTGTGCAAGGAAGGTGTCCGGACGCCCAGAGCTGCCCAGGTGGGATTTTTCTGATGCGGTGCTCGGGCACGGCTGCTCAACAGAGGGGAAAACAACCGCGTGAGGTTTCCAAAGCTCCCCCGGGGCAGCGACGGGAAGTTTCTCCTCTGTCTCCCACCAGAGACGTACCCGGCAGCAGCCCCGAGCCTGGGGGAGTTTGGGCAGGGATCTTTATATCTCTGCAACAGATGGTGCTGCAACAGAAAGCGCACGTTCTGCATCTCCTCCCTTCCAGGAAGCAAGAAGGATGGTCTGGCCGTGCATGAAGGCAACCGGCGATTTCTTTTGCTGAAAGATTTCCTCCTGCGGAGTCACATCATTCGATGAAAGAAACGCCAAGAATAATTCACTTCCTCAGGGAACTCTATTTATATTCTCACTGCGGGCACCGTCCTGCTCCCGTACTCCCCGGGGATTCGCAAGGGCTCAGGAGGGCACAGCTTGGAGTTAACACGTTTAACTCCAAACCATGAAAAACTGAATTTCCCAGGAGGTGGGTTATGCAGGAGACATGCAGAGACACCGGCCACTGTCACGGTCCCCAGGGTGACCCTGGTCCTACAGACCATGAACAGCCCCACTGACCCACACGGGGCTTTGTAATGGGGTAAGACCCCCAATATCCAACCCCAGCAATACAACTTTAATGGCAACTTAAATCCACTTCCCTTCCGTACTACCTGCACATAATGAGAATTTGCAGAGATTTATGGCCACGACAACGGCCCCTGCTCCCCCTCGCCAGCCTCTGCCGTTTCCCTGCGAAAGCAGTTTGGGTTACCTCGATATTCTCCAGGGGAAAAGCATAATTAGCAGCTCAGGAGTTTTAATGCCTATGGCAGGGAGGGGGCTCGCGGGGGGTTATTCTCAGGTTTTCTGATCACTTGTTGTTTGCTCTGAACTCTTTGGAAAGGCACCAGCTCCCTTCCCCCTCCCCAGACCTAACTGCTCTTATTATAGACTTCAAAAGGTCGGGGTGAAATCCTAGCTCGGCCGCGGTGAACAGATATCGGTGGTGATGGTGCGGCCGGAGCGCGGCCCCAGACCCCAGACTTGATGCAATTACTCCCAGGAGCCCCCCCGAGGGCAGCAGCGCCGACGGCAGGAGGACGGGCTACGAGCACAGGTGAGGATTTGCAAGATCTGACCTTAAAGAAGGAGCAGTGGTTTAAGCGGGGTGAATCTGCTGCTTCTCTGAGGAGTATCACAATTTTTGCCATAAATGGGCTCTCGCCCCAGCCAGCTGGAGCTTCGCGCTGCTTTTCACGAGAGCCGGCTCTATGAATTCAGCTGACAAAATCTTGGACAGTCGAGGCCATATTTTCAAGATTGCTCAGCACCAGCAGGCAGGGCCAGGGGAGCCCCGGTTTCCACGTGCCCCAGGCCCAGGCAGAGCCATGGGGTGGGTGAAGAAGGTGCCGACCCCCTCCAGGCTCCTGCACCCCAGTGACTGGGGCAAGAAGCTGTACTGAAGAGGAGCACAGGTTCTACTGACTTCTGAACCTCCCCAGTATATCCCCATGCAGACCACAGGATCTGCCGAGAGAAGAATCCAATAAAACCCTGAGTACTTATTTTGATGCTTTCTAATGGGAATGGGGTTGACTTCTCCTTATACGCCAACTCAGGAGCTCACCCCATCATCAGGAACGGACACGAACCCGGGACATGAACTTCTCCACTGACCAGAAAACAGAAGTGATACATATAGACACGAAATGCTCAAAAGCACCACCAAAAATAATAACCCTTTGGGGTTTATTTAAGGAGTAAGAGGGGAAAGAGCCCAGCTGCAGCTCTTTGCACTTAGATCTTGCTGGGGAGGTGTGTCTGGACGGTGCCATCCCTGGATGGTGCCACCCTCCAGGCGTGCACACTAGATGGCACTCCACCTCACCAGGAGGGGACAGTGAGCCAAAGCTGTGCCAAGGCGGCTAGACCTCTGCCAGCAGCTCCGGTGGGGTTCACCTGCTTTGGGTGTTATTTAACCCACAGCATAGCCCAACAAGCTCAGACTCCATATACCTCCTCATCTCGGTGCTGGAGAGAGGTGGCACAGACTCACCACCCTGCGGTTCCACCCCTGCAGTGACTTCCCTCCCACTTTACAGACGGGAAAACCGAGGCACACCATGACATCTCCCCAGCAGATGGGTACCAACCTTCACACTATTTCAAATCTTTACCGAAACACCTTGCGGTATCCGAGTCCAGGTCACACACAACGGCAGCGACAAAGCACACGAGCACCAGAACCACCGACTGTCTTTTTATGACACACTCGGTGAGTCCAGCCCTGATCTCGACAGCGTTACCAACAAGCTCCTTCTTCCCCTTGCTCTTCCCTTCAACCACCCATAAACCCGCCTCGTCCTCCATCTCCAACAAGTCCCTGGCCAGGAGACCTGTGCTGCCCAACCACTCTCCACCATCTCAGCCTATCTCCACCTGTTGTTTACTGTGAATTTCCTGCGCTTTGGGGCCAAGACCATCTTTTGTTCCCTTTTTATACAGCACCTGGCACCACGAGCTCAGTACGGGAGGTGTCTGATTACACAGCTAATAAACAAACAAGGACCTTGATCCTCTCCAGCATGTGCTTGTCCAAGGCTGCAATTTCCAGAGAAACTGCTGCAGGCTGCGCTTGATGCTATTAGTAATTCAGATGTGTTTGGGAGATGAGATGTTCCCAGGACGAGGAGCAGGTGCTGCTAAACCAGACCTTCCTACAAGCAGGCGCGCACCCAGCAGGGAGCGGAAAACCCAAACCAGCTCAAACTCGATGTCTGACGGCACAACCCGTGTTCTGGGCTGGGCACACCCCGAACACCGTCAAAGACCTGGCGTTCCTTGCAGAGGCTGCCAGGATGGCTGAAGTGAGGTGGGGGAGAAGTTCACCTTAAGGCAACTACTGCTACAATCATCTCCATCCCACAGGGGGGTGTGCGGCAAGGTCTTGCCTCCTGATGGCCATCTGGTCCTGCTCCACCTTTCATGAATGGTACTCGCTCCCCCAAAGTCTCCCCTGGCATCATCCACACACTCCTGCCTCCCACACCTACGCTCCCACGCCGCTTCCATGCTCACAGAGCACTCCCAGACTGTGCTGCTGAATTGCGGTGACCACAAAACCCCGCGGACCCTCCAGGCCATCCGCTGCTGCAGGAGCCGCGCGACTCCTCCATCCCCAGGGCTCCGATTTCACCCTGATTTGAGGCCGAGAGGCTGGGAAACGGCTCAACAAGGTGGGATGCAGCTGCTGTAAGCACGTGTCCCCCCCCAAACCAACCTCCCGCTCCTCCATCCCAGACCTCTTCAGCAACTGAGATGTTCTCTGTTCCCTTTGACTCAGAAACATCAGTGGTTGCCCGGATTAAAAAGAAGAAGAAAAAAAGAAACCAAACCAAAAGCCTTGGAGAAAAATCCCAAGAGGACATTAATTAGGAGACAGAACTCCCCGGCTCTGGAAGCATCGGGGAGGAGCGGTACTTAAACTCCCAACCTGACGGAGTAACTTTGAATCATCTTTCATCTTCCCCTGGATCGGGTGTAATCTAATGACATCAGCTTGGCTTCGCTCTAGCGCAATTGGCATCGGTGCTACAGAGGGAGGGAGATTAAAACATATGAAATAAATGTTCCCGGGGTGACTGACAGTATAATGACATTCCAACAGGCAGCTCAATCAGTGCGAGACTAACAAAGGATCAGAGGGAACCAGCCAGACTCGCAGTATCACCCGCAAATACAGAGATTTTTTTTTTTTTTTAAGCCAGACATTTTTTTTACGTGACTGTCACAGCCCCTATTCTGGGAGTTTTCCCCAGGCTGCAGACGGCTGTATTCGGGGTGGGGTTGAACTCTATTAAAAGCCGTGCTCACCTGCTATTGAACTCTCTTAGCTCAATAGCCTCGTTCGGGGCTGGAGCGGAGATTTCTGCGCTGGGAAGTCGACGCGAGCATTGTGGGCTGCCCCCTCCCTCCTTTTGTCCCCATACGAAGACAGGACCTGGAAGCCCGGAACAGAGAAAGCTGCTTTCGGCACACAACTTCCCTTGATATTCCAGCCACACACGAGCACACACGGAGGTGTTGCACTTACCAAATTAAATCACTCGGATTGGGGGTTTTTTTAATCAAACCAGCCTCCCGGTAGGACAGCTGCCTTCTCACCCAGGCACACCGCAGGCTGTAAGAGCCGAGCGATTATTCCACTTGATTTAACGGACAGCGTTCCCGCGCGTTGTGCGGCACCCCAGTAGGTGACAGGACTTTCACGTGCCAAGCCCGTGCCTTGCCAGCTGCTGCCCTACGGGTACCACCATCTAACCGGCCGCTTCGGGAGCATCATCCTGCTGCTGCAGCCGCAGCTCAGCCCCAATCCACCCGCGCACCATCTAACAAGCAGCTATCACCGGAGCTGCTCTTTTGTTTCCAGGAGGAACCGGCATTCCCCTCGAGTCCGAGACCCCACAGCCGCCCCGCTGTGGTCCTGGTGCGGCATCCTTGTGACAGCCCACCTCCGTGCTCCAGCGACAACGGCATGGAGCATCGGCAGCGAAGGCTGCTGGGCTCGTCCCTGTTCTCAAGCCTGCGTCGCTGCAAACAGCCAAGAGGGGTTTTTGTTGCGTTGGACAGGGCACTCGCTGCCCGCGCCGGCTTCCTGCGGGCGCTGAAAGCGAACCCAACTGTTTATACCATGTAATGATGCTGTTTAGTCTGACTGCTGGGAAACAGAAACGCACGTGAAACCTAAGCCTCCGATGGCAAAGATAAGAAATCAGGAGCCCTGGCAAACATCTGGCCACTTCCCCGGCACTGAGCTCTCCTCAAACGTTACAGCAAACCCATGGAGAGAGACAGATTATTTATTTTTTTTTTAAAAAAAGTACTTATAACAGGCTGGTAACTGGTTACCAGTGGGCTGACACTACAGCGCTGCCATCGCGACGGGACTCTGTGTGTTAGTAAAGATTACTCATACAAGCAAAGCCGGCAAGAATAGGTCTCAAAGGAATAATCCCATACAAAGAATTCACTGTACCCCAGCCTCCACAGGGCTAAAAAAAAAAAAAAAAAGATGAAATTCAGTACATCAAATAGCAGAACAAACAAACTGCAGCAATTAATGGGAGAGCTCATGTACCAAATGCTAAAACATAATGATTACACAAACAGCCTGCAGGGCAGCACCTCAAATGAGTAAGAGCTGCGAGATCAAGACCGAACCTCTGGAAAATTAAATCCCCTACACCAAGGACTGCACTGTGCCCTAAATGCCTGTGGCTCCTCCTCTGTTCAGGTCCTCGCTCAGGCACCGTTTCCAGAAGCGGGTCTATTCCACTGCCATCTGCTCCTCAAGGCTTCGAGAGCATCTTTGATAAATGAGCTTTTCTGCATAGCCACCATAGATTTCAGTAGATGCCACCCCAAAGCCATGTGTTTATTTTTCAAAGTCAAGACTTGATTAAAGTTCTTGAGGTTTTTCAGATTCGTTTTTAATGTTTCCTTTCTGATACGGGGTCAGCATGTGGAAATTGGATAAGCGCACACTAAAAATATAATTCTGTAGACAGCTTCAGCCCACACGAAAGGAAATCTTTCTTCTTAGAGAACCCACACTCTGCTGCCTGCAAAAAACCCAGCGTGTTTCTGACACCAGCGGATACACAAGGAAGCTCATCACTTCCACGTGTTAAGACTTTTACATAAACACTCGGACCGTCAGTACTATCCTACTCCGCATCTCAGCGCTGTCACCGCAAGCTGAGCCAAAATCATCCTCTCCTCTCTGCTAATAGCTGGGCTGAACATGAAAGTACAACAAGCTCCGGGGGTACCCGAAATCCTCTCCTTTTTGTTTGTTCATTCAAGAAAGCCACAAACACAGACACACTCTGCGAAAGAGCAGTTTCGCCCCCACCCTAACGAGTCCTTTCCATAGGAATCTGCCAGAAGACCCTCCTCTACTAACTTTAAAACGCACGAGGAAAACATCTAAACAACATTAATGAGAATCCTGCCCCTTGGCTTTAACGTTTACTGTCTCGTTTTAAAGGGGATACCTTTTATTTGGTTTAATGAAACACTAATTAATTGAGAGAAGAACCCCGTCTGCCTTTTTGCTCGTTTCTTAGGCAAGGTGAGCACCCGGGTTGCACTCCTGGAACTGACATTTTGGGTTACTTATTACCAGGCTGCTGAAACATTTGCATGGGAAACATGGGTTGGGTTTTTTTTTAATCCACACTGAATATAGAAAAGTCGCTTTTACCGGCTGCACCTCTGGGCCGGGAGTCGCGGGAGGTGATGATACGATGCTTTGCGAGGGGAAGCAGCCGGGGCTGCGGGGTGGCTCGGTGGGGAGTTAGATCAGCCACAGGTTTGGCAAAGCCACCACCCCCCCCCCCCCC
>RSEF01000001.1:206653771-206669231 GCA_003993805.1 Himantopus leucocephalus | reverse complement strand
CTGACTGGCCTTTAGTTCTCTGGGTCTTCCTTTTTTCCCTTTTGGAAAATGGGGCTATGTTTCCCCTTTTCCAGTCAGTGGGAACTTCAGTGGTCTGCCACGACTTCTCAAATATGATGGATAGTGGCTCAACAACTTCATCCGCCATTTCCCTCAGGACCCGCGGATGCATCCCATCAGGTCCCATGGATTTGTGCACCTTCAGGTTCCTTAGATGGTCTTGAATCTAATCTTCTCCTACAGCAGATGGTTCTTCATTCTCCCAGTCCCTGTCTTTGCCTTCTGCAACTTGGGCAGTGTGGCTAGAGCACTTACTGCTGAAGACTCAGGCAAAAAAGTCATTGAGTACCTCAGCCTTCTCCATATCCGGGGTGACCAGGTCTCCCATTTCCTTCCAGAGAGGGCCCTCATTTTCCCTAGTCTTCCTTTTGTCACTGACATACCTATAGAAGCTTTTCTTGTTGCCCTTGATGTCTTTGGGCAGATTTAACTCGATCTGGGCTTTAGTTTTCCTAATCTGATCGCTGGCTGCTCGGACAATTTCTCTGCATTCCACCCAGGCTACCTGTCCTTGCTTCCACCCTCTGTAGGGTTCCTTCTTCTGTTTGAGTTTGTCCAAGGCTTCTTGTTCATCCATGCAGGCCTCCTGGCATTTTTGCCCAACTTCTTTTTTTGGTATGCATCACTCCTGAGCTTGGAGGAAGTGGTCCTTGAATATTAACCAGCTTTCTTGGGCCCTCTTCGCTCCAGGGCTTTATCCCATGGTACTCTACCAAGCAGATCCTGGAAGAGGCCAAAGTCTGCTCTCCTGAAGTCTGGGGTAGTGACCTTATCGTGCGCCCTCCTTGCTGCCCTAAGGATCTTGACCTCCACCATCCCATGGTCACTACAGCCAACGCTGCCCTTGAGCTTCACGTTCCCCACCAGCCCCTCATTGTTGGTGAGAACAAGGTCCAGCATAGCACCCCTCCTTGTTGGCTCCCCAGTCACCTGGAGAAGGAAGTGCATTCCATCTACACATTCCAGAAACCTCCTGGATTGCTTGTGCCCTGCTGTATTGTCCCTCCAACAGATATTGGGGTGGCTGAAGTCCCCCATGAGGACCAGGGCTTGTGAATGTGAGGCTGTGCCTCTGTCTATAGAGGGCCTCATCTGCTTGGTCTTCCTGGTTGGGTGGCCTGTAACAGACTCCCACTGTAACATCACCTGTCTGTGCCCTCCCTTTAATCCTGACCCATAAGCTCTTGGTCGGCTCCTTATCCATCCCCAGGCAGAGCTCCATGCACTCCAGCTGGTCATTGACATAGAGGGTGACACCTCCTCCTTGTCCCCCCTGCCTGTCCTTCATGAAGAGCCTGTATCCTTCCATTTCAACAGTCCAGTCTTAAGAGCCATCCCACCATGTCTCCATGATGCCAATAAGATCATAGCTCAGCAGGCATGCCCATGTCTCTAACTCCTCCTGTTGATTCCCCATGCTTCGTGTGTTTGCATAGAGGCATTTAAGCTGAGCCCCTGATGAAGCTGACTTACTGGCTGGAGTGGCTGGAATTCCTTTGTGCTGCACTCCAGGTGCTCTCCTGCTGACCTGTGATCCTTCTGCAGGCTCTGGGCATCTATTGCTGGCATTGGCACCAAACTGGTAGGAGTGGGATGGATTGAGGTTCCCCTCCCCTGCCAACTCTAGTTTAAAGCCCTCTTCACCAGCTTGGCAAGTCTATGACCAAAGTTGCTCTTCCCCTTCTGTGACAGATGGACCCCATCAGGCCCCAAAAGACCTTGTTTCTCAAAGTGAGTCCCATGGTTTAAGTAGCCGAACCCCTGGCTGTGTCACCAGTCCTGTAACCATTTGTTGATTTGCCACATTTGATGGGCCCTATCAACCCCCTTCCCTTGACCAGGAGGACTGATGAAAAAACTACCTCCACTCCAGAGTCCCTCACCGCTGCTCCCAGGGCTCTGTAATCCTCCTTGATACTCCTCAGACTGCTCCTGGCAGTATCGCTGGTGCCCACGTGAAACAACAGCAACGGATAATAGTCAGTGGACTGTATGAGGCTTGGTAGTAGCTCGGTGACATCCCTGATACGAGCCCCCGGTAAGCAGCACAACTCTCCAGAGAGGGCATCAGGGTGGCAAATGGGTCCCCCTGTATCCTTCAGAAGAGAGTTGCCTACTACTGTCACCCGTCACCTTTTCTTAGTTGTGCTGGTTGTCATACACGGAGCAGATCAGGCTGCCTTACTCAGCTCCAGCACCTCTCCTGATGTGACTGGTCTTTCTTCTTCACTCTGCAGAGTAGTGAAGTGGTTCTGCAAGGATATCTCAGGCTTCGGGGGAAGTCTGTTCCTCCTGCTGGTCCTTGCCATTGCAAGCTTCCATTCTGCTGCATTATTGGCCCTCTTCCCTTGTGTGTGTGCCGGTGGGGGAGTTTTTGGTTGGTTGGCTGTGGGCTGTGCATCCACTGCAGACAGCGCTTGAAACCAGCTATCTCTGTCAACTGAGACCACTGAGATACTTCAAAAGTAATAGAGTGTGAATGCTACTTGCACATTTAAGCTGCTAAGGGCAACAGAAATGGTGATAAATTTTCATTGGGGACCCTTAAAAATCTGCAGCTCATCAGAAACTTATCTGTTCACAAGAGTTTTAATACTCTGAGTACAGCCAGTTCCTGGCAGCTGTAAGAAGTGCAGAAGAGCCGTTGTGAATCCCTGCTCCTCCATGCTCCCCCGCAGCGCGGTGCCGAGCTGTTGAAGAGTCAGGGAAATGCATTGAATTTAAGCATCCCATCACTACGTTGGCAAGCAGGGTTTGATGCCAGGTACTGTGAGGAACCATTTGCCTGAGCTCTTCAGACAAATGGCTTGCACAGTAGAGAGATGATTTGATAGTTCATAATATGGTTAGCCTGTAGTTCCTTTTAAAGATATAATTATGTCTATCACAGGATTTACAAAGGCTTTTCTGTCTTTCTAGAAAGAGCATGTTTTTCAACAGTCTATTTTTCACTACATTGTTTGAAATTTGAATTGATGCTCATGTCCTTCATGAATTACAATATATCTCCAAGGTCTTTATTTGGCAAAGCACATTTTCCAGTCCATACTGGCCAGGAACTGGCACAGAAGCTGTTCATCCTGTACAAGGATTTTTGGGGGCTTAAGGAAATGCAGTTATCCATTCCAACCTGTAGCAGTTGCCCTGCCTGCCTCACAATCGTGAGGACTGTGAACAGCTTTTAAAAATCTATCTGTGACACTAATCTGTCTTTCCTGTTGCATTTGTTGCCCATTGAACCCCTCCCTGGAGCCGCAGTAATTGGATTCATTGCAGAAAGGCATCCACGAACAGGAAGTTTCTCATTAATATTACTGCAAGGAATGGGGTGGAGTGATTAGAACGAAGATGCAAAATAGTTGCTATCAAGAGCGAGGATCAAAGAGAAGGTGATGAATGGGCAGTGTTGGTTGTTATTGCTTTTGAAAGGTGACTGAAGGGAAAACAAAGCAAAACACACACACAAAAATTGTTGTTAGTAAGTTAAAGCTATTGGTCTGGATTCTCAGTCCACCAAGTTCACTCGTGCTGCTCTGTTTAAAACAGTTCCACATTACGAAAAATATATCTTTTTATTCTCTTCTGTAAGAACATAAATAGCAACTCAAATGCCTCTTCCTCTTTCCTAAATTTAAACTGAAATCTCTCACTGTGTATCCTGGGTTTTCTTCTCTGTTCTTTACTTTCTTTTCAAGCATGTGTTTTTAAGCAAGACCTGTCTTTTTATTATCTTTGTATTTCATTCAATAGCATAATATGCCATATTATGCTGATATGTATCACGGCAATTTTTATGGCACAACAAACAGTGAGCACATATTTACAATGAAACACAGTAACAATAATAAATGGTAGGATGAATGGAGGCTTTTTGTCATTCCAAATTTGAATTCATGCTTGTTTTTCTCTGAACCCGTCGATACTATCCTGAGTGCAGAGGCAATGCCCGATGAAAGGACACATTCCTGCCATGGTGTGCTTCTGTGAACACTCAGTATGATTAGATGTGCTTCTTACAGTTTTATTCATCCCTAAAAGGAGCTCCCTTCTTTCCACGTCTGAAGTATTGCGATCAGAGTGAAACCTAATCCTTGTGGACTTCTACAGCAAAACTCCAGTGAGGACTGGATTTCAAGTTTTACCAGTATTTGAGTTTAAAAGGAACCAAGTGTTCTGGGCCTTCTTCTAAGAGAAGCTAAGCTAGTCGGATGCTCTCTGCTTTATTTACCCTTTCTGTGCAGTGAAGGTGCTACTATTTTCCTGACATCACACAACTGTTGAGGATGGTATGGGAAACCCAAACTGCCCAATGCAGGTTGATGTGGATGAATGCATGCAGTTTTCTTACATGCCAGACAAGGAAAGGCAGAGCACAGAATATTTGCTTTGGACTTTACTGACTGATATGCAGCATAAATTCTTCACAGACTGTTTACAGTCTGCAGGGTAGAAAGTCCTGTACTGTTGCTATTAAAGCTCTACATGTAGCCATCCGGCTGGACAACATACACACATACAACATAATGGTATACAGCAGTAGCACTGGGGCTTTTGTTGCTTTTACTTTTAGTTGCTCCCAGTTGTCCCGCATGGGATAGTTTCTAGCTAGCTAGCTAGGTATCAGTGAATGCCTAAATAAGAATCTTATAATAGAAACAGTCTCTTCATATTACTCGGATTTTATAGGTTGTAAAAATCAACTCAGAGCCCATCTTTGGTACATATAACATTGGGATGGTTGTTCCTCGTGTACATAATTTTCACCTTTATTTACATTGAATTTTAATTGCTGTTTTATTACCTAGCCAGTTATTCTATAGGCTTCACAGGAAATCTTTTGTCACACCAGATAAGGTACTTCTGGGAGCAGCACGGCTGCTTTGCAAGGAAAGGTGAGCCGGGAGTGCAGAGTGACAGCAAAGCAAGCAGGGGCAGTGTCCTCCTCTGTGACAAGGCACGGTCCCACAGTGCCTGAGCAGCGTGAGCAGAGCGGGTCCCGTGGTGGTCACCTAGCTCAGCCACATGCCAGTGATTACCAGACACACAAGTCTGTGGTGATCCAAGGTCCAAGGTCAAGCCAGGGAGTCAACTCAGCGCATCAGGGTCCGTGTCCAGATCAGTGAGGTACATGGCCACGCACAGGAATGCTCACAACGTAGCTCAGACAAGGACCAGTACCAAGGCTTTGCCTCCTCACTCCTAACTCCATTTTCAGATCGCTTCTGAGTGTGTTGAAAATCATGAACCAGAAAAGACCCTACAGATCGCCAGTGGTGCTTTCCCTTTACTCTTCAAAATATTTGTTTAGGCAAGAGGCACTTATAAATATAGCTTAAATATTGTTCAGGCGTATTTGATTCGTTCCTTTTTGAGCAAAATAGGAGACTGCCAAGTTACATCTGCATAGCTGAGTGCAGAGAGTTGCATGGTTATCTACGTCCCCCCTGGATGCCATGAACCTGAGCTCTGCGGTAGGAAGTTTATGCTGCCAAGCTCTACTGAGTGGCAGAGCCTGTTAGCTTAGACTGAGCGGCTGCAGCTGTCAAGCTCCTGAATTTGGCAGGAACCAATCTTCTGTAGAGCTGTGTAGAGCTCTTATGGGTTTTTTGTTTGTTTGTTTTTATGAGTTGTTAAACGTGTATAATTTAAATCCGAAATAGAGATGCTAACTTCATTAGAGAGTACTGAACATTTTGTGAGCCGGATCCAAAAAATAGTGACTGAATTCAACTGAAGGATTTGCTTAGGCTTTAATTTTGCCCACGAATCAAGCACATCTGCTGAAACAACCTGTTTCCTGAGTGTTATTGTTGATGCTAAAATGATTTAAAGGATTGCTAAATGAAGTGAAACTGGAACACTAATCTGCTGAGATGCTCAGCGAAGCTTTTTAGGTCTGTGTTTTCACATGCCTCTTACTGAGTCTTTACATTTGGTGAACATTAAACTCTTTGGGGAGGGTTGTGGGACAGTCAGTTCCAGCTTGTAGGTACTTAAATGTTGTGTCTACATGTCATGCTCCCATTACAGTGAGTGGAGATCTAGTCAATACAGCTAATGGACTCTAGAGGGGGATTCAGATGACTCAATGAGATGTCTCTTTCAAAATGAGCCAAATAGCTTTACAGTTTCCAGTGGGATTAAACATAAGCATCTAGTGCCCTGGGGTATAGGAGCATCTGCACAAGGCTGGCAGATATGACATGGGGCATATGGGAGATCTCTGCCCTTCTGGAGAAGCAGCTGAAGCTCAAGCAGGATGCCTCAGAGCATCTCAGATGGCAACAGAGCAACTGAACCAAGCCCCTCCATTTAGATGCCTGCATGTATGTATCTACAGTCTGGAGCTGAATCCCACCCCTGGGATTTGATTGTTAAGAAATGTTAAATCATTAGGTTGGTTTGTAGAAGAAAAGCATCCCGAATCTCCCATAAAAAGACACTGTTTTTTCTTAACAATGTTTCTCTTTTTGCTTTTTTCCTCTGTTCTTGCAACCAGCAGTAGTAGAGAAATGTCATTAGACTCAGCAATCTGAATATTCAGGCACATGGCTGTACTCCATCCATCATGAACTGACCTTCAGTAGGGAACTGCAGACAAAGCTGCACAGCTTCATCGCCATACTGCTCCCCTTAAAGAAAATCTTGTACCCTTTCCTTGCGTTAGGGAGTGTGTAGATGAGGGAATTTAGCACAGCAGCTTTCCTGTCTCCGTTTTTTAGAACGCTGTGATGACTCTGGTGTTTGGAGGTCACATGTGGCTATTCATGACTGTATGGACATATGCTATAGTGACAGTATCCTTTTCACCTGAGCCTTGACAACACCTTCTACTTGAGAAATGTGATACAAATGAAATAATAAAGCGTGAAGATAAATTTATTTTTGATGTGACTTTGCAGCCATAAACGGGATGAATTTGGTTTGACAACTTTGCAGTTCACACAGGTGTTATCCGTATGGGCCCAGACTGGACTCCTACCACAGCACAAGTATAGGGATTGTCAGTAGGAACAGTTGAGTGTTATGGACACTGTCATGGGTCTGGCCTCACCTCTGCCAGCGTAAACAGGTACTACAAGGTAGTTTATCTTCAGTTTCCTTTTGCCTTCCCGCATTGCCTTTCTGTGACTGACTCCCAGCCCATGTCTCTTTTCTAAAATTGGTCTCATGACCTAATACTATCAAATATGGGTTTATGAGCATAAACATTTAAGCTAAATTTAATTTCTACAGCCAGAAATATGCAGATAGATAGGGCAGGCTGGGTGGATGACACTTCACAGACACGCAAAGAGGTGTTATTAAGTCATTATAAATAGGAGAGAAATGTGCACCTCAGCGTTGAGCAATATACCTAGTGAATAAACTACAGAATCAAAATAATAAACTGTGACTCTCTCTCCAAATGCAAGAATAATCAAGCACATAAAAACAAGGACAATACGGCATAAGTGCCTGTCACATAAAGGTGCAGTGCCACTTTTTACATATCTGACAAAATAAATATATTGTACTATGCTAATGGGCTGGGAAAAACAATACATTAATTATCTCCTGAAATGACTCTGAAATACAAAGAGCCCAAGAACTGTGTGAAATCAAAGTTCTTTTTTCCATAAAATTATTTTCTAATTAAAGGACAGCATTTAAGTGTGTCATTTTTATATTAAGCCTCAGTAGCACCACAGTGTTTACCATTCTGTTTCGGAAATGGCGTTCTTCCAAACTGTGTGATTGTCTGAAAGGTTACCTCATCTTTCATAATTTGATTTGTCAACTCTGTATCTGAGTCAGGAAATCAGCTCAGTTTATGAAAGAACTGTCAAACACGTTCAAAATTAAACACATATTTACGGAGCTCCCTGAACTGGAATAGCCCTGCGACTGCACGCAGATCCCGGCCATCGCAAAAAGGCAGGCTTGATTATTTACTGGTTCTTTTTAGCATGTATCTATTATGATCACAGTTTATTAGTCATTTTTATTTCTACAGGTCTGTTACGGCCCCTAGTGGCTTAGATACACCTAAACATCACCGCGGTCCCTGGGCCAAAAGCTCTGAGAAGTGCAAAGTGCTGCAAGGCAAAGTGTAGGAAGCAGAGCGGTGACCCGGCCTGCAGAGCCTGGGTGTGTTTGGCAGTTCTGTGAGGGAAAACAAGTTTCAGCAAACACCGTCATCTATTTCTTGCAAGATTCGTCATGCTTGTTAATTTTGAATAAAAACACCTTTGTCGGCTTAGAGGAAAAAAGTTTCAATTTTGTATTTGCTTTAACCTCCATCCCGTGTCTTTAAAAAAAAAAAGCATCTGCATTTTGTAACATTCTGAAGAGACAGATGGTTTTACTTAAAGACTGAAAGTATGACACTTTAAGTAATTAATTTTTAAAATTCGTTTCCATTTTATAGGTGGTGACATTGTTGCCTGACAATCTGAGCGAAAGCTTTTTCCTTGACTATGGAAGTGTTCTCTTTGGCCAGGGCTTTCATCACAACTTTCCCAAAGTTCAGGTGGGCTTTCGCTGGCAAAAAATTCATTTTGAGGGCCCTGCAGACTAAATCATGAATATTAAAGTCACCAACAGCAGTCCCCTAGAACACAAAAAAGTCCTTTGTCTATGCCATCTTATTAGAGAGCTCTTTAGCTTGTTTCCTAACGTGTTCTGTTGTGTCATACGATATCATCCAATGCTTCCTGACCAATATTCTTTGGTGTTTGTAGAGACCCAACAAGCTGCTTTTGCTTCTGATTTTGAAGAAATTTGGTTAATTTTCCCCTATCACTGTTTTTCATGTACATCAAGTGGTTTTGAAGCATCACAGCACAAAGTTTAATTTTATCGTGTAAACTTAAATCTATCCTTTGGAGGGTGGTTTTCATTTAAGCATTTGGTAAGTTGGTTGCTGTCATTCTGATCAATATAATTGGCATTTAGTCAAAATCCTGTTTATCAAGAGAACAGCAAAGCATATGTCCTCTCTCCTCCCCCACTTTTCCCAATTTCTTTCACCCCAGGTTTTCAGAGAGTAACAGGCTTAAAACCCCTCTGTGTCTCCTAAGATAATCCTGATTTGGAAATTTTTTGAAGGACAATTTTAAGAACCGAGGGCAGATTCCATGGTGGTGGCTACTAAATTGTCCATGGCTAAAGAGAATGAGTGAGGGACTGGATTGAAAAGGGCCATATTTATCTCCATGAAGACATCATTTGTCATCTGGTAGGCTCAGGCTTGAAAAAGAAGCAGCTAGTTTCTAATATTATTTTATATATGAGGGTTGGCTTTTTTCAAAATATAAAACTATGTACCAATGTGGAAGGAAAAGACTCAATTATAAAATTTTCTGTGGTAGGAACATTTAAATCCAGATACCTGTAAGAAATCTTTCAGAATTAACTGTATGTTGCCTATGCATGTCTTTATTGCCAAAGTTGCAACCAGTATTTTGTTCCAAGAGTTTTTAAGCTGGACCATGCAGTCATGTTTAGAGTAACAGTATGACTACTTTTTTTCCAGAGCAGAATACATTTTGTAGTGTCTACATAAAACCAAATTCCTGTAATTTATACACTCGGTAAAAGAGTTCTCAATTTATTACTTCGACAAGAAGAGCCCATAACGTCATCTGCAAAATCATATTTATTTTATTGTTGGGAAACAGCAGCTCAGTACTAAGAGGAAAATACAAACCCTCAATTACACCACACGATATTCTTGGTCATAACTGACAATATTTATTCATTAAAACTTACCTGGTTGCTCAGACCGGGAATTACTGAAGCAGAGCGTTTCTACTGTGCTTTTGAAAATCCAGTTAACTTTTACCTTTTAAATTGTAATTTCTTGGGTGATTGCCCTTTTATTATAGCGCTACCCAATACAGGAAAACCCAGTTCTCAATTCTATGGGTTTTCTTTTTTTTTTCCTACTCTGTCTCTTTTTTTTTGTTCTCCATTACAGACACCTGCTGAGCCTCCTTTTTAGAGTGGCTTACCCTGGGTCTGCATAACAGTGCTGAAATCTCTCTTTTAAACTGACAGCATTGATTTTTTTTCAGCTTGCAATGCTCAGAGTAATACATTTAGGCTGAGGTGAAATGGCTTCCTGAGCCCGTGAGCAGGGGCTGGGACAGGCCTCAGAGGAGGCAGGCAGGGACAGTAAGGTCCTATAGCCCCTCAGGGCCCTGACACCCACCCTGACACCTACCTCTTCTACAGTTCTGGTCACCTTACCTAATAATGCTAATTTAAAGAGATTTTTCTTTTTCCAAGTAGGGTTACCATTTTTCTATGTCATACTGTACATCCATTAGACAAAGTTTCATAATAATTTCTTATAGGAACATTACTTCTAATAATAATAATGTTCACAAATCTGACTGCCATCTTCATATTTTGTTCAAAACAGTCTGAAGTTACATCATAGTACTGCAAATAGTACATTGAAGGTCCATCCTTTCACTGTGGGTGTTTTCAAGCTCCCATGTCTCATTCACAGACACTAGAGCACAACATTCAGATGCAAATTCTTACATGCTTTCTCCCAAATCTCCTGAAGTATAACAAGTAAGCCTTGGAAGATAAGAAGAGTGTCCAGAGCCTCTCAGTTGAGGAAATTCTCCTAGCCCTTGGCTGTTTCACTGAGAAAGGCTTCAGTGGTATTTCATTGACATGTTGTGACCCAAGTGACTCAAGAAGGGTCACTTTCTCTGGTTTGCTGATTACTTCTTTGCATAGGTGATCAAGATTATGTGGAAAAATGGAAAGAAAACAGGTTAGTACAAAACAATCACAGACTTAATGGAAACTCCAAAGTTTAACTTAAGCACACACAATGTTACTTTTTTTTTTAACTATTAAATAAAATCAACCGCCAGTTATCTTAAATTCCTGTAGACATTTGCAAAAGAAGTGTTTAACTGGGGTACGTGACATGTGAACGGCAGCCTATGCAGCAGCATAAAGCATCAGAAGAAATGGCACAGCAGGAGTGCAGGGAGTGATGCACGCGCAGCAAGTCAAGAGATTAAGACCAACCATGAAATGCAAGAAAGGTAAGAACAGGGAATTGGCAGGATTTGGGTGTAGGGCCAGCTGTACTAAGTCCATGCCATGAAGAAAGCCCCACAACACAGATATGGAGCAACAGCAGTATGATGCAACTCAACCTGGCCCTGAGGTTTTGTCTAGAGACTAAAGGCTACCAAATACCAAATATATCAATAAAGGCTACCAAAGATTGTCCACCATCATCACCATTCAGGATGAAGCTAGAAGTGATGAAGGCTTGACTGTCAGGGCACAGTGAGGGCTGACTGCTCCCTAAGAGGCAGGAGCTAGGTGTGATAACACAGTCCTTGAGCAAAGGAGTGGGGCATGCTAATGGGTGGCAGCCGGGGTCAGCCAAGAGTCCAGCTCATCAGACAGGTCTGTGGCGGTGAGGCAGGTCCAAGGTCAAGCTGTGAAATGAATTCCCTGGTCAGGGTCAGGATCAGAATCAGGATCAGGATCAGGTCTGGTGGCCATAACCAGGGTCAGACACAGCCGTTGATGACCGGGCAGGTTTACAGGTCTACAAAGCAGGTCCCAGGTCAAGCCAGGAGTCAGTCTGCAGCTCAGAGTCCCAATCAGTGGGGTCTATGGCCAAGGACAGGCACGGCTGTGGCTGAGCTGGAGACCAACGTGCCATATGACATAACTCAGGCTGGGCCTGAAGCTGCAGGGTGGAGCTGAAATGGGGCTCCTGGGCCACAGTGTAGGGGGAGGCCTCAGGTGAGGCCATTAAGGTCTACAAGTGCCCTCAGGGCCCTGACCTTGACACTTGGTGCCCCTTGTCCTCCTTGTCACCATAAACAACCCTGCGCAGACACATAGATGTCTGTGCTTATGCGCAGGAAATCCTGAGTATGCATGAGCGTGAAATCTATGTGGGAATGACTGTTAGTGAAATTGGTCTTGTTTAAAATAAAAAATTGCTGCCGCCATCTCTGTGGTCTTGTATGGAACCTTGTTACATTTATTGCTATACCCATACTCCCTTCCTTCATTTCCTCAAATTGCAAGTAAACAACAGTGCTTGAATCATTTATTTGTCAGCTTGTAAAAGCAAATTTTTCTCCTCTCTCTCTCTCCCCCCCCNCCCCCCCCCCCCCGCCTTCTCTTTATTACTCAGAAGGATCTCTGGTTTTCTCACAGTTTTAGGGATAGTATTATTACGAGACAACTGAAGTGGTCTTGCACACTATAAATAAATCAAATTTAACACGGTAGAATTTGTTCCTGTATAAAAGGGAAACTTTCAGAAACTGCTGGCTGTTTCTCAGACAAGCCCCTCGGGGTGAGAGGACAGCAGAGAGGACAGAAAGGTGGCTCCTGGGCCTTTGCAGGCTCCCAGACCTCCAGCATGGGGCCAAGAGGCTCTCCAGCATTTCACCTTCTACTGAGGGACACAGGACAGGATGCTTTTGACTGTCTGTTTTCCTTTCCTGGTATATGGACCTCTTGGCTAATGAAGAAATAAGTGATTAAAAAGCATTGGAAACATAGGCATGATTAACAGTGTTCGTCATGATAGCAGCAAAAAAAGTTGTTTTAGAAATAGGATGGCAAGATATTATTTTCCATAGAACATTTTTCATTGAGGATTTATGTCCGTAGTGACTCACAGACCACTGCTGCCGTTCTGCTATGGGAGATGAGCCTGTAGGCAAAACATAGACCAGGTGAGCAAAGACAGCGTGTTCAAACACAACACTTTCACCTGTGCGTCTGCTTACAAAAAGGTTAAACTCACTCTGGTGCTGCAACAGCAGCAATTCTAAACACGATGATAGTTTCTGTTTGTTTATTTTTCTAGTATAGGCAGATAGAAAAGTTTAAAATGGCAGTTAAGCTCTGCAATAGTCTGTGCTAGACTGGGACCTTGTTTTGTGTGTCAAGTTAATGTGCTGTAACCGTGGAAAAGATGTGCCACCCCCCAGAAGCACATCCTTCTGGGTGGAACAGCACCTCCTGCGAACAGTTTCTCACCAGGCACTGCTGGAAAAAGACATTTTTGTTTCAAGAATAAAACCTTCAGAATCATTCCTGGTTCTTCTTAACAGCAAATAAACCCCTAGGGAAAACCATTGCATCCAAAGCTGTACCTGGGAGGAGAGATCCCATTGCGGCATATTTAATGGAGATTTTTCCAGCCCTTCCTGAAATTAGGAACTTAATGTATTTTAAAGGGAAAACAAACTTTTATATGATCACAGGTTTCCCTGATCTCAGGGAGGAGGGAAAACATCTTCAGTGGTACAGTCAACATATGTATGGCAAAAGTGGAGCTAATTAAAAGACACTCCCTTTCCCCTCGGCTTTCTGGAATTCCAAACCCTCACCAGAGACAGTAATTATTTTGGGAGTCTTTCACTGTTCCCCTCATCATCGTGTTTACTTCCTTCTTATGACATTGCATAAATGCGTTTGTAATTTTCTCTTCCTGACGTGGCAGAGTAACTCCACAGCCTCTTTTTGTTTTTAATCCTGTGCGCTGATGAAGCGCTACAACTGACTCAGCAAATCGTTCCTGACCGTGGAACAACCGCGGCGCGACGCAGACCTTCCCCCTGGGGAGCCGTTAAGAATCGGTGCACGTAAAGACAGCGTAACACAAACTTGCAGGTCGATTACACCTAGTTACTTGGAGAGACACGTGCTTCTTACGGAGACCACTCTTGCACCACCCTGCCTGTTCCGTGGTTTTCCCTGCGATACTCTGCCAGCCCGTTGCACAGTTCGAGGCTCTGAGCCGTTAAGACTGACGACGACAACATCGTGAAGGGTCAAACCGCGCACCTCATGGAGCTCGGCTCCAGCACCTTAAACACGAGGCCCACCATATGTCTTCCAGTTGCTTTTTGATTTTCCCAAGTTTGTCAGTTTCTCCCTGTAAGGAATTAGCAAACAGAGCATTAACAGACTTGGGACCGAACTCCCCTCCCGACCCCCCCACAATGCTGCACCGCAGAGGACAAAATTTATCCCATGACTAAGCACACACTCCTTCTCTATTAAGGCTTTATTTTTTTAATGGGTTGGGTTTTTTTTTTCCCGTTTTATAATCTCTATCACAGGGCACATTTTGCATGCTGCGCCAATAACTCTTTTTTTTTTCGTTGCATTACAAGAAGTGTGATTTTTCTTAAACGCTTGTCCAACCTCTTCACCGCCACACACACCGGGTAAGGCCCAAAGCCGCCGGGCCGCGCCCCTGCCGGCTGACGCGGGGCGGGCCGGGCCGGGGCGGGCCGAGCCCAGCCGAGCCCTCCCCCGGCGGCGCGGCCGGCTGACGCGCTCCTCCTGCGCCCAGCCCCGCCCCCGGCGGCCGTGTGGGTCCCATGCGGGGCGGCGGGGGCAGCATGGGCCGGGCCGGTAGCGATGGCGGCGGCGGCGGCGGCGGGCTGGCGGAGATGGACGCGGTGCGCAGCTTCGAGCGCTGGAAGAAGAAATATACCCGGCGGACGAAGAAGCTGCGGCTGCAGCGCAAGGAGAGGAAGCGGCCCGAGTGGCAGGTGGAGCGGGAGGGCATCGACCGCCTGGTGCAGCGCTACCCCGAGGTACGGCAGGGGCGGGCGGCCGGTGGTGCCGGGCCGGGCCCGGCCGGGGAGCGAGGGGCCTTGCAGGGCGGGGACGGGGGGGCAGCCGGCGGGTGGGCATGGCGGGCCTGCGGGGGGCGGGAAAGCGGCCCCGCTCCTCGTGTGGTGTGTGTGGGGGTAGGGGGATCTGTGAGGAGGAGGAGGAGGAATGGGGTGGTTCTAGGCAGGGGTGGGGAGCAGCCCTAGTCAGCCGGGTGTGGGACCTTGCTCTGGCTGTTGGGGGTGCCTGTAGGTAGCTAGTTAGTTGTGTGACACTGCTCAGTGGCAGGCAGAAGGGCTTTCGCCTCCGTCAGGCAGGGGTGGTCCTCCATTCCTTCACTTTCTGCCCCCCCCCGGCAGGGGAGGAGAGGGCAGTAACTGCAGTCCCAGTGGTTCTGGGTGGAGGTGGCTGTGGGCAGGCTGTGGAGCAGGGGGGTAGTGAGACCCTCAGGAGGGCAGTCAGTGGTGGAGAGGAGGTTGAGGTAGATGGTGGGAATGGTCGTGACCGAATGGCACTTGGCCCTTCTGCCCAGGCAGCATGGATGTCTGGCTGTTGGGGATGGAGACTGTTGGAGATGGAGACGTTTGTCTCCATAGAGGATGCCCTGCAGGCATCACACCACACTGTATTGTTTAACCTCAGGTCAGGAAATAGGTTTTTAAATATTAGAGCCAGGGTCAGTGGCGTTGGTTTTGTCACCCCAATTCCCTTGAATTCCTCTGGGAGAAGGATGGCTTTCGAGCCATACTGATTAGCGGAGAGTACTATAATTGTGGATAAC
>RSEF01000001.1:206638144-206653671 GCA_003993805.1 Himantopus leucocephalus | reverse complement strand
TCTTGCACATTCCCACAACCCCCTTAAAACACCTCATAAGAAGCTGTCCAACATCCCCAAATGCTTTGCCTGCCGTGAGTCCCTCTCCCCCGCAGGCGCTGACCCCGGTCAGCCTGGGGAGGGGATGGCCCCACTGGCTCCTCGGTGGGGTTCACCCAGCAGCCCCGAGCTGACCATGCTCCTCCCACGGACCCAGGGAGCAGCTGGGTCAAGGTGCTTTAACGTGATGTGCAGTGATGACGTTATCGGGGATCTGTCCCTGCGTTGTTCCACTGGTTCTCCTGGGGTCTTTGAGTCCACAGTCTTTAATCACATATTAACCACATAAGACTTTTTTGCGTATACTTAGCATTAGGTTGACGCTGGCACTGTAGAGTCAAAATGGAAGAGTGGAGTGGGGGAGAAGTGGGTTTGTTGTCCAGAGGTATTTCCTGAAGCGTTTGTTTACCAGGCCTTTACCCTGCGGAACACCTACCTGCTTTTGTGGTGTCGGATCTCGTACAGCAGCTGGAAAATACTTCATCCTCGTTGCTCTGGGAGATGTGAAAACAGATGGGAAAAGGACAGCTTGGTTCTAGTGAGGTTGTAGGCCGTAGGGAGGCTGCCAGCAGTGTTTGCGTGTGGTCCTGGCAGATGAAGGAGTCTGCCTTTACGGGTAGGAGCCAGAAGGGTTCAGTTGTTACAAGTGCAGCTGAGCTTCTCTTTTTCAAGAAGATAGGGGCTGTGTACTTTGCAGCATAGTAGTGTTGGGGTTTTTTTAAGCTGGGATGGTTGAAAAAGAAGGGAGGTAAGAGCTCCGAGCTGCATTTTATGGGATATGACTATCATTACTCCATTTGCAGTAGCCTCCAAAACCAAACTGCTCCTCTGTGGATGTTCCCAGGAAAATGAATTTATGCTTAGTGTGCACGGATCATAAACTCGGTGCTTGTTGCAGCCACACAGAAATATGAAATAATTGGCTAGTTACATGTTTTGCCATAGGTATTTTATTATAATCTCTATTGGCAGTTAGTCTGACAGAGACAGTTTTGGAGAAGGTGGCTACAGAAGTTCTGATTTTAGAGATACTGTATGTGAAATGCTTAGCGTGAGTTTTAATTGCAAGTTATGTCTGGGGTTTGTGGCACACTGCATTGTAGAAATTTTAAACCTTGTTTGCATACCACAGTATCTTTTTAAAACGTTATTTTTTTTTCCTTTTCCCTGGAAAATACTGCATCCAGTTTTGGACATCCTATTAAGAAAAAGAACTCTTGCCCTGTGAGGAGAGGCTGGGGGAGCTGGGCTTGTTCAGCCTGGAGCAGGGATGACTTTGGGGTTGGGATGGAGACCTTACAGGAGCCCCCAGTGCCTGTGGGAAGATCATTGAGGAGATGGAGCAGGGCAGAAGGATGAGAGACGACTGGAATAAGTTGAAGGAAGAGAGGCTCAGCCTGGAACACTTTTTCCCCATAAGGACAGTCAGGCAGAAGCACAGGTTGCCCAGAGAGGCTGTCCAGTCTCCACCCGTGAATGATTTCAAGACTGGACTGGGTGAAGCCCTGAGCAGCCTGGCCTGACCTCAGAGACCACCTGCTGTGAGCAGGCGGTTGGAGCAGAGACCTCTTAAGGTCCCTTTCATCCTGAGTTCTGATTTCATGATGGTCAGAGCTTTAAATTGCGCTATTAGCCTGCATGATTAAAGTATATCTTACTGTTTTCTGAACGGTTTGTGGTAGAAGAGTGGTTTGGCTTAGGTCAAACTAGTAGAGGTTGCCTGACCACCTAACTTGGGTCACTGAACTACTACTTATTTATGTCAACAGCAACTGAAATTTAATTTCTGTGTTATGCTTAGATTATAAGCAGTGATAAAACTTACTTTGTTTCAGATAAATCCAAATGAAATTCAAAGATTTTCAGATTTTCCGTTGTCAAAGAAAACCCTAAAAGGTGAGTACAAAAGTTTTCTTTGGAAAGTAATTTAAGTAAAAATGAATGTATTATTTGTCTGTGTCTGAACATATTTTTGCTTTAAACTAAGTTTTAGATAAGTATTGCCATGTACAGTGTTTTCTAAACAGAGGAATACAGCTCTGGGCAAGACAAAAATAAAGATTTTTTTTTTTCTATTTTTTTTTCCTCTTCCCCTCCCACGCTCTCTATTCTCTTCCCATACTGCAAATACTAGGATTGCAGGAAGCTCAATATCGCGTGGTAACGGAGATACAGAGGCAAACCATAGGTTTGGCTTTACAAGGTAAAGATGTACTTGGAGCTGCAAAGACTGGATCAGGCAAAACCTTGGCTTTTATTGTCCCTGTAAGTAATTTACATCCTTCCATTTCTACTTAAACCAAGTTATCTGGCAAGTGTTGGATGTCAAACAGCTTAAGTTAATAGACCCTGGGAGAAAAGTTATAATTCAGATGATTTAAATGTTTGAAGAAAGCCAAGATACTAATTTAATAAAGCTGCTTGAGGTTCTAAAAGAAGTATATTTTTGGCCCTAGGAATATTCTGACTCTTAGAAATCCCGTTTTGATCCTTACATTAGTAGACCCTGTGTGATTTAGGAATTGCTTTGTTTTTCTGTCAGGAATCTGTTTGCTAGTGCAAGTCTAGTTGTCCAATTCTTTTAAAATTTTAAAACTAAGTGTATGGAATAGAACAGTGACATTTCTTCAGTTCCTTAGACTTTTTTTAAGATGAGTAGTTTTCACCGTTGTAAAATTTTAGGATTTGGACCCTCTATAGCAAACTTAAGCTTAGTGATTGTGAACTTCCATTTCCTTCTTGTCTTTTGTGGACTCCGTAGAAATTACTTCCAGGTTCAAACGGGGAAACAGGATGAAAACCCCTGTCATGGATAGTACGTTTGACTGTGTTACTCAGAACATCATGCTCTGCACTTCATTTCTTCAAAGTGAAAGTATAATTGAGAAGTTTGTTTGCTTCAGGTCACATATAAGTGGATACAAAACCCATCACGTTATGGTTAGATAAAGGGGAATAAGAAATGTCATTTTGATTATGGAGGTTTTTTTGGTTTAAACATTGCATTTTTGTGAGCGTAAGTTTCTTTGGAGCCTGTTCTGTCAGTAACTGTGGGAACAGCAGTAGACATTTTGAATACCCTCTCTAGTTAAGAACGATGCTTTATGCTGGTTTTTTAATTTATTTTTTTGTTAGTAAAGAATAAATTTAATTTATTTTTTATTAGTAAAGAATAAAAAAATAGGTGGTTTTAAAAGATAGTCTTATGAACTTGAGAAACAAAAGTGAGATTGCTCAATTAGTTAATCTAGGAGTAGAAGTACTTAGTTTTACAAACCTTATTTTAAAACATTTTTAGGGGAGAAAAGTGATAAGAGAGGAGCTGGAGAGATGAAAATTATTTGTACAAGGGTGCTTAACAGCCTTCAGAATTTCAGAATGCTTCAGATATTCATACCATGAAATCTTTGTTAGGATTAGCCGATTAAGACAGCATTTCTGCAACGTGAATTCGTAAGAGGAGGAATAATCCTGGTCTAAGGTGTATGGCAACTTTGGTTGGAATGCTGTGTATATAGTGTGTGGTTAGTGCTGCTTCAAGTCTACTACCAGATTTAAAGCTGCGGTAATTGACTTTCTTCTAGTTTCTCATCTTGTTTTTGGTTCCCACAAAACCTTATGAGCTGTGAAGTTTCTCATGTTTTTCTACATCTGATTTCTATTCTCGTATAAATGATTAAGGCTTAATTTCCAGAGTTTAGCAGAGTAGGATTAAGATTAATTGTGCAGTAAAATGTTTGTTTTACCACCCATTACTGTCTGTCATAGATTGGTACTGGGGAGCTTTGCTTCAGCAAGTATCATTACCATCAGTTAGAACTGATACATAATCAAACTATGTGAAATGTATACTGATGTTTCTTCAAGTCGTTATTTTAATTAGTATGGCTTTATCTTTTTTTATGACACTTCTTGTTACAAAATTTGTTGTTGTTACATATTTTTCTTCTGAGATATTTATAATGAGAATATGGTAATTTCTTTTCAGGCTTTGGAACTCCTGTATCGCCATCAGTGGACTTCAGCTGATGGACTAGGAGTTTTGATAATATCACCTACCCGGGAACTGGCATATCAAACCTTCAAGGTTCTGCGTAAAGTGGGAAAGAATCATGAGTTCTCAGCTGGCCTTGTCATTGGAGGAAAGGTGTGTCCTCTCTTGGAGTTTGCTGTATGGAAGCATAAATGAGTGCTATATCAAGTGCTAGTTTAGGAAGGAAACCCTGGATATACAAAGTGAGGGAAAAGAATAGTTAATGGGAACCTAACAATGACCCACTCGTTTTTCTGTCTGTGTACTCTGTCTTTTGAAGCTTTTGCATATTTACAGTCTTCCTAGGTTACATGTCTGGATGGACCTTCCTGCTGTGCTTTCCAGGACCATCCTGTTATTTTAGATTATTCTGAAATAATTTTTGCTCAAGCCACAAGTGTGAGCATACTGAAGAAATTGTGATCTCTCTGTGGAAAGAGGAAAGGCTGAGCCTTGATTATTCTTTCTCAAAACTCTCAATAGGTTAAGCTGGCCTGGTCATCTCTGGTACTGGGCTTCTAGTCTGAACAACTAGAGCTGAGCTGGTTTAACTCCTTTTCAGGATCTGAAAGAAGAGTCTGAAAGAATCCACCACATAAATATGCTCATTTGCACTCCAGGACGGCTTCTACAGCACATGGATGAAACTTCATATTTCTATGCATCTGATCTGCAAATGCTGAGTAAGTTTTTTAAGTACTTGAAAGTGCTCAGAAATATTCTGTAACAGTTCATAGCTGTGTGGGAGCACTTCCTTGGGTAAAAAGTTTATCCTAGTAATGGTATGTAGATGAAATGGCATTTAAGTTCACACATGTGCAAATTTAAATAGGAAACAAGAAAACCCCTTTCTTGTGTGTATTTTCTCTCAAACAGTT
Source organism: Himantopus leucocephalus (assembly GCA_003993805.1). NCBI lineage: Eukaryota > Metazoa > Chordata > Aves > Charadriiformes > Recurvirostridae > Himantopus > Himantopus leucocephalus. The sequence continues at coordinate 206,648,721 of RSEF01000001.1, read as the reverse complement.
GCTGAGCATGCTTCCTTAGGGTGATAAGAACAAGAAAGTGAGTTAGTAAGGAACCCAAACCCAAATGTCATGTCCCGTATAATCCTTTAGATCTGCCTTGGCTGATGCTGGCCTTTCCTTTCTGGATATGGCTCCCGTGTTTTCCCTGATATGATAATTAACTATAGAGAATATCCATTGCAGTATGTGTATTTTGGGACAGTTCTAGAAAACGCTTTTCTTGAACTTTATGCCAGATTTCTGCTCCTTTCACTGTTTTGTTAGCATTGTTAACATTGTTTCTTTTCATCCTTCCAATGTGAATAAAAATTTCAGTGCAATGAAAAGGTTTGCCTGCCACTAAGAACTGCATAATCTTTAGCATAGCTTGAGGAACTTAGAAGCAATTAAGAAGCTAATGAAGCTGATAAAATGTGAAATTATGCTTGCTACACTTAATACAATTCATGGCAGTTAGACGGAAATTGCATTAAACGTAGGCCCTTTTCTTAAAGCTTTGTCTCTGTGCTACTCTGTTTATACCCTGTGTTTCAATGATAAATTCAGCTTAGGTACAGGAGAGTCTGTTTTGCTCTGTCATGAATAGTACAGCACTGTTTTATATTCCATGCTTTTGTTTCAGTAATAGGACAGGGAGTGTGTAATTTGCAGTCTGTCTGCAAATTGCTGAACTGTTTATGTGAAATGCTGATCTTCTATGCTTAAGCAAGTGAAACTGAGGGCTGTAGTGCATAGATTATGCAAAATGCTATGACTTCTATTGCAGTTTTTTAAAAAACATATTTTATAGAGTACATAAATATCTAAAGATAATCCTGTCATATGCAGTAATTAATCTCTACAGTTTACGTAGGGCATGGATATTTGTACTATATTGATTTGGTGTATGATTTTTTTTGAAATATATAAATAAAGCTAAAACCAGATTTTCTCAAACTATCTCTCGATTCAGTTCTTGATGAAGCTGATAGAATTCTAGACATGGGGTTTGCTGATACAATGAATGCAATCATAGAAAATCTACCTAAGAAACGCCAGACCTTGCTTTTTTCTGCAACACAAACAAAATCAGTGAGGGATCTTGCACGACTGAGTCTGAAAGATCCGGAATATGTCTGGGTTCATGAGAAAGCCAAATTCAGGTACGTTGGGATATTTTTTTTTTTTCCGGGTGGTTAAACAGATGGTGATCCTACTTAACTGCTTCTCTGACTGTCAGTTCACTGAATCAGAAGTTACATCGTGCATCCTCCTTCCTGCAGCGTCTGATTCTGTTCTGTGCCTTCCTGAAAGAAAGGAATTTCCAGATAAGAGGGTACTAGTTTTGGCTGATTAATTACAGGGAGGCTGAACCTGCACTTTCCTTGAGGCTCCTCAGGCAGCTTCACAGACTGGAAATTTTCTTCCTTAGGAGCAAGTCCCAGAGTGGGTTATAGGCTGGATGGAGTAGTGTCCTGACTGTAGCTTTCTTCTGAATTGCTACTTTTTTGTTGTTTGGCTTCCTTGCCTCCTGTGTGTGCATACTTACTGTGCAGAAGCACCAGATGTGTTGCACAGATACAGTTCTTTTGTGTGCCGTTGATAAATCTGTCTTTCCAAGGAAACGCTACTCTGTTGGGAAAGTGCAGAATAGCAGTCTTGTTTGTGTATTCAATATTAGCTGCCCAAAGGAAAGCATGTGGCTTTAGTCCGTGTGCAGTAAATCTTGTGGCTTCCTGACATGCTGGGTTTACTGTGCACACAAAATAAATTTGTCATGCCATACAGTCTGGATCAGAATGGGAGGACCTTGTGAGAAGTGCAGTATGTGGTCTGCCAAGTTAAAAAAAAATTAATGTGTCACTAAAAGAAAAAAATGTGCACATTGTTTTTGGCACACTTTTTTCTTTCAAAATCTAAGTGAAGAACGTTATTTAATGGTTTTAATTTCTGTGGGTTCTGTCATCTAAGTGTCAAATTGGTTATGAACACGTATGATTTTTTTCCTGCTTTTCTGTGAGGTATGCATATATTTCCATACATAAGATGCAGGAGAAAGGTGAAGCACAGTGATAAAAATGGCTTTCCCTAGAGCAAATGAGAAATCATCAGCAAAATGAACAGCAGAACCAGGCTGAATCCTGAGGCAGTTTTAACTATTTGATTTGACTATCTCTGTGTCGTACTGCGCATACCTTTTTTTAATCAGTAGTACTATCAAAGGCATCTTAAATAAGCATGATTGCCTGAAAAAATTGTGTGCTTAATAGCCTCTTAGCAGAAGACGATGTGTAAGCCTGGTATGTAGTCTTCATTTTGAGGACTGACTATACATCTGTTTCCCAGACTGACATTTTTTGTGAAATCTGTTATAAATACATCGAATTTTTTAAAAATACTTGGGAGAATGCAATTGGATATCAAACTGAATCAAAAAAGGAAAGTATTAATTTGTTTTAGAATTTACTACCTTAGTATACAATAGGTTATTTCCTTATGAAAACAGTTTCCTGTGAAAGACTTAGAAAGCAAAAGGTACTGTGGCATAATTTAAATTGACTAGCAGAGCTGGAGCAGCGCCTTGTAATTTCATCCTCCCAAGTGGCACCTTTAATAAAATAATTTTGAGTACCCTTGGTCTTTTTAGGATGCAGCAGAGGAACTGTGAGAGATGAACATTTAGTTTCAAGGGCAAATATGCCAAAGAATTTTTTTTTCTTTAGTTTAGTTTATTTTGTAAAGAATAGAAAGGTGAGTTAAGATGACAGTTCAGAGCTTTACAAAGTCACTTTGCATGTCAGGGTGTAATCAGTAGAAGTACATTATTGCTCTTTTTTTGTGCATGATTAGACTGTGCTTTGACATTGCCTTAAGCACAAATGATGCTTTAATAGGACTAATAGACAAAATTGCATTTTAAGTCAAGGCAATTAATGTCACTCCTTAGACATGAAAAGAGTTTGGCTTACTAGTAGTAACTGAATTTAGAAGTAATGTCAAAAGTCATCCCCTCCTCTCTACTGGCTTGTAATAAGGAGATTGATGTATCTTTCAAGAGTAGCTTTCTAGTGGAGCTGCTGAAACTCGTTCCTTGAAGTGGGAGAACTTTCCACCCTGACTTTTTTTGTTTTCTCTTTCTGGGTATTTGTCAGACACTCTTCACTTAAAAAAAGGTAAAGGCAGCTCTGTAGATATTGTATGCCTGTGTATTCTGTCTCTTCCTTTCTTTCTCATTTTAATGTTATGGGATCTAACTGTATCTAAATGTATTTTTTTTTTCCTTTAGTACCCCGGCAACTTTGGATCAGAACTATGTTGTTTGTGAGCTTCAGCAAAAAGTAAACATGTTATACTCTTTCTTGAGAAGTCACTTGAAAAAGAAGAGCATTGTCTTTTTTGCAAGCTGTAAAGAGGTATGGCTATTCCCCCCTTCTCCCCTTAGCATGTTAAAACTATTAAAATTAAGGTATCCATGTAGATGTCAAGGCACCAGAGGTGAGATTTTGGACTAGTTTGCAACAGGAAATTATGGGAGGAACCAAACATCACCTGCGACTGTAGCCATGTCATGCAGGGCCTGGTTGCCGGGAAGCTCAGTGACCCAGGCTTGATGCAGGAGGGGTCCTGGAGACCTCAGTGTACTCGACCATTTTTGTGCTCTGCTGTTAAAAATGAATGCGAAAAGTTATGTCACTAAGAGCCAGGAATTTCAGTTTTGTCTCATGACACATTTCATAGTCGGGTTACAGAGTATTTGAAGTTGTACTTACTTTCTTTACAAGCTTTTAAATTTGCCTATATAAGAAATTATGATTGTGAAATAGAGCAGGGAAAGTTTTTCTTATGGTTATATAGGAAGTAATCCTTCAAATATGTACTTGTATAAATGTCCTGGGACTGTTCTGTCAAAGTTACTTGCATGTGTTTGTATGGCACAGGTATTTATTCCTGTACCTACTGTGTGTATCGAATATTTTACAACATACAATGGTGTAGTAAATACTCATTGCAGTTCTTCCACTTGTGCAAGAGATTACAGTATTTTTGTTGTTCTCCAGCTGGCTGGTCAGTACAGTGAGGTGATAGGCTTAGTTGTACAGAAATTCTCCGAGCTGCAGCTGTTCCTGCAATCTATGCAGTTTCTGTAACTATTTTCTTAAAAAAATATTAGATAGCTGCCAGCTGTAAAATAATGCTGCATCATGGTACTGTATGTAAGAATAAACGCTTTTATAAGAGAAGCTGTTGAAGCTTGAAATATTAAACTGAGACTGTGTAGACTGCTTTGAGTGCAAGCATAAGAGACTACACCCCTCCAGTATTGTCTAAAAGCGGTGCTTCTGGTGGACTTCTGATACTTCGGTCCCTTGCATACAGCCTCACTAGTCATGTCCCAAGTCGTTCTTGCTGTTGCCTGCTCTGGGTCCTTTTAAGAAATGCCATCCAAAGGCACGCCAATCTTGAGTGCCACAGTTCATTTCCTCTTTTAGTACCTGGGCATCTGACAAAGTCTCAAAATAACATCTCTTGTCTCTGATGTGGAGAAAAGTGTACTTTATTTGATGTGCTAAGCCAGTTGCTACATACTGGATATGGTCTTAACAAGTTTAACATTGCATAGTAATTTTTTCCCCCCCTGATTTGTCGGGTAGGTCCAGTATCTATTCAGAGTATTCTGTAAGCTTCAGCCTGGTCTTCCTGTACTGGCACTCCATGGCAAGCAGCATCAAATGAAGAGAATGGAAGTCTACACTTGTTTTGTTCGGAAAAAGGCAGCAGTACTTTTTGCTACAGATATTGCAGCTCGTGGCCTCGGTACGTACCCACAGGAGCAATATTTATTCACAAAGTGATGATCTAACCCTATTGAGACTTTATGAGACTTTACGCTCTGAAGACCAACCTGATTTGTAAGAACTGAAGCTGTAGTTTGTTTAAGAGCTCATTAGGGTATCTCAGAAGAGATATGCTTCTTAGAGTTCTGCTGTTTCTTTACTGAAGAGGCCTGCTTCATTTGTAGTTATTTTTTCTTTTTGTCCCAGAAAGGCCTATGTTGTCACTAGTTTTGTAACGACATTTGTTAGTCTGGTAGTCAGTGGAAGCTGTCATTTATTTATTTCTTTATTTGTTTAAGTCTGTAGACAATCTAGTTTTTCCAGCCATGGTCTGTGACAAATATCTGGAACGAGAGAAAATGGAAATAGTGATGTATTTGCTTACTGCATGCCTTAGGGCAATATTTCAGCAGTTTTAAGTATTTCTGATGCGCCTGTATCCTGTGGGTTATTCCAAAGGATATGAAAAATTACTAACCTACCAGGATGTGGAAATGAAAACCTGAAGAAATTTTAATGTCTGAACTATAAATGGCATTATAGTACTGTATTCTTAAGTGTGCAGAAAAATAGGTGAGGAAAAGGGCAAGAATATTTTTAGTATCTGTTTTGGCTTGAGTTTCTTTCCTCTGGTATTACCTGCTGAATTATGATGTATTTCTTTATATTTTCTGTGGATAGTTTGGACTGTTTTTTTTTTTTAGTAGATGGAGTCATTTAAGTATGACACAGGACTGTTTTCAGGAGTCTAGTCGTTACTCTTTCAGACAGTGAACTCTGTCCAAAATGTAAGATTTTGCCAGTATGCTACAAAAGGAAGGAAGGTGCTCTAAAAACTGAAGGCACAAGTGAAAACTGTTTATCTGTACCTTCTACACTGCTGAAATCTCACTAGTGAGGATCTAATGTGGGTATGGTTGGTTGGGTTTGGACTGGAATACAGTGTAGCTGCAGACTTAGTCGGGAAGTAACACAAACTTGCTCCACTGCAAAGCATGCTGCTGCCGGGTGAAGTGCAGCAGTTAGAAAATGCTTATTAATTGTATCATGAACATTCAGTGTTGACTTCTTTGTCAGGCTTGGTCACCCCCTTCTGATTTTAAGAGGGACTATGATATTTCTGTATGTGGACAGCTGATGCAGTGCTGTCTCGCCACAGCTAACTTCAAACCATGATGGTATATGGTATTCATACTCTAGGTGAAAACTGGGTCAGATACTGTTTTTATAATTATTAAGCATAGTGGTTTTATATCATCTGTGTGACAGAAAGCATGTCTGTTCTTGTCAAGTGTGAAATTATGTTCCGTTCAGTTCAGTGTGATAATTTAGGAAATGAAGACAGCATTAATTTTAGCTTTCTCTGATGAAGAGGATGATTGTTTATGATATGCTAATACATGCAGTTAATTTTATTTTTATTTCAGATGTTGCACCCAATGTCTTTAAATTGGTCTAAATGATGGTTCTTACAGGAATTAATGCTCAAAAATAATATGTTGCTCTTGAATAGGAGGATTTTGAGTACAGTGAGATTAAATTTTGACATTTTTTCTCTTTACACAGATTTTCCAGCAGTGAACTGGGTCATTCAGTTTGATTGTCCGGAAGATGCAAACACATATATCCACAGAGTGGGAAGAACAGCCAGGTTTGTTTTCACTTTTCATTAATATTTTAATGTTTAAAACTAGATCAATATCGGGACAGATAATTGGCTAAAGACTCACTTGAAAAAAAAAAACCACCAAGATATAAATTATAAAGAAAGACTGACTGTTATCACCAAAAGGCTCTTTTGATTACTTAAGAGTAATGGTTTGACTTAATCATTTCTTAGTGAGCTTCAGAGACTCCTTACAGCAGACAGAAAAAATATCCCCAGTTGTTTAATCTGATCAGGGAAGATTAATAGTGAGGAAGCAAAAATCTTTTGCACTTGGCAGGATTACCTCAAAGGCTGAGTTGAGCATGTTTGTGGATTGAAAAGCTTGTTTTGCTACCACCGTTTATAGATAAATAAGACTTTAGACTGTGGATCCAATTTTTTTGTGTCATTGAAGACTCTTCAAAAGAATGGAAATATTTCTTCCTTATTTTAATTTGGGGAGGAAGGAATCAAATAAAGTTAATTACAGGTTAAATTTTTAATTTTCTAAGTCTTTTGAAAATTATATACTTAGGGATAGCTTTAGTTAAAATAGTTGTGGCTAACCCTTTATGATGGGAGTTACCCAGATATACTGTTGAAAACCTGGTCCTTGATCTCTGAAGCAGATTTTTAAGAGAAACAGGAGTTGTTGTGTATAATTCGGTAGATCAAAAACTTTACACAATTATCTGAAGGATGAAATGCAAGACCTGGCGTTATATCTTGTACATAATTTAATTTGTTTGTAGTAGGTTTTGCAATATAGGCGGCTGTCAAACCTAATGACAGAGCAGTTGCTTAGAATAGGACTTCTGCACTACAGGAGTTTGAAATCTGTCTTCCTGCATCAGATAGCATTAAATTTTGGTGACTGTAATAGGAATGTGTACTTCCAGCCCTCTTTCAGAATGTGGAAGTTCTGGACGTTTTCACTGTAATTGGTAACATTTCTGCCCCATTCTGTCCTGTGTTCTCCATTTTCCTATCTACCTGCTATAATAGAAGGGAATAACAAAGTTTTAAATGCTTTTTGGAAAAAAACTGTCTATGAACAAAATCAACAAATGTTTTATCTAAATAGATAAAATGCGTAGGTACTTGGCTAAATTCAAATCTAGGTGTAATCTCATGCATCCCAATGGAGAGAAAAGCATATAGGCGTAATTAGAATTCTGGGGTTTTGGTTTGGTGGTGTTTTTTTTTCTTTTTTTCTTTTTTTTTTTTTTTTAAATACTGTGTGGCTTCCACAGAAGGCTTGTAATTTTGTCTTTATGGCATACTGTCATCGTGGAAGGGAAAACAATATATTTGGCACTGTTTAATTGGCAGTTTCTGGAAGAGTTGTTGAGCTCTTCCCGAGCTGTGTCCCTGAGTTAAAGCACCTCCCTGGAGTTACAATCCTCAGGCCTTGTCCCAGTTCTCGTTAGTTGCTGAGAAGAGTGATTGTAAGTAGGTTTATAGAGGGGAAGCAGCTGCCTAAAGACAAATAACCCTCCTTTTCCACAGTGCTTTTAATAAAATGTCACTCTGATGAGGGCGTTAGCCTTGCAACCTTAAGGGTCTGCCTCTTAAATACAGCCTTCTGTGATTGCTTGAAAGAGATTTAGGGAGAACATCGGGGCAGCGGGTCTGTCCTGTAGGCCATGGGCTGTGCCATTGCCTGCCCCTTGCTTCACAGGGCTGTCATTCACGTTGCCCTTTTTGTGCGTTTTTCGGTAACCAGACCTTACTGAAATTGGGAGTACATCTGAGCAAGTTGTTTGAGCTGCCAGGGTGGCGACTGGTATTGAAAGCAAATTCCTGCTGCAGGAAAAGCTTTACGGGTATTTTTTGTCTCTTCATCTGATACAAAGGTCAAGGAAAGTTCTGCCTGCCCTGATCCTTCATTTTGGAGAAATGTACAGGGTTGCTCTGTTCTTGCAGTAAAGCAGTCCTGGAAAGGGGTTTGTTTAGTGAACTTTAAGGGCATGAAATAAATCTTTGAAAATAAACCACCGGAGATGTCTAATAGTTTTAAGCAAATATTGTGCACTAAGTAAACATGCTAATACAGTTTTAGATGTGGTTATTGAAGAATGTGTTTCTCAGTGAACTCTAAATGTTGAGTGGGAAACTTCACTTGTTTTCAATAGCTACAGTTAGTATGAGAAGCTTGCATTTCTTCTAGAACCTTGATAAAAATGAACTGAAGTGCAGTTTAGTAGTCCTCATTAATGAGGTTAGAGATAATTACAAATTTTCATGGATTATAAGAGTGTATAATTGCATGGAATGAAAGCTAAATTAAATATCTCAGCTAATTAAGAGACTCTGTTAAACTGTAATTAAAACTGGGATGCCAAATACTGTTTACTTTTGAAATCAAATTATTTTGTGATACAAAAGTAAATACGAAAGTCAAGAGAGAAATTATTTTGGGGATGGGGCTGAAAAACCCTTGACTAACAATTGTGAATGTGTTCCCACATCTGTTTTGCAAAGCCTCATCTAAGATGAAAGGTAATGAATGATTTTTAAGTGGATAAGACCACTGTGTTCCATAAGTAGCATTTCACTTGTATTTTATCCTACTGAAGAACATAAATTGCAACCCTGCATTTTTGATTTATGTTAAAGTAAGATCAAGAAAATCTGGGTGTTGGCCAGTAATGCTTTTACTTTACAGTAGAATTGGCATATCTTGATATTTACTTTTTTTTAAACTTGAAAGGTATGCTATGATTGGAGTGATTGGAAGCTATTTCTTCCAACTGCATTTAAAAGTATATATTTAAAATCTTAACTGGTTCAGTAACAGTATTTCTAAAATGCTGACAACATCATGGCCATGCCCATAAATATTTTTGGCTATATTTTTGTCACAAAGTCTCTTAGGAAAGTCTGTAATTTAAAATACTAGAGCACAGTGTTTTAGTTTGAAAAATTCTAAGTAAATAAGAGATACTTTCAGCACGTTGTTTGCAAAACTAATTTCTTCTGGCTTTTAATTTCTATTGATGCCTTCTGTTCTGTAGCCTATGAAGCCTACAGTTGAAAATATTCTTTGATCGATTTTGTGAAACAAGTTACAGTGCCACTAGGGGACAGCAGAAGATAATAATTTCTGAAGCACACCAATAATCACTTTTTTCCCCCCCAACGGTTTTTCCAAACATAATTTGTAAGTTGTGTGGCATGAAAGGAACATATATATAGGGATGTTTTTCTTTCAGTCATGATTGCGTTGATGAATAGAAGAGACACTGAAAAGTCTATTTTACTTTTCTATTCATGCGTAAATGTCTTGTATTTTGGATGTACCTGTATCCTGGCATGCCTCAGTAATTAATTACTTTCTTTCCTAGCATTGCATTCCTCCCTCTGATCCATTTTCTTTTCCTTCAGAGGAGACTATTAAAAACTGTTATTTGAGTTGGGTGATTTTTCTGTCAGGAGTCTTTTTCTTAAAGACACTGATAGTGGAATGTTACACAGAACAAATTTTTTGCTCTGCAGTTTTTTTTCTGTGGTATGTCCAGAACTTTATATAGGCTTTAGGTCTGACTCGGGCTCAGACTTCTGACGGTATTTAATCCAGGCTAGTTGGTCAGGTTTCTCAGGTGCTTAAACTGACTTAGGAAAGTCACTGTAATTTTGTTGTTGTTCTTAAACGTAGTGTGCATACAGACAGGCATGTTCTGTCTAGCTCTACATATGCTTTTTTCCTTTTGGTAAATCATATTCTGAAAACAAATGGAATAATTAAAGTCCATCTTCCCAAAGCAGGATACTCTATTGCCTACCACCTTTGTACTGGCTAATATGATGATTAGAGCTAAGAAGTATGAATAAAGACTTAAAAGAGCTATAGTCTTTTTGATGCCTTGTGAATCCTAAAGAATATGCACACATCAAATTTTGGAAAGGCAGAAAGGGCAGGTCATATAATCTTATTTTGTCATGAAGTAAAATGCTTTGAAGCATGCTCATTTGGGCTCTCCTGAGGTAATTGCTCATTTTATGTGTGAAAGTGAGACTAATAAGCCTTTAGAGTAATCCTTGCAAGTGGCACTAAAGCATTTAAAAGTGTGAGTGACTTAATGGAACTATTATTCAATGGTGGAAGCTTGATC
>RSEF01000001.1:206580472-206629350 GCA_003993805.1 Himantopus leucocephalus | reverse complement strand
TTCCTTTTATATGTGATCTTTTGCGATCTTGGAAAAAAATACATGTATGAGATGCTGCAAGTGTTATCTCAAAGTAATATACTTCATGGTTTTAAATTCAGCAGCTTGTGCAGAAGGTCAAATCAGCTGTTCTTACAAACTGATCTGTTTGCAACAGCCATATCTGACTGCATTATCACAGCTACAGAACTTGAGAAAATACTTTGGAGAAGAGGGATTTAAATTACTCTCTGTCTCAAGTGGTTCCATCTTGGATTGCTGTTTTGAATAGAAAAAGATTCCTAGCAATGTGGAGAACATGGGTGTCTTCCCACTCGTCAGAGTTTCTTATTTGGAACTTTTTTGGAAATAATTTTTCTGCTGAAAAGTTTTAAGAGGATGTTTTTGTTTAATCTAGAATGAGATGTGTCAATGTGAATGCACGTTTAAAATCCATTTTCCACATTGGCAGTTGATCTGCCATTGTTCCTGATTTTCTTGCTTTTCCTAACTTTTTCTCTGCTGTTAAGACTGTCTTCAGCTGCCTTTATTTACATTCTGCAGTTGTGCACTTTCTGGGTAAGTGGTATTTGGGGTTCTTCCAGCTTTGATCAATGAGTGGCTCCTGGCACAACGTGAAAACACTTGCAATCGAAATGAGAAACATTTCTCACCATCCTAGAAATCTTGACTTTCAGACAGGTTATTCTTAACTGAACAAATGTCATCTGCCATACGCAACCCATGAATTCTCTGAAAGTGCTTCAGAAACTATTGTTTTTTGTTAGAGATGAGAATTTCTCTTATCTCTTATGCTACCTATCTAGATTTTTAATTTTTTATAATGGACCAACATGTTAGCCCATATAGAGTATCTGTAAGGAATAGATCTGTCAGCAATTTTTATTTTTTTTTAAGTAGTGATAACAGATTCCTGGGCCTAAACCTATTTTTTTCTTCCTTTTCTCTCATCTGTTTCAAATTACTTTTTCAAACTCCTGATTTCTCACTACACCGATATGCTTGAATTAGAGTGTGTAATAAAGCTGCTCCAGCTGAACTAGGTGGGCTTTTCCATCTCACTGGAGTGAGAATGAGCATGGGGCAGACCTGGGGGGGTCATGATTGGATTGCTGTGGCCCAGTTGTTCTAACACAAGCTGTGTTACCAGCTCCAGGCTCTTCTCTTTGGTGTGCCTGGTGGCTCCAGCTTACTTCTTCACTTAAGTCAATGTAGCAATTTATGTGTGTGTGTGTGCACCCAGGAGCTTAGCTAAGGCTGAAATGGGATAATTCTTTGGTGGTAAAGAAGTGCAGTAAAGTCCAGCCAAGAGATCTCTGTCAAGAGAGGAATTTTTGATTTGGGGAAATTTCTCAGGAGACCACATTCTTTGAATGACAAGGATAGGAATTAAGCCTGAAAATGGACAATTTGCAGCTTTTTTTGGCAATACCATAAAAATGCTTCAGGAATGGGAGTGAGTTATTTAGTTTGTATTGCTTAAATTGGTGTGGTCCAGCTATTGACATATATGCCCCATGTGTCCTGCAATAGACTCCCCAACAATTCACTGCACTTCCAGTGGGAAGACTGGAGACATCTCTTTGGATGGCAGAAAAATCTTCCATCGTCAAATGTTGAACCTTTTTTTGCAAATGATCTGGTACTTAGAGCTCAAATGGTAATGCCATTCCTGTCTCCTTGCTTGTGCCTTCATGTGACCTGGCTGCAGTGTTGACCTTGGTGTGACGATGGGGAAGAGATGGGGATGACTGATCAGTGCCACGTGTCTTCCCTTTGGTGGATTTAGAGCTAAATCAGTGGATTCTTTGCTAAATCAGTGACACAATTCCATCAATTCTCGTTTGTGAAACTTCGTTGTTAAATTTTAAGGATTTTCAGTAAGGACAAGAGACTTCCAGGTCTGAGCTGTATATTTTGGTGTATACCTAACAAGAAATAATTTTTTTTTTATATGTTATCCCTGTAGACTTATTTTTCTGTCTACGCAGAATGCAAAATCCACATTTGTTCAAAAGTAGCACAATTAAATTTAAAGAGGAAAAGTTTGTAATGTTATATAAAAACAAAGTTAACTTATGATGATGAAATAAGTTTAACAGCTAGAATTTGTTCATTCCTTAATGTCCCAGTACATTCCTCTAAAAATAATTACTAGTTTGATTTCAGCTTGACTTTCTTCCAAGGATCTTTAAAATATGAGTATTATGGCTCAGACAGGATAACCAGAACATAAGTTTTCCTAGAGAAAGTAGAAGAATTGTAAATGCAGCTCAGGAGGAGAGATTCGTTTGAGCGTTAAAATGCAATCATTGTCTGCCACAAATTTTAAGACAATTAGAACTGTGAATGACAGATGTTTGTTCCACTTTCAAGACAACTGTCATAAATGAATATAGAAGTTCTTATAAGCTTGGAAGACTGCGGTTGTCCCAGATGTACCCTTAGTATTAAATACAATAAGGCATAGATTTGTTTAAAAAAAAAATCTGCTCTGCTAAAAGGTTTTGCTGTGTGTAGTGGCTGATATTTTAAATGAATATGCAAAAATAGTGTGAGTTCAGTAGTATGAGAGGTGTATTGCATGCTGTACTTACTGAAGACTTAATCACACTCCCTTTTTGTATAGAAGGTCATTGTAATAGGTGGGATTTATACTGGATTTTTTTACATTTTGGTGGTGTTTTATATGCTTTTGAAAACTATAGTGCTTGAAGATGTGGAGCGAGATTAGAGTATAAGGATTTGTCTCACATCTCAAATTGTTTAGAGATAAGGTGGGAACGCATTACCTCTACTTTGTGGCTTATTAAGATACAAGCAGTTGATAGTTGAATCAAAAGGTAGTTGATTCAGAACTAGCTTGATGTAAAAGCTTGTGTATGTGCATAATTTCATGGCATGGTCAATGGAACAATTCTGTAAAAATACGTGGCACAAACCTTAATGCAGACTTAAGAAATGGTCTGTTTTTTAAAGGTCAGTGAAAGTCATCATCTTGCCTATGTGACATCTTTGTGACATGAAAGATAGAGTCCTTCTTAGTATAAAAGTGGAACTGGTTCGGAGAGGCAGGGAGAAAAGTGGTCCTCTTTGGTTCAGTACTGTGAAACCCAGTGTTGCATCTTATTTGGTTTGCTCTTTTCTATTCAATGGTTTAAAAGTTCAGTGCTTTTTAGAAATATTAAGCCCTAATGTTTCTGGAAGCGAAAATCTGGTTAAGTAATCAACTTCTGAAGATATTGATACTTAAATCAATCATGATTAGTCTTAAGGTTTATAAATTCTGTAGACACATTGGATCCACATCTGATGCCTGACAAGCGCCCAGCTGAAACATCCTTTTCCTGATTTCCGCCTTTTTAACTTTAGTATCCATCAAAGTTTGCTTTTGACCTTCTTTCTGAGTAGTTTGGCCAGGCAGAGAATATGTTGGTGGTTGCAGATGTCTTTTAAGAAAGCAACTTTTAAGGAATGCTGAAAATTTAGACTTCAAAGTGGGGTACTTCAGAGTTAAAATTTGTGGAATATGTTTTACCAGTTTTTAATTTCTGTTTTTTATTTAGTTTTATTGTGTTCAAACTAAAAGCTCGGGTATTTGTGATAGTTTCTCCACTTACATTCTTAATGCTGCCAATATCAAACTGCCATTTTGTGCAACAGTGTTATGTGAGGAATATGAGATACTGTGCAAAATAATAGCCATACTGAATTCTAAAAGCAAAATTAATTGTATCTTACTGTAAAATCAGTGATTTCTTTCAGTAATTCATAGAAATATTTCCTAAAAGCCTGAAATATAGGAGCTTGTTGTACCATAAGGAACATAAACACACTCTTGTGAAAACCGAAACATACTTTCTAATCCTTGTAGATTAAACTTTGTTTTCTAATGTGCTTTTTGGAATTTCTCTTTTGTCTAATTATCACTAGTACACTTTCTTTTAAAAATTATTTGGGAACTATGGAGTGTTGTATATCCCTCTATGGACTACTAAAGATGGTTTTATTGTGAAGCCATTTTTAAAGAAAGATGATAGCAGAGCTACTGTATCAAGTATAAATACTAGAATTAAAACCTTGTGGAACATTTTTATTTTGTTCACTTTGATGACAGCTGAAAAGACTGACAATATTCAAAGATTTTAAATTTTAGCATACTTACATTTACCGAAGTGACTAAAGATTTGTCATAGGTTCAAGTATGGATTAAAAATGTTTTTTTTAATTTCTTAATGAATGTTCTTTTGCAGCATTTGTTGTTGTTTTTAACTACAAATCAACTCCTGATCCTTTCAGGGTATAATGCTCTGATTGTGTTGAGCCCAGTCGCTGGGGTATCACAAAAAGACGTATCAAACATATCTGGTTCTTTTTATAAAATTATTTCAGCTATTTTTACAAAAGGGTAGGATGAATTTGCCTTTATTATTCCTATTTGCAAGAGCTGGTTTTGAGGTTATCTTTTATCCTGGTTTATTTTCCAACACACATTTTCATGGTGAGTTTATACTCATTTATTCCTATTCAAACAATGTTCTTAAGCTTAAATGTTTTTTCTGCCTCTCCTGTGTTTATCCCAGATATGTTTACAAGAAAGCTGTCATATTCCCTCTGATGCTTCATTGTGCTCTTTTCATTTCCTCTCGAAAGACAGGCTTTTCATCCTAGTAACTCTTCTCTGTACGTGCTCCATCTCAATTCATCTTGACTCGGTCCGAGAAGCTAGAGGTGTGCACAGTGTACCATGCCATTTCACATGACTGCCTTCTGTGGTCGCATTAATCCTTTTTGGCTTTTACTGGCAATGGCTTGTCCAAGAGGTCTTTGGGTTTGTATTTGTCTCTTCCGTGGCTGCGTGAACAGTGGGCCTCACAGTCATCTTGCGATGGAAAGTGCCCGATTCCTTTTCTTGTTCTTTCTTCACTTTGAGCTTTCACTTTAAATTTTAAATTCTGAATAGCCCTTGCACTTTTTGCTAATGAATTTAATCTCATTTTAATGTGTCTCATTTTCAAGGTTCTCTTGTTCTTTTGAGTAACCTGTTGCTCATTCTCTTGAGCTGGCGACAGCTCCCAGCTTTGTGCCGTCAGGACATTTCATCACTAACTGCTCTGGGCAGAGTGGGGACCATGGGACTGACCGGGGAGAGTCACTAGCGCCCTGGTAATTTGTCTTTCAGCACAGATCATTGTAGTCACCATTTGTAACTATTCTAATTCTTGACTTTTTTTTACTTCAGCTAATACTTTTCTGTGTGGTACTATGTTAAATGTTCCATTGAAATTTAAACGAATTAGTCCTGTTATATCAGCTTTGTCTAAAGAGTCAAGATAACATTTTTATTACAAATTGCCTTTGGCATTCCTGTGCTATAATATATTCCTTATTCCAATTTCCATTCCATTTTTGTAATCCATCATTCCTCCAAAATGCACTTTTCTGCTTTGTGTCCCATTGAGGTCAGACTGAGGGCCTGTAACGCTCTGGAGCAGCCTGGGTCATATTTTCTTTCCCCTCACCATTTTTTGTAAGTGGTTTGTAATTGGTATTTCCAATTCTACATCACCTGTCACTTCCAGTAAGAAAGATTTATTAAAAAAAAAAAATAATCTTCTACCAGTTTTGTGGTTTCATGTGCTAATATTTTCAGAATTCCATGGCGGGGATTACCTAATGCCTGATTTGGGGAAAAAATAAAATAATCATTTAAAAAAATATATTTTCTTTTTTTTCTTCCAAGTGAGTGGACGGTTTTCATGTCCTAGTTCCTGGAAGCTAATTTGCCTTTGTCCGTCTAGTACCTTACTAGTCTTACCGAGAGCTGAGTTAATATTGAGGTCATGGCAAGTTTACGTTCAGTATCTACCTCACTCATACCGCATAGCAGTCTCACTTTTTTGTTCGTTTTAATTTTAGCTGTGTTGCTGAGGAATCCTTGCTTCCTTCCTGAGGAACTGCTTCCTTCACAGAGTCTTAGCTTGTGACCCTGTCTTTATGTCTTCATCTTCTCACAGTCGATATGTGTTCTTGGCTGGTGACAGGAGTTCTCACTTTTCTTGTCTACTCCTGTTCTCCATTTTGAGGTGATTATTCTTCTATTTTGGTCTGGACCAGAATTTCTAGTCCTCTTCTCTTTAGTTAAAGGTCTAAATCCTGCTTGAATGTTTTACTGTGAGGACTTCTGGGCTGAATTAATGCAATTTTTACACCTAATTGCCTTGTTTTTAAAGGGAAAAAAAGAAAATGACTATAAACTGAGTGGGCTTCTTGAAATCTGCACATTTTTCCAATTGTGTGAAGTGATAAAGATATTTCTACCTTTGCTACTGCTTCACAAGCAACAGAGAAAATCTTAGTGTACTTCAGCATATCAGCCTACTACACTTCGGTCATTGTATCTTGGCAACTGGAGGTATTTTTAAATGAGTGTTTCGTTTTTTTCATTGATCTGTCATTTGTTATCAGTCTAAAAGTTGTAAAACTGAAAACTTCTGACAAACCACCACAAAATTCTAGAGGAGCAAGGACTGAGAAAATACTAACATTTACTTTAAATGAAACATCACCTTCATGAGTGCTTTCTTCTAGCAGCATCCCTTTATGTGTAAGGCATTCCAAAACCGAGTTGTATGAAGACTCTGAATGCGTAAGCTCTGGGGAGAGGTGTTTGGGACCAGCTGACTGTGGCTGTATGATGTGTGCTTCACTTGTACACTTGTTCTGAGCCCTCCCATTTGTTCTTAACAGATTCTTCACTCTCTCTCATAACTAAGCACTGGGAGTTAGGCAGAGTTTAGACTATCTGAATATGTATTGCTGAAACAATTGAAAACTTTTAATTGCTTCTGCTGGAAACAGATGTATATGACTTTTAAACAATCTTTTAAAAAACAGGTTGAAAATACTGGTTACGTAAATGTCTATATGAATTTAACCTCATGTTAAAAGCTGACTCCTGCAAAGAAAGGAGGTGTGGAGGCTTTCAGCTCAAAGGCAAAATGTTTAAAAAGATGGGAGAAGACAGATTTAAACTGCAGACAGTTTTGGAGCTCAGTGCTCTGAGATTTAGTACCTGCTTATGTAGATGGCTACGCTTACATTCATCAAACTTTTTCATACAACTTCAAGTGGGCATCCTTTTTGCCAGGGATTTTGCCCAGGGCATTTCTGTAGTGAAACAAAAGCAAAACCGTAGCAGACTGAATCAGTCCCATTGGCTGTGCTGGTTCAAATGGATGTTGTACCCTCCAGTATTTTTTCTTTTTTTTTTTTTTCATCGTGATTCGCTGGATTTGGAGAGCAGCGGTGCTCTGTGTACGTGTGATGGTAGTGGCACCAGGCACATGTGCATGTTTTTCCTATGCAGGAATCCAGACAGTAGATGCACTTTTCCTCATGTTCATAAGTGCCTGAGGTTGTCATTGTATACCTTAAGATCTAGGAGTAAGTTTTGCTAATTTTCTTACCTGGATTCTCAAATGTATTTAAGGTGCATTTCCATCTTGCCTCATGGCTGAGGCGCTGGCTGTTACCGAAAGGGCTGCGTATCCCAGCTTCGCCGGCTCTGCTCCCTTCCATGAGCCTGCAGGAGTGCTTCTCTGGCTCTGGGAGTGAAAATAGCAGAATACAGTTTGCAGCCATCTTAGTGTTAGCTTTCTGCCCATTTTAAACCCTTGAAGCAGCTTTTCTCAGGGCTGGGAAAGGACCTGTGCTAGCGAAGGGCAGCAATGAGAGTGGTTGAAGGAGCGGCACACAGGGGCTACAAGAGCACTCCTGGCAGCGTTCTTAGTCTGTATTGAACACCCAGAGAAAGGAGGCAAAATACTAAACCTTTTTTAAAGAAGAAAAATAGTAGGCATGAAATATTTTTTTATGTCAGCCTTTAGTTGTCACAAAATTCTGTCTCTCCAGGTTATCCTTGATTGACATTTGGTTGGAAGAAATGGGCTACATTCTTCACGGGTCTCTTGCCAGCAATGATCAACTCACTCAGTTGACCCCTCTTTCTTCTTCGCTTCTGTGGTGTCTTTTCATCACGTCTGCTGTGCTGCCGCCTTTACCCTAGCTGGGTCTCCCACGCCGGCGTTCGATGGTTTGTTGTGTGGGATTGTGGAGGAGACCCTGGCGTGGTTCTGAGATAGGCCGTGTTCTCCCTAGTTGGGAGCTAAATTCAAATAAGCCTCATCTTGAAGATAAACCCTCACAGATTGCCAACTAGTATTACCTCTTGTTTCTCTTCTGGGTGGCCTCAGTAGTGCCCTGCCCAGGTGGAGGCCAGATGAATGCTTTTACTTGTGTTGGCTCTTGAGAGAAATATGTGTAGAGGCCTCTAAAGGGGAAGGGGCTGTCTATGTCAGTCTAAACATGAAATAAAACTCGTTAAAAAATAATGATGGTTATAACACTAATCTGCTGAAAAACTTGCACAGCTCAAATGAACAAAAATCAATACTGGGTATTTTTTTTCAAAAAATATGCATTCTTTGCTATTTGCGGTCATAGCCTGTGAAAGGATATCGTTGTGGTGTGGTAATTAAATGAGTATAGTTTTTGGGTTTAGCATGTGCAAAAGGATGAACAGAGAAAGCCGAGATAGATCTGTTTATCTCTGCAAAGTACCTGTTATGTTACTTTCTGATGGCAGATCAGGAGAGTGTAGTGAACAAATTATTTTAAGGAGCTTCAGCCTTGGCTGCCGCTGTTCCTGGGGCCGCGCGTGGTGGCTTTTGAGGGAGAAAGGGAATGTCACGCTGCTCACGGATGGTAAAATATTCAACCTTAAAGAAAAACAGCATGAAAGTGTGGTCTTCTCATTTCTCCTTTTGACCTAAGATTCCTATGCAGAGTATTTTTAAGCCATAATTTTAATGATGTTATGGCATTTATTTAAGCCTTGGCTGCCTTAATGATTATGCAGAAAAGTCTTTTTTTTTTTTTTTTTTTTTNACTGGCAAATACAGTCACATTAAAAAAAAAAGGATCTTTATTCTTTAACTAAAAAAGCCCAAATTTTCAGTTCACTTAGTGTCAGCTCAGAGTTTCCTTCTTGCTGTATTATTCAGTGATTACATTTCTCTGAATATTTCAATTTAACTGTCTTGCACTAAGATATTAAGTGTAGCCTGGGAAAGAAGGAGCAATTCTGGTTCTTCTGGAGACTGAAAAATTACAAGTTCTAGAACATGGCACATTCTCAGCACACCTGAGGGGCTTAAGGGTTCTTTTCATCCAAAACAAGGCAGCCCTCCCCTTCCTACTTGTCTCCCCTCACCCCCATTTTGTGTGTGGGCCTTGTTTCATGTTGAATATTAGTGGGGGATGAATAGGCAGGATCTTCCACCTGCTGGAAAGCGAGGAAAGATCTCAACGTTGTCATTGTTGGACATCTGCCATAGAACAAAAGGTGCACAGTAAGTGCAGGTTTTTGTAGCTCCTGAACTCCACATTCGTGTGTTAAGGGGTTTGGGTTGGGGTTGGGTTGGTTGGTTGATTTTTTTTTTTTTTTTTTGTGGGGGTTTTTTTGTTNAGTTTTTTTGTTCGTTTGTTTTCTTGGCAGGGAGACAAAAGATGGCCACGTTTGAAGTAATTTGTAATATGGTTCAGTATCAAAGCAGTGTTCATGCTCTTATTTCTGATTTGCCATGTTTTGCTGGAAATAGCATCTTCGTGATGGCCTTCTCTTGCTCACAAAAATGGAAGCTCTGGAATAGGGAGGATGAATAGCAGTCAACAAAATTGTGTTTTTTGCTTGTTAATTGATGTTGTATGAGGAACACGCATTCATTTATGAAGATATAATCCTCATCTTAGGATAACTGCAAGCAGTTAATCTGTTTCTCTTGGCTGTAGAAGTACTGGAGAATTTGATGGTTACCATGTATTTCTGTTGGATTCTATCAGAGGAAGATTGTGTTGTAATGATGCATTGCCTTGTATTGACAGGAAGGGGTGGAATGAAAACATTTCATGTCTTGATCTGGCACTGCAGTTACTAGTGGTATTAATCGTTATTGTATACTTCTTGTATATTTTCAGTTTGAGGCAGTCTATGAGTTATTAGGATATTTTAGCTTGTATGTGTATCTTTGAAATATATTTTTCTACCAACCTTAACCCCAAGAAAAAATGAAAGCCATGTTAATATGTTTAGTTTGAATTACAGTCTTCTGGAGTGTCTTTATCTTCATTTAGTCAGGCATACTCAATTATAACTTAATTTACTTTTTGCCTAGAAATCTGTAAAGTAGCTTGCTATTCTCTATTACACATTTCTTTTAAATAAACTGCATGAGAACTCATGGTTCTGCATTGCTAAAGGCCTAATGCTTTAGAAAGGGATGTCATTGCTGCTTATGCTCACAGGTAATGGAGATTTTCAGGCTAATGCAGTAGCTGTACTGAAAAGTTTTGTGGTCCAGTACATTAAATAGAGACATCTTTCAGAGTGAGATATTATGTAATTACTATAACTCACTAATTTCTTAAATATTGATTTTGTCCATATTAGATCTTGTAATGATGAACTTAGTCTTTTTTTTTTTTGCTTTATTTCTTATATAATATTCTTATATTTAAAGATTTGGAAAATGAGGTGCAGTGATTTTGCAGATCAATGACAAAAACTGTTTGTTGGCGTATGCAGATACTAGAGTTGTCTGTACAATTATATAATTTATAATTGTTTTGTGGACTGGGGGAGTTTAGCTCTTCCCTAAAGCATTCTTTAAAATCTTCCTGTTCTGTGAGGATCAGAGATATATATCAAAAAATAAAGTAAAATTAAATTAAAGAAAACAAAAAAGAAAGCAAGCGGAGGGAGAAGGAAAGATAGGGAGGGGGAAAGCACTAAAAATTGATCGTGCAATGCTGCTCATTCATGGTTCCTTCTGGTACCATGGGATTTTATATCAGGGTAAAACATTAACATTCTTTTTTTTTTTTAATATAGAAAATGGAACAGGTGTAGCAGGATACAGATGCACTTTTTTTTTATTTTCAGGATTTGGTTGAAATTTGTGGATGATAAATGCTGCTGTGAGGATACAGGAATTTTATTTCAGAAGGCATTTCAGGAAAGAGAACGGTACGCAGGCATTTCTAAATTATCTATAAAGCAACAAGAGGAAATAGTTAAAGCAGAAGTAAACCTCTTAACATGAATGGGGGGTAGGGGAGTGTGTGGAATAAAAAAAAATGCTTTCTTGTATAAATTCATAGTTGGAAGCACAGAGCTACTGATGGAACCCCCAGTGTCCTGCAAAGATAGTGTGTGTTGAAAATGCTGGTGTCTTTGCCATTGCTTAGAATAAGTTCAGTATTTTAATGCAAAATTTTGCTATATCAATATATTTTTTCTTTATCTTTGCTTTTTTATTGACTTGCTAGGAAGAGAAACTTCAGCCTCTATCTCTGTTTAGCCTTTGCCAAAACTCCCAATTTTAATCTTGACAGCAGCTGCTGGAATGAACAATCAGGTATCACATGGAATACGCATTCTTTCACAGAATAGGTGTAATAATTCAGTAGAAGATTATTTTATGCGTTTTCAGTGTTTTAAAGGTATTCTAGAGAAATACTGCTATGTGGTGTCAGTTAGAAATGGGGGTAAGATGTATCATTGGAGAACCATTTAGTAAAGATTTCTGTTCTTAAGCTTGGTTGTTGTCTGTGGTCAGAGAGAAATACTGGGCATGGAGCCGTTTACTGGCACCTCTTTCTCCTTTTTTCTACTATCATAGTCTATACGCAAGTAAAAATGATCTCCTAAATAAATGCCTTTTCTAAATGCAAATACCTATCTAAACATAGAACCAAGTTCATCATGTAAATATATTGCAGAAAATTCCAGTTGTGTTGGCAAGGTTTTTATTCCTCACTCTTGCATTTTGTGTTAAATACTGAGATTTTAATCTTAGGTTTAGTTCTTTTCAACTTTCATGGCTTAATTTAACTTGTTTTCTCAAAAATAATAGCATATTGTTTACTAAGACATCTTCTCTAGCCAAACTTGTGCATCAAACACAAAACTCTAATGAAATTCATATTCAGATGTAATCTTCTGTTCTAATGGTAATCAAAAAGACAGGCAAGCATCATCTAAGTGTGTGGTTGCCATAGTACAGTTCTGTCTTTGCTATGGTTTCTTGTATCTGTTGCTGTTTCTTTGATGTGAAGGGCAATTTAAATGGGAATGATAGTGTAGTGAACTGCTGGTCTTGTGGTCTTTGTCCATAATGTGGTTAGCAACACTGAATAGCGGTTATTAGAAGCTTTTCTTATTTCCTCTATTTTTTTTCTCCTGTTACTGTGATTTTGAAAGGCTTCATATCTATGCTATTCTGTATGCAAAGAATGCTGTTTTTCTTTTGAATACGAACCTGGATTTATCCTTATCTTCACAACTGTTACTGTAAAAGCCATGTTCAGCTCTCTAAGTAGGTTGTTCTACCCTAGAAAATGGTCTTTCAAAAGCAACATTCTTTCAATAGGTTTAGAATGTAAATAACACATAGAGGTAGTAAGTAATCTAGCTGTCCAGAATTTCCCTGTTCAAATTGTAATATTGTGTTAGGAATCACGAACGAAGAATTTCGATTTCGTGCTTTTTCAGTATCTTGTTTGAAATCTTGCATGATACTAGTTAAAAAAACCTGAAATAACACACCCACACCCTGAAGAAAAAAAAAACCACCCCAAAACAACAAGAACCCCATCAATCCACCCTTTTAAGCCATCACTTGAAAAATTCAAGATTGTGTTGATCTTGATACTTGACTGATGTGTTTTAAAAGTTCATAGAGAAGCAAATGGAACAACATGTAAGGAGTACTGGTTTTGTCTTTTGAGTACCAACCTGCCTATTTCCATATCTTCACAACTGTCATGGTGAAAGCTGTGCTCAGTGACGTATATCAATGCTATGCAAGTTGGTTGGATAGTGTCTGTAAATTTAAGCTTCCTAATTTTTAACATTTAATTAAAAAAGAAAAAAACTTTGAATACTTCACCAAAGCAAAACTAGCCTCACTTGTATTAGATTAAAAAACCCCAGTACCTGTTAACAAAAGCAGCTTGTTTTCCTAGGAAAGGTTGGGGGAGTTGTGTTGTGGAAGTAGAGGAATGGTTTGAAGAACTTTGCACTGCTGCTTCTCAGTGGCTTTGGCTTGTTCTGGTGTTCACAACAGTACAAAGTGGCTGGTGGCTCATGAGCAGTCAGCAGAAATTGGGAAGGACTGAAATAGCTATCATTGCAGGCAAGTGGGCTGGAAGTTAAAATAGAGACCACCTAGGTACCAGAGATCACGAAGGAAAGCAGCATCCATACATCTTATGGTCATGCCTCATCCTAGGATTTCTGCTTCTCTGATCCTTTATGCTCAACAGAAAGACAGATGGCTGGTTGAGTCAAATTGTGTTACTAAGAGGAATCTTTTTGGTGTTCTGAGTTTTGTAGGTGCTTGAAGTAATATGGACTGGACTTCAAAGTCTGGTTTTTTGCTTCTCTTGACGTTCTCTGTCTTATGTTTTATAATTATATGTAAGGTGTGAAGTTTGTATCTCACTGCTGCTTCTATGGTTAGATATTTGTCAGGAGGAGTGAAAATTTCTCTCTCCTCTAAACTTACCTCCATTGTAGAGAAACAAAGCCTCAGAGTCTGAGTTTGGGAAGTTTATGCCGTTGAGAGGTAATGCTTTTATCGTTAGGCTGCTGTGGTTGTAGGATACAGAATCTTCTGAAAGTTTTGTAGTGCCTGCCAGATGGAAACCATGTCTGTGTGCTCTCCACAGCATGAAGAGGAAGATGACCCTTCTCTTTGTCTAAGGTTTGGTAGCTTCAGCCTGGCAAGCCTGTGTCTTATTCTGTGGGGAGTGGCTTCTGAGTCTGAACTCGGTAGCTTGACAGAGGGATTGATGTGCATGGTGATAATACAAATGTGACAATACTTGCTCATATTGTGGGCAGTTTCTTGAAGAAATACAAAACAAGCGTGTGAAATTGAGTACCACATCGATTTTTGTCTCTCAGAGGTAGTTGCTGTTGAATTCTGGGTAAAGGAATGTAATAACGTTGGGAGAGACTGAAAAATATTTCTAGGTACAGCACCATTCTTCCTGGGAATTGTAAGGTGTAAGCAGGGGAGAGGAAAAAAAAGACCACAAAATCCCTAGAAAAGCAGTCATGCTTGTTATAGCTAATGTGACTAGAAAATTGATTATAACTCTTTTTTTTTTCTACTGGTATTTTACTCTGCCACAATAATGTAGTCCTGTCTTTAGACAGCTTCTGTAGTGAATATACTGTACTTGCTTTCACAGGCTTGTTGAGTTGAAATTAAAAAGGAAATTATAGTTAGAAAAAAAGAAACTTTACAGTTGATGATTTGTAACATTCCGAAGGTGAAAGCAAATGTGTTTATCTTGGTTACAGTGAGAGACTGTAAGTGCTTTGAGTTACTGAGGATTACATACTCAGTCTAAACTATTGACTTCAAAAATCGTATTAAGAAGAAAAATTACTCCATATTAGAACAGCAAAATTTACTGACATTTGTGTTTCTGATGCCCTGTCTTTTCAGGGAAAAAAAAAAGAAATTGAAAAATAGTAAATCTTATGTCTTAAACTTGTCAGTATCTTCATTTAGAAAACCTTTGTCATAGATTCAGCTAAGAATATCAGGTCTTTTAAACCAGAAAACAGAAGCCTGCTCCTTCTTGAGAAAAATGGAAAAGAACTTGCATATTAGCTGTATTGTTTCTGATTATATATCAAAATGTTTAAATTTTCTGTGCTTCTAAGAGCTAGTTTTTATTCTAACTCATTAAATAATCCAGCAAGCCATCTGGCATGTGCATATGCAAAAGGAAGAAGAAATTTAGGCTTTTGATTAGTAACAATAGAAAATCCCCCAACCCTGCAGCTGAGCTTATGTTTTATGAAATTTTTATAAACTCACGTGACTCTTAACTTCTAATGCTTAACTGTTATGTACCATTTTAAAGAGGTTGATTACCACTCTGATCTTGTTTGATCAGCTTAACTATTGCCACATCTTCATAGAAGAAAAGGTGAGATTTGAAGTGCCTGTTTTTGCTTGGCACAGGGCAAAATGTAGGCGCTGGTGGGCAGCAGGTCACCTCTTCTCATTGACAGGGAAGTGTGCGTGCACCGGCTGGTGCTTTCACTTGTGTTACCCACCCAAGTTTCACCCCAGAATCCCTTTGATATCTAACAGAAACGTGAAAACCTGTGCCCAGATCACACGTGCCCACTTTGTTTGGATTGGTGGCTTATTTGATCGTGTAATACAGCTTTAGAAAATAATCTACTGAGGCAGGTATTAGTTGAGCAGGCTTTGATACACAGTGATTTCTGAGTCAGCCGGTCAGTGTGGGGAGCTGCTCCGCCCTCTCAGCTCGGTCTAAAATGCCCAGGCCCATGTCTTGCTCTGGCATTAGGGGCAAGGTCCTGGTTTTCAGCAGAAACTCTCCATGCACTCATGTCTGCTGATGTGACAGTGCTTCTGCCTGCAAAGCCTGTGACCCCCGATTTCAGCTGTTCAGTGAGCGGCTAGAGAGGAGTTATTGCTTCTGCCACAGTTGTATTCTTTTGCAGTGCTTGAGGTTAACAGATGGAGGAGATCTTTTGGCAGCCTCCAGCAGCTGGTGGTGTCTGCTGGTGTGTTGAACTCATTGTAAAGAAATGAGAGGAAGCCATGCAGAATGAGGGTTAAATGCCAACCTGCTGCTTCTAAATTGTCGGGTATCTTCTAGTACAAAAGATAAAAATGGGATCTGAGTAAGCAGAATGGCTTGAAAACACAGGGAACTGGCGGTTGGCACTGAAAATTAGGAAAGCCTGAGGTCTGCTATCTGTGGGTGTTATGCTTCTTACAATGGATGAATCGGACCCCTGCTTGATGAGGAACTGATGTTTCAATGTAGCTGTTCAAATGTGGGGTCAAAGCAAACAGGCGATGGCATTAGAAATTTGGGAGAGGGCATGAGGTACTTGGGTGAAGGGGTCTCAGGGGTAGTGTGGGTGGGGCAGGTGGCCCTGAGCTGAGCTGAGCCATGAGCAACCCATCCTTCGTCAAGACTGCAGCCAGTTGGAGGAACTCCTGGCTCAGATGTGTTCAAGATAGTGGCAGCCACTGGAGCAGGAGATAAGGGGAGAGGCTCTTGAGGTGTGGGATGCTCTGAAAGATGCTACTGGAGGAGATATACAGAGGGAGAGACTGAGGTGACAGAAGAGAGAGACTATATAGGGCTCCAGAACAATGTGAGAGAGGTCCTCAGGAGAGGACCCAAGCAGCATTTATGGGACCCCATGGTAGCCCCAGCACTATATACACCCCATGACTGACCTGCCTCACTCTTCTCATGGACCATGTAGCCTCCCCCGTGGGACAGGGAGGCGTTGTAAGGAACCACTGCGTTAACCCACCCAACTTCCCTCCTGGACTGCACCACTTCTCCTGCTGAACAGTGAAGTCATGTAGTTTGTAAAATTGTGCCTACATTCGTGGTTAAAATGTTTTGGTATCTGAGCCCATTTAGTCTCCGTGCTGTTAGTTTAGACTTAAACTATAACAGTGAGGAGACTGTGTCTGAAGCTGAGGGAGCCTTGATAGCCATCGTCTTTGAAGTGTGTTCAGTTTAGGAAAGCAACGAAAGCATCCGAATAAAAACCGCAGTTAATTATCTATGGGTTATGTAGAGTTTTATATTAATGCTCTTTCCTGTATGTTTTTTAAAATTCTGATCTCTTAACCTCATGCTGCATGCTGTAAATCTGCTGATCTTATAGTATACTTTTTAAATGTATAGTGAGGGAATGTAGGTTCCCATTTGTTTGTTCCTCCTCTTTGTTTGGAAATTTTTGCCTATCCCATTTTTTTCCATGCTACTTTGCAGTATCAAAGTACTTTTACTTCTCAAAATCATACAGAGGAGGGAGAGGGAACAAGGTACAGCTGCAAATATGCTTATGTATACATGCAGAGACAGCCCATTGAATATTTGTGCTCTTTAGCCAGGAAAGCTTTTATTTTTTTAACCAAGAAATGTAAACAGCTGAGATGTACATTTAAATGCAATTTCACAAAATACTGATGTACCACTTTTAAACGTTGTCACCTGTTTTTTACGTTGGCATATTATGCTGGTACAAATAATACTGGCAGTGCAGAAATGAAAGATTAAAAAAAAAAAAGGAACAACACCAAAAGCAAATGGTGAAAGAAAATGTTGTGGTAGTGAAAAGTGTCATCCTACCACCTTGAAGTACATCTCTCTTTAAATTCTTCTTCTGGACAATTCCGGTTGTTCTACTAAGTAGTCCATATTTCACACTAAGGGTTTATGCTTATGCATAAACAATTCGTGTTTGTGGGATAAGCAACAGGAATGAGGGACTAGCACAGCTTTCCGGGCTATTAAAGGTGTGCCTGAGACTCGTTAGTAGTAGCTGCCCAGTGCAACAAAAATCGTATGACAATACTGAGGACATAAGTGCTGCTACAGTTACTATTTTCTATAATAGATATGGTCATTACTTGATAACATAGCGCAGTAGCTGTCACAAACCATTTTTCCTGTTAGGAAGACTGTAA
Source organism: Himantopus leucocephalus (assembly GCA_003993805.1). NCBI lineage: Eukaryota > Metazoa > Chordata > Aves > Charadriiformes > Recurvirostridae > Himantopus > Himantopus leucocephalus. Next base: position 206,611,735 of record RSEF01000001.1, on the reverse strand, counting down.
TTTTTCTCTTTTATAGTTCATATTTCAGTGCATTAGTGTGCTGACCGTAATGAAAGTGACTTTCTGAGTTAATTTTTTTGCTTTCTTTTATAGTAGATTTGGTATAGAACATGGAACTGGTTAAAATCCCAAAAATAAAAAAAGAAAAGTGAAAGAAGTTCAGTTTTTCCTTTTTCTCTCAGGTTGCTTTGACCATTTTCTATTATTTATCAGATGTTTAGACAGTTTAGTGACTATTTTTCAGGCACTTTTTCCTGAGTAACGGAGCTTTGCAGTCTTCACAAGATGATGAATGAGTTGTGAGTCTTCTCCGAGGGAGACTCCTCGTATTCCTGCGGAATATCTTTTGCTATATTCCTGCAGTGGCAGGTTTTTTTTAAAATGTTGTCTCTGTGTATTGTGTCTGGACACATACATCCTTGTTCTTGAAAGGAGAGCTCTCAGAAGAAGAGCTAGAGGTCTGTAGGTCAGGAATCTCCATGTTCTTTGGTTCCACAGTGTTACCACCAGATGGGTGGCTCTGTGAAACCTATGTGGGCCATCTGTGGATGTGACAATTTATTTTCCACTGCACTTTACAAAAGTAATTAAAATGGTCCTCCCAGAGTTGCAAACTACTTCCAAAATGCAAAAATACTCTGGATAAATCCTCAGTCTCTGTCAAAAATAGAAGTGACCTCTTTGCCTCTTCTTTCTAACAGCAAGATTGTGCACACAAAAAATAAGCCTAACTTCAGTATCAGTGTGTTTTATACAGCGATACTGTTTTGCTGGTAATATTTGCTTTTTCTGGTCAGTGTTGCTTTCTCAGTGGTAGCCAGGAAAGAACAACCTCAATCTGTTGAAAACGGTGTTAATGTCTCGATTTCACCATCTCTGCGGTCTCATTTATTAGTTTCTCTGGTGTCTTCACCACTTTGTTTCATGAGAGCTTTTTTCCTATGATGCTAATAACTTTTGTGATTCTAAATGTTATTTAATGCTAAGTTTGGTAAACATCTCCTAGCATTGATGTTTTGCACCCTGATGGGACTGCAAGGGACAAGAGTTATGAAATAGGAAGGTTCTTGCATGGCCACTTGTGACCTTCATTGACACAGAAATAACTCAAACTGGTGTGCTGTGGTGCCTGGGGACAATGGGATGACAAGTGAGATGAAAGTGGTATCTGATCAGTTGTCGCTAATGGCTTCAGTCAGTTATACTGGATTTCTTGTCTGATGAGGCTTGCTAACAGCTTAAGCTGGTGAATCTAGTGTCCTTGGCTCAAAAAGGTGAGTGAGATTTGAATGAGTCAGGTGTCCTGCTGCTGATAGGATTTAAGTTATGCTGAATTGTTAACAGAGTAAATGAGTTCCTCATGATATGGCTTGCTTAAAACACTTTCATGAAAAGGCCTGTTAGCTAATTTTTACTGGAAACTACTCTTACTCTTGTGTTTTAGGAATTACATTTTAATACATCTAATTGCTTTTAAGAAAGTTTAAAGCATATACTCTGTGACTAGAAAAAAACCCATAAGAAATCTCATTTTCTTTTCTACAGAATGCATCAAAATCAAAGACGAAGAAGAAACCAACTAAAACCCAAGAAGCCAAAAAAATCCTGAAGAAGAAATTTAAAGTCAACACAAAAATAGTCTTTACGGAAGATGGAGAGGTAAGATCAATTCAAAGTAACTTTATTTTTATGGGAACTGAATTTGTAGTCTCTATAAAGACAAAAATACTTTATCTATATAAAAAGATACACTTTTCAAAAGTGCATGGTTTTTGTAATTGGTTTAAGTTTTGCAAAACTGTTCAGCTTCCATTTAGAATTCAATTCCACTGGGAAAAAGAGGAATGCTGAGCACTGACCTCTTGTCACCTTTGTATGTGTAAGGTGCTTGTATGAGAGCTGTTAGTGGATGTACCTCTTTTCTGCCTATTATCTTCGGTGGAATCAAGAGCCTATTTTTTCCTCACAGAAATGTAAAACAATTTTCGTGTAGGTATTTGCCAAAGCTGCCTCAAGTCTTGAGTTAATATACTGGAATTAAAAGAAGTCCCTGGTTTTCTTTTCGTATTCACTATTTCTAGATTAAAAGTTTTATCAGGAAAGCTAAGGAAGTACCAAATTTTCACCTACTGGTGCTGATGTAGCAGTGCATTGAAATTTGCCAGTAATTTAATTGGATCTTTTAATAGCCCCTGGAAAAATGTATTGATTTTATACTGAAAGGAACTATTGTGGATGATAGTCACTCTAGGGTTTCATTGTGGCGATAACCTCACTAGCAACTCTCCATGCTCCATAAACTTTTCTAACATTTGATTTCACAGCTTCAGATGCTGTGTACGTTGTTTTTCCATTTCCAGCATTAAGAAAAAAAATAGCATTTTTTTTCTCACTCTAGATTACATTCAGTAAGGCAGAAACTGAAAGAGAGGTCACCTTTACGAGTATGTAATTTGCTTTTGTGACCAAATAAAATAAAGCATTGTATATTGGAGGTGAAGGGAGTATAGCCATATAATTACTGACATTAGACAAAATGTAAAAGGTTTTAGAGGTTGCCCCATTGACTGGAAATTATATCTTCATGTATTTTTAGATACGCAAAAGCTATTGTCTCATCTTAAAATACGTATGCAAATGTTTTATGTATCTATGCAATGAAGCAAAAAAAAAAGTGAGGATGGAGAAAAAAATTAGCACAAAGATTATAGTTAGAAAAGTAGCACGATAGAGAAGGGGTGTCTTATTTAAGGAAACAAAGTTTGCATCTATGGATGTTGTTCGTGCTTTTTTTCTGTGCTGTCTAAAACTGCTTTAAAGTTTTACTCTTCTACTCCACAGGCTTCTTTTTGATAGAAGAAAGCTCCTTTAAGAAATGTATCTTTCTAGAAAATACAAGTACACAAACTCCATTTTATGAAAGTGGAAACAGTAGGTTGGGTTTATCAGTATCTGGGTGAATAACAAACACCCTGTGTGCATTAGGGAGTCCTAAACATGTCTGGTTTTGCATTTGTATCTGAAAGACACTGCCATATGGTTTCTTTTAAAGAGTTACTACTCTACCAATCCATAAGTAAGAATTATTTTGCAAAGACTACTCCCAGATGATGTCTGCTCATACCAAGATGTATAAGCTGTTAGGTCATAAGATAGGCAGGGATGTTTTTTGGTGAATATGTAGGCTTTGTCTTTGCTTTAGAGTTTCAGACATTTAAGGGAAGCTGGATGTGTTCAGCATGTCATCCACAAGTCAAACTTGAATCATATGAATCATCCAATTCCAGTTTTCATACAATAACCAATAAAACCCTCCACATCTGTTCTCCTTGCTTCCCCCAAAACATGAACCTGCAGTCATGGTTTTTCCTGTACTGTGTGATGAAGGCTTATCTCATTTTTCTCTCAGTTAATATGTTGGAATATTGATTGTTTACACGAAAACATACTGTTTAGATTTACTAGTGTGTTTTTCTGCTGCATATATTTTGGAGAGTCATTTCTTGAAAGTAAATAAAATTTTTCTCCCAAAATGACTAGACAAAGAGAGAAAAATAGGAGAAGAAGTTCAGGTGAATCCATTAAACAGTAATATGGTGTAATGGAGACATTATTTTCAAATACTCATTTTTGACTGAATGTGATGCTAAATAAGGTATCCAAGTTTGTATTGTGCAGAAGTTTTGTTTGTTTCCTTTGCGAATGGCCTTTTTATTTAATCTAGAAAAATAATGTATTGGGATATTTAGGGCATCAAAACTTTGATGTGGAAAAAATTATTCTAACCATTATTTTTCTTGTTGACATTTATAATTCAGTTAGTGCAGCAGTGGCCACCTGTGCAAAAATCCAGTTTGGCAAAAGCAGATGAGGAAGATGATGCCAGTGGTATCAACTTAGATAAAGCAAAAGAGATACTGCGGGAAGAAGACAAATTTGACAAAGAAGAATACAGGAAGAAAGTAAAGGAAAAACATAGGGTAAGTTGATTTCTACCTCAAATACTGAAGTGCAGAAATAGATACTGTAATACGGATTGCTTAGTGAGGAAAAATACTTAAATATATTGTGAAATAAATGTAGCACAAGTTCATTTAAATTAATCAGTTTTTTCAGGACTACATTGCACACAGGAATACTGTTCTGATGTATGAGCTGGATAACACAAAGCCTTATGCAGTACCAGTTGTTGATAACAGTGAAGCTTTATTTACGACTTTAAAATCTGGTAAGAGTTTAGTGGGAGCATAATTTTTTTTTTAAACAGAGTTCAGTGGAAGGCTTTGTTTCACAAAAAGAAAATGTTGTTTGGCATACGTGCTCTAACAAATGCTGAAGATGTTTAGGAGTTGTTTAGAAGTAAAAGAGCGTCACTGAAATATCTTCAGACTACCACTTGGTCAACATTCAGCATTACATTTCAGGTAGGCAAAAGCGCTAACTTTTCGCATCAGTGTAAGTAGGGCTATCAGAATTTATTTAATTAATTATTCAAATAGTGTCATATAATTTTGGCTGTAACTTGAAAACTTCAGGATCTGCAATGTTGTTTCTCTCTGGCATTTGAAAACTGTTAAATTGCAGACCATAAGTTTGCAAACTGCTTCAGTAGTATTTGTCATGGACGAAAGCAGAGTACCTTGTCATGTACCAGTCATATGGAACACAGCTGGAGATGTCTTTGAGTTCAGGGATCGTTCTGTTAGTCATTGTGAGAAGGGTTTGGATTTCTCCAGATAATGGATAAATGCGAGATCCCTGAACTATGTGTTATTAAAGGCCTGATTTATACGCAAAGATTCTAATTTCCAAAGCATTAAAAAGTGTTGTTTTATTGCCCTGCTCTGCAAATGCTGACTTTATTCAGATTGACTTTATCCACTGATTGCTAGCGATTAGTGCTAGATGTTCTAATGTCTGTTAAGGTTTGTATCTGAACAAAATAATTTGGAGGGGATTTGTGAAAGCTTCAAGTTACATTTGGGCACTGAAGTGTTCCAGTTAAGTCAAAGCATACTTCAGACATTTTATTTGAAAGTCTACTCCTATAGTCCTGTTATAAGCATTTGACGTCTATAAAAAAACTCACGTCTTCTTTAGTGAAGTGTTGCATTTGAAAGTAGCTGTAAAGAAATAATGTTTTCTGTGCTATAGGTGAAATCACAGTATATTTTACAGAAAGCAATGCTGTCAGATTTCAAGGATACAGCTTAATAAACAAGGAAGGAGAGACTGATTTATGACTTTCCAATCAATCTGCTGTTCACTAGCAAATTCATATGCTTTGAGTGATGCTGTTGTATGTTTGACATCAGACTTCAATGATTAAATACTTCATCAGTTGGTCTGTTAACACAGCTTCATCGTTACAATGCCAACGAGAACAAATGACATTGATCAGATATTTACCTGCATTAAAAAAAAATATTTCAGACATGGAGATATTGTGAAAAAAGAATGCCTGTTTTCAAAAGTGAGGCAGGCAAAATGAACAGGACTGGCCGCATCATCAATATCATGGGGTTTTTTGTAATTATGGAAAGCGTCAAGTTTCTTGTAACCAACCTGACTGCATGAGTGTTTTCCACATTATACCTAATAATTATCCTTTATGAAAGGAAATAAAAGAAATGAATGGTAGTATGTCATAAAGAAGGAAATATATTTAAAAAAAAAAGACTTCTGTCTGAGGTACTGTGAAATGCTTGTCTAGTTTTTAGGGCTGCCTTACTGCATTCAGTTATTGCATGCACATTCAGATTTTTTATTTGTGGCTTAACAATTTGAAGTGGAAAATACTCCATATGGTAAATTCTCTGTACGTGATGTATTCAGTTTCCTGATTGTCATTTAATTTTTTAAATGGTCTTACAAACAGTTTAGTATCTTAATATCCAAATTTGAAGGACGTGAAACTTAAAAGGAAAGAAGAGGCAGGAAAGTGATAGGTGGGAGTTCAGGATTTACTTTAGTAGAACCTCATTTGCCTCCACATCATCTCACTAACCTTCTGGTTAAAGGTGATTGATCCTCCACCTTCACTTCAGAAGGCATTCAAGTTTGAGATACCAATTCATTTTACATATCAATTAATACAGGCTATAGAAAGTAAGGCTCCCACGCAAATTGAATGTACTTCTGTTACTCTGTCTTATTACTAATTTATCCTTTATGTCTGGGATTCTTGACAATCAGCTGTTGCTGCTTAGGAAATAGCTGTAATAGTTGGGGAAATATGTCAAGTCCTGCTCTCCTGTCTCATCCAAGCAGAGACAAGCACTACCTCCTTTCTCTTGGGTCACGTTAAGCTGGTCTAGTGATCAGAAGATCCACTCTTCCAGTGACACACGAGGAAGCTCCATTGTTACTATGTGGGGCATATATTACTAAATTTTTTTCTTAACAGAAAATGTGTAATTACTTAAATGCACAGTATAGGGAGAAGTTCTATGACATAATGTAGAAATCATAGGTAAGTGTCATAGATAATCATTGTTTTAGCATTTCAGCTGTTGGCTTCTCGCTAATATTTTTCGGGAATTTATTGCATTGTCAGTGGGGCAAGTCATCAGTCCTTCATTAACGAAAGAACACTAGGGGAAAATTTGAACTGCCTCATAGTAAAAAGGAATCATGTGGCCACTTTCACAGTGACCTCCCAATGGTACTTAAGAATTCTCCTATCTCATAAGGTTTCCCTTCCCAAAAGATAACATAATCACTCAGCAGTAGATACTTAATTGAGTTTAAATCTTTGGCTGGCATCTCAATGATGCGAAGGAAGAAGAGCTACCCAAGTCCATGTATCATGACTGTACTGCAGAAGCCTGATTGTTGTCTGAATTTGCTATTAAAAGTTTGGTTGTGTATGTAAGCCTGACGGGCTAGTGGTATAAGTTATTTCTTAGCCTCATTTGGTGGGAGAGGATGAAACTAGAAGAGATGCAAGTGTGTTACAAACAAAGGATATGAAAGCAACAAAAAGACCAGGAGACTTTCTTGTCTTATTTTCATGACTTCAGATTTTGTGTAAGTACGGATGTCTTAGTGCCCCTTCTTGTGTCATTGAAAGAAGAGCTTTTGAAAGTCACATACCTTCATCCCATCTTAGACATCCCCTCACTGGCATTCAACAGTCCCTTATATACAAAGTCTTAAATCCATCACTTGTGACTGTCATTGCTTCTTTTAAAATCCTCCATGCTTCACTGTCAGCCAAAATACATCATGGCATAGCACGAACTCTGTTGTCTGACCTTTCCTTTCTGCAATAATGCCAATTATTTCATTCCCATCTTTGTTTTAATTTCCTTCCTGCAAACAGACTGCTGTAGATCTTTGTCCATTTGACATTTTTTCTAACAGCAGATGTGACAACTCTGTTTCTTGGGTTTCCACCTTGGTTACTGATTTCTCCTGCAACTCTCTCCTTCCTAGCTTTTTGAAAAAGCTGTGGTTAAATTTTTCCTCTCTGCTTTTGCTTCAGATTTGTTCAAGATCATTGCTTAACTTTTTCATCGATTTAACTTTCTTCTGTTCCTTCACTTTCAGCAAGTTTCAAATGTCTGTATCATGATTCGTATTTCCTCTGCTTTATTCTGTTTCTTCCTACTGCTGCTGATGCTTGGTGTAGTTTCCTGGTTTGTATGTTTGGCAGTTTTTATTTTTTTCTTTAAATCAATTTTTGAAACATGCTAAATCTATTAAAGTTATTATATAGGTAGATTACACTAGAGAGAAATGCATTTTCATTCTGTATAAACCAAATGTAGCAGTCTGCTACATGGTTAGCTACATTAGTAATTAAGAAGTCCTCTGAGGCTGAGTGTATGCTAATACCTAAGTCTCTACATTGGCTTTATAATGGTGACTTAGAATAACATAATAATTTATAGAAGGCTATGTAAGCATATGTTGTTTTATCCAGTTTTTTATATCTTGCATATGGGTTCAGATTTTGATTTAGATTGTGAGTGGATGTAGAAAAAGCAGTGGTTTTATAAAGCTTGTAATTTTATAGGTCATCTTCCATTGAGAATCCTTCTCACGGTCTCTTCAGTATAATGTTGGAGAAAAAAATGTTGGGGAAAAAAATGAACTTAAAATCAAAACTTGCACAAAATAGCTTTTTTTTTTAGGTGAATATGGCTTGTAAGCTTAATATGAACTTTTCCTTGAGAAACCATTTCTGATGAAGAGCAAAACTATTCAGAAAGTATCCACAGGCCATTGCTTTTAAATCCATTTGTGAATGTCATTTAAATGAGCACAGTTTTCAGTATGATCAGAAAAATGTTTTGGTGCATTCATGAGATGCTTGGATTAGATGAGATGTGTGTTGCAGTGCCTTAAGGCTTGTGGAAACTTGCAAAGCATCTACACTATAATTAGGTTTCCTTCATGAGTCTCACATTTTGTTATCCTCTCCTTCCTCTGCAAATGGGGGAAAATTGAAAATCAGGTGGATAAAAATAAATAAAAATCTGAGATATAATTGTGATGTAATTAATACTTACTGAAGTTTTGGAAGCAAAGTAAATTTTAGCAGTTGAGCACAAGGGAAAGGGCAGTAACACTGATCAAGATGATGTGAAAAGAATTCTGCATTAATGGGTATTTAATGACAGCCCAGTGAGAGGTACAGATTTGAGCTCTTTTGAAATGTGTAAAATGTTATAAACAAAAATAAAGGGAGAAGTGAATTAAGTATTCAGAACATGTTTTCGCACTCCATTTTTCAAGTTTTCAACTGAAAATGCACTGTTGTTACGAGGAAAATAGAGGCAGAGAGGGATTCATCTTGCTGCTGAATAACCTCTCTTTCTGTATACTAACCCGAGCTCAGAAAAATGCTCATTGGTGCTGAAGGAAAAGTGAATAGGAGCCTTATTTCTTACCTCACTTTCCAGCAAGTAAGATATGCTGTGAACTTGGGATGATCAATGTGAGAAGATGGCTAGAAGTAGGTTTTTTAAATCTTATTTTATTTGTATTAGTAGCAAACAAACTGAGGCTGTCTTCAGGAGCCTGATGCTGCAAGGTGCAGGTTGTACCTCCCTAGAAGAAGTTAAACAGCCGTGGTTGTAGAGGTATGACAGCAGTTAGACTTCAGGTCACAGGGGGATCTTTCAGAAGACACTGTATTGCTGGGAGGAAACTGGAGATATTTTGCAGCCCTCGTGCTAATGAAATGGTGCTGACTTTGTACCACCTGAAGTCCAAAGTTATGCGGTGTCTCAGTTTTGGTTATACTATTCTTAATTCAGAAGAAAACAGAACTATTTTAGAAACTGTATTGAAACAGAGTGCCTCTGTTTGGTTTGTTTCCTGTTCCCTAAACACATTGGTTAATGGGAGAGTGGATAGTTTTAATGAGGAGGATACCCAAATATTATTACTTAATTAACTCTTTCCAGGGCTAAAAGAGGAAATTCTTCAGGTACTGGTGCCTTTATGGAAAGACTTTTATAAAATAAAAAACTTGCAGTTTCAGGAAGAGTATACTTACCCCAGTGAATTTATTCAATAACTTTTTGATTAAAATTCATTCTTGAAAATGGAAGATTGCAGAGCGGTAAGGGAAGCCAAATCCCTTAGATTTCAACCCAGGAGGTTTCTTCTGCAGGTCTGTTAGATGGAGGCTGCTGCTGTTCCGGGTTACAGACGCAGCCCTAGCAAGGCTGCACGTGTACCGCGCAGGTGCGCACACAGTACACACATGGGTAGCCACAGAGACAAGAGAGGGAGAAAAGATGAATGCAGGCAGCACTCACATAAACATGAACAGCACAGGCAGCACAAGCTTATTCCTTCTTGTTGGCTGATCAGGGTTGATGTTTGCTAGCAGAACTATGAACGCCCTCACTCCCTTGATTCGCAAGCACACTCGCATTCACCAATCTCTTAAATAATAACGTGGGCCCTAAATATCTCCAATACCCATATCCACACCACAGGGTCCTTACACAGTCACTGTCCTTGATCTTGGGTTTTTCCAAATGCTGGTCTTTCTGCAGTCTCACAGTGCCTTTCAAATATACCGTAATAAGTTTGCACTGTCGCATGAGACTGATAAACACAGATAACCTTGCTTCTCTTGTTCTTATCAGTCACAAAGTTCTGTGTGAACCTTCTCAAGGTTGTGCTTGTGTGGTTCCTTTAGTGTTCATCTATCAGTGACTTTGGAGTTCAGGTCTCTTGTTACTCTCTGCCTTACTGCTTGTTAGGGTTAGTGTATTTGGTGTGCAATTCATTACTTTTTTCTCCTTTTCGTTTTTGCCTCGCTGTTAACAGGATATCCTTACAAACCACATTATTACATTCAAGGTATCCCTAGAGAGACCATCCAGGTAGATTTAAACATGGAGTTCAAAAGGAGTATTTTCTAATAATTTTTGCATCAGTATATAGGGGGAGACTAGGAGAGAGACTGTAACTTTATTAATTTTATATTAATTAATGTACAGTTTTTAGAATCTGGAAAGGATGCTCCCTCTAAGGAAGAAAAATGGAGTTATAATACTAGGGGTGATATAACAGCCTCAGTACTGAGTTTAGGGCTGATGCTTAAAAAGCATGAAGATTTCTGGGGGCATTTAGGGAAAGAAAAGGTACTATACAGCTATACAGGATATCTAATATGCTTGGAGAGAGTACTTGGAGAACTATGGTCACCTCATGACAACTTAAAATCTGTATGAATTGAATTGATCCAATGAAAGATGCACTTGATGTAGGAATTTGAAAAAAGACACAGAAATTTACTTATGAAGGAAGAATTCTTTTCCTTTGCAACCTGCAGTTGGCCAGAGGTTAGAATCAACTGTGACTTTATTTTTAAAAGCAGTAATGCTGGTAATTTGAACTAGTAGGAGAAGAATGGTGTGACCAAATCAGTTAAGATGTCAGCTGATATTTGTAGCAGATTATTCTTCCTTTATGTATCTCGTGCCACACTGCATTCCTTTGTGCTATAATGCTGTAGCCTTTGTCTCTCTTCTACCTCCGGCCCCCAGCACAATCCTCACCCCATGCTCATGGCTGGGCAACCCTGTGTCTTGGCTGGGCAACCCCATGGTTGGCTGAGCCACGGCCCAGGTGGGACAGCTCTCGGGGGAGAATGCCCTGTGGCTTGCCTCCTCCTTTGGCAGCCCCCCTCCAACTGCAGCTCTAGGCTCTGTCATACTCCCAGTCCTGCTTTTAGAAATGATTTCTGTAGCTGACAGAGTAGTTATGATTTAAACATGTTTGGTTTATAGTTCTATAAAATAATTCTAGAAGTACTTGTAGCATATTGTATTAGATCATTAAATACTGGGTATAACAGTTCAAGAAACGGAAAAGACCCCCCCAGGGATTTTCTTTATTTTATCACATTTTTACTTATGATTAAAAAAAATTATATTCAATTTATAAAAATAAAAGTAGATACTATGCAGTGCAAACCATTTAGTATGCTGGAAGATAAATGCACTCATGAAAAACAGTATTTGTAGTTTGAAATCAATCAATACATTAATTCTGAAGAGAGATTGCATCGTATTTCAAAGGAAATAATCTGAAGGGAAAAAATCTCAGTGCAGTATTATGCTCTTTATTAAGTAAAGCACTTGAATAGTCCTTCACTTTGAGGTGAAATTTGTCAGATTTCAGTGTAATTGTACAGTTGGTTTAATGTGGTGCTGGGTGAGGACGATAAAATTCTCTCACGTAGAGAGTGTGCCAGTGTAGGAGCAAAATATAAAGGGAAGAGGTTGCTGCTCAGAGGAGCATTTAGCTGAATGGCACAGAAGAAAAGTATTAGAGATGGAGAGATGTGTAAAATAAATCAAGAGAGTATTACTTCGTTAGAAAGCCTATCTGAGCCCTTTCATAGCTATTGTGTGCAGGCAATGCTGCTGTTATGTTCCAGGAGCAGAGCTATTAAGATAAGGGGAATGGACACTGACAAGTGGGTTGACAGGCATCCCTTTTCAGTTTTAGCAGATCCGTCCGGCCTTCCTATGCTGCTCGCAGAGGCAAGGGCTTGCTCAATGTTTGCTTTTCTTTCACTTCAACAGCTGGATGGTCTACACTTAAAGCTTCAAGTGCCCTTGAACGTTTTCTAAGAGTTTTCCAGCAAAATCAGAGTTCTTGGCCTCATCTCGTCGATGTGAAAAATAAGATGTGAAAATAAGAAATAACTGCGAGTAGGTCGTTTGTGTACATCCTAATCCCAAAATGCAGCTATGGGTGGAGGCTGAAGTAGTGCAGGCTTGACTTAACTTCAGCGAAGGTGGTAGTTGCAGCCTTAGTGCTGTAAGGGAGCTTCCAAGCCAGGCTGCTTGTCCTGCCGGAGGATGTCATGGCACAACTGCCCCAAATGCTGACCTCTGCCTCTCATGGGTCTTTGAGGCAACCTGGCAGCTTCTGATGGGAGCTGCACCCTTCTCTTGCTGGGGACTCGGGTCCTGATGGGTCCCTGCGTGAGCCGGTGCAGATAGCTGCAGGGGGTTCTGCCTTCTCTTAGATCTGGTGTATGGCACCTGGGTGTTTCCTTAAGAGCGGCTGCAGTAAGGCAGCTCAAGAGTCTGTGACCTGTCTAGATTATGAATTCCCACTCTTAAATAGTATCATCCCTTCAAAACCAAAAGCAGTAACAGAATCAGATGACATGCATCTTCATTGGCCTTTTTCCTCTACTTTTCCCTAGAAAACATTAGCGTGTTTTGCAGTGCAACTCCCACTGACTTTGACATTAAGATTGTAGTTTACAGTTGTAAATGTTACTTTTAAACACTGTTACCTAATTTAATTCATGATGTAATTATGTTGAAAAGTGTATTTTGAGTTGAATTAGGGTTACCTTTACCTTTGCCTCTCTGTGTGTTTGTGTATGTATATATGGGGTGGGATGGAAGGGTCTGTAAATTCATTTGAAAGAATACCTTTGATTTCTGTAGGTTCAGAATCTGGCTCAGATGCCATTTGCACACAAAAAAGATGGTTACTGGAATGCCTCTGTATTTTAATTACTGTGATGAAACACCTCTTTCTTATTGGAAGGCTGTTTGTCAGAAACAAACTGTAGGTATACGTGTCCTACGTTGTGTCCCTTTCCTCCTTGGTTGATGAACATCCCAAATGTTTTTGTTTATATATACAAATGTTTTTTTTTTTTTTTTTTTTTTTATATTTATATAAATNATATATATATATAAATAAACATATATATATTTAAACCAGGTAGCTTACTTACAAAATTTTTTAAAAGTTGTTATCCTTAAAACATGTTCAGTGTGTTCAGATGTTAAATGAGAAAGGAATAATTTTCAGTTTTGTCAACTGTTTTCCTGTGTTGGTTTCATTCTAACAATGTCCTTTTAAGGGCCAGTTTCTGTTGGAGTGTTTTCTTCGTTTAAATGAGAATGTTTTGGGGTTTTTTTCAACTGCCTCTAAGACTTTCCAGTGCTTGTTTAATGTTAAGATTGTCACTGTGCTGTCTTTCACATGCTTTTGATGCCACGCTTTTCCTATGTTGTCTTAAATAGGTCATACTAGACTGATGTTTCAGTTTTCCTACCTATAAATTAAACATCAGCTCTAATATCAGCTCTACAGATGAGGTTTACATTGTTATATTTATATAGTTTTGTTGCTTGAAGAGGTTATTTAAGAGATTTCTAAAACTAAATGTTGAGATAAACCCACAATACAAACACAAAATAGTCAAAAAGCTTTTGCTTTTTTCCCTGAAGGTATTAAAATTTGTTTATTTAATAGTAACCAATTTTGCACTTAATTTCCAGGTGTTTGTGTTTTTTTTTTTTTAATAATATTTAAAGAAATACTAGTAAGTTGATTCAATTCAATATCTTCCAGTTGGGATTGTTGGTTTGTTTTGATGGTTGGAGCATTGCTTGCATGTAGATGATTTACTAATCTCTATGACAGGAAAGATATTAAACTACATAGCAATATAAAGTGTAGCAATAAAAAGTGACTGCTGAAACAGAATTTTCTTACTCATTGTGTATTCAGTCCTCCCCTGTTCTGCTTATATTTAAGTAATTAATAAACAGTTCTCACTAATTCTAGTTTTTCTTCCATCCACCTGTGCAGAGCAAAACCACTGTGGAAGAGGGCACAATCTGATTCTGGGCTGGCCCATCTGTGTGCTGATTGTGAAGTTAGTAATCTTGCTTTGTGGCTTGGCACCATATTTATTAGAGCTGGATTTTCAGATACCAAGTTGCTTGCAAGCTGAACAGTTAGAATAATAATAAAAGCATATTTTGCGTGTAAGCAGCACAAACTTGGTGTGAAATCTGAGAGAAGACAAATGTGGGATACCACAGTGCCAATTATTAAGTCACTTTTCAGGGCACATTTGTGCTTTAAAATCTGGGTGGAAACCAGCTCTTGAATACGATGATGCCAGTATATAAGAGATGCTCTGAATTTTTAAATAGCTGTGTGTATTTTCTGTAGCACAGCTGACTGACCCTAACTACATCCCACTAAAATAACAAGAGATAGTAAAACACCAAGAAATTATATCAGTTACTGGTATCAACTAAGATGCATTTGCAAACAACAGCCAGATTTTTCCAGGCAACAGAGTGATTTGTTCCAAATGTCAGCCACCTCTAAGAACTGTTGTGTGGTAGACCATTACCTCAGCTGTTAAATAGAATAGGTTTATAGCTCCAAATTACTGCATCAGTATGTAAAGGATCAATTATTAAAAATGCAGCACTAAAATCTTTGATCAAAACCTGCGGGAGTTCTTGAGCATTTAAATGAAAAGACTTCAGATGACTCAGATGAACATGAAGTAGAAGAGATAGGTTTGCCATAGGCTTTTCTAATGCCCTAAGGGCGAAATGTGCCATACGATACATTAGTTGTACTGAGTGGAACTATTTCTTGCCTTTAGATAAGCAAATAGAAGAGGTCAGTGAAATTTTAGGCTGGTAAAACCAACTAAATCACCAACTAAAGAAATTTAATGTAAATCTGAGCAGTTACAACCTGTGTACAAATTCTTCAAGAAAAAGAAAGGAGACATGGTACAAATTGTTTACAAGTTAAAAAGCTGAAAGAAAAATTACTATATGAAACAAAGCTGTTAATAATACATGGCAATAAACCCTATATTTTTTTAGTATCATAATTAACCCTCTGGACAAAGTAAAATGAACTCCCAATCAACTGTAGAAAGAAGGGAGTCAAAGGAGGAGGCGATTTCCAGGGATGGGGGGGGAGAAGAACATCCAGCTTTCAAAATTGCTGGATTTTCTTTTTTTACAACTAAAAACTTGGTTTTTAAACTGTCTATATATGCATCTTTCACATATTCCTAACTTCACCAACTAGAGAGAACTGCCATGCTATAATTCTTTTTTTTTTTTTTTGCCTCAACTTGAGAACATGGAATGTAAATGTTAGAATATTTCTTTTTAATAAGTGTGTTGGAGTCTTGAGGGAGAAGTAAAAGGGGTATGAGGTTTTGTTTTAAAACCCAGCAGTGAAAGAAAGAGGAAATATGAGTGTGAAAAGAAGCCAGTGGCAGACTTATTAACTTCAGAGTTAAGAACAGCAAGTAGCTTTTCCGTATATTAGAAGGAGCTTTATCCATGGTTTTGGCTCCTTGTTAGGCAGAGCTGGTTCTGTTGTTGGTTCTAGTGCAGGAAAGGTAGAAGGATTCAATAACCGTAACTGTTCTTTGTTTTGTTGAAAGCCAAATGATTTAGCCATATTACATGATGGTGACTAAAAACTTTCATCCCTGTAATTACTGAGCTTATTAATCATCCTTGAGGTTGCTTGGATTTGGTCTAAAAGGGCTGGAAGCACTTTCTTAGAAGTTAAGCTACATCAAATTATTGCACTGATTTTTCGTTAAACTTCTTTCTTACCCTCAGCATTGATAGCCTGGAAAGGACATCACTAGATCTTTCAGCTGTGAAGAAGGTGCTATATGGGTGCAAAGGAGAGCTATTCAATGTAAATGCAAAAGAAAATATGGATGCTTGACTTCACCATCGTATATAAAAGTGTCTTTAATCAGGTTGTGATGTTTTAGAGCTTTATCCAGCAGCCTCGTGTTGCTGTGTTATGAAGTTATTGTATAACAGCGTTAGCCAGTAATATATATAATGAAGTATTCATACCTTGAAATATAATCTTTTGGTTTCCTGCCCTGTAAATTGGATGTTTCATCTCTAAATTATGTGCTATTTTTACAGGTAATGATTTATAGCCTGATAGAACAGTGATAAGATCTGGCTTCTTATCATGTTACACTTTAGGTATTCCAAGTAAATCTAGACTCTTCTGTCATTTTTTCCCGTGTGTGAAAACTAATGTTGCATGGCTTAGTAGTTACAGGCATTTACAG
Organism: Himantopus leucocephalus; assembly: GCA_003993805.1. Taxonomy (NCBI): domain Eukaryota; kingdom Metazoa; phylum Chordata; class Aves; order Charadriiformes; family Recurvirostridae; genus Himantopus; species Himantopus leucocephalus. Next base: position 206,595,354 of record RSEF01000001.1, on the reverse strand, counting down.
ACTTACCCATAGATGAGCAGAATCTTTCATGTGACATAAATCATATCGAACTGTTTGAATGGTTCAACTTTGCCTCATTTTATTACTTTTTACTTCTGTCTTACAGTACCTTGTCCATGTGTGTTCTGCATGGGCCCATATTTCTTCCTAGCGGCAGCAATGAGCAAACGAATGATGTTGTAGTTAAAATGCTCATCTTAGTCTTTGGAGATCTGTGTTTCTGGCTGTGCTGTAGCATTTCTTTGTAACCTGAGGCAAGGTAGTTAATTTCTGGGTTTTATGCAGTCATATAAAAGGGTAGTGGAGTGGTTGGTATTAGCTGTGTTCATGAAGACTGCCTTATAGTGTGAAACACAGTAGACGCGAGCCTGATTAGGACATCGGCTTCTGAAATGCACATCTGAAATGCCCTTCTAACTCCAATTCAGTGCCAATGTAGATGCACCCTGTGCAAAATCTGCTTTTGTTTTTCATTGACCAGGAACCAAATCCCCTCTCTCTCCCTTAAAAAAAAAACTTTAAAAAAAAATAAAAAAAAATATTCTTGGCAGCATCTCCTGTTGATTGCCGCTCTGTCTTTTTCTTTTTTACTCCTGATTTCAGTCTCTGCACCTATTAAATTTAAAATCTTTTTGTGTTTTTACCGTTCTTTAGAGACGTATGTATATTATGCTATGGCATTATGTCAGTCTCCCACTTTCACAGCTGTCTTTTCAGTGCTCTGTTGTAAATCCCTTGGGCAGGAACTTTGACTGCTGCTATATTGGCTTAAGCCTATGGCTGTAGTTAAGACACTGTCTTTCATATGCCATAGACTTTTTCTACCTAAAATTTTCTGGACTGTCCAATTTAAAAGCTCCTTTGTCCTGCTTTGTAATATCTGGTGTGTTACTTTGTAGCTCTGTTCTCTTTCACTTTTTCAGCAGTAAAGTTTGAAAAGGATCACAGGTTTGGCAGAAAAATGAAAGAACTCCAGTCGTGACCCCAAAGAGCAAAGAATGCACAGCTAAACCATTTAATAACAGAGTGTATGAAAGTGGAAAACTTAAATAAAATCATTAGAAAAGGGGAAGTAAAAATGATCAGAAATTAATACAAATTTGACTTGGAAGAGAAGGCATGAGGAATGAGGTCATGTTGCTTATTTCTAGCTTGTTGGAGAGCAGAATGCCTGTGTCTGTACCAGACAGTGCTTAGTCCCAGTGGCTTCTTTTGCCCCATTTGATGCCCACGTGGCCTTAAATGTAATTATTATTTTTTATTGCTTTTTCTTACTTTAACAAACCTGATATAATAAGACAACTGTGTTATATCTGTCTGCAGCGGAGGGGTTTTTGTTTTGTTTCATAGGATGTGTTGAATGCCCTGGCATGTAGCTCTGAGTGTATTGAGGTGTTAGTACCAGCCAGCTCTGCACACAGCATTGGAGAACTGGATAAAGCAGAGACACAAACCTCATGCAGTTTTGTCCCTGTCTTTTTGGAGGGGTAGGGGTGTGTGTGTCAACTCTATCTGTTTGGTTTTGATTTGGAGAGAAGAGGTTGACTTGCTCAGAAATACAGTTTGAAAGTAAGCTAATGCTTCTGTAGTTTGGGCAATTGGGAGAATAGAAAATGCCATATATCAGATAAATGGCTCAAAAGAAACTGAATTTAGACACCAATTTTTAAAATCTTGGTGGTTGTGTTCTCCTTTTCCCATGTCTGCACTCAAACACACTGGTTTTCCAAGCAGCTTTGTGTGGTACCTACCAATATGCTTTGGTAGCATCACTGTGATGATAGGGCATCAGGGCTGCTGGAGCTGTAGGTTTCTCGTTACCCCCATGAGCGAGCTGAAATACGACTGGTCTTCAGCCTTCTCTGTGCTGAGGTGTTGCCCCTGGACTGATGTTGAAGTAATGTCCTCTTATATGTGGACTGGGTTCTAAATGTGCTCACACAGGAATGGCCTATATTGCTCAAAAAAACTGAGAGTTGTATTTCAGAAACATTTTTATGCTAGCATAAAAAAGTTTCAATGTCATCAGTATCACTAGGACAAAAGAAAAAGAGGGAGTAGTGTGCTTTTCTAAGGGACATATGCCCTCAACTGAAATTCTGTCCTTACCTCATGAAATAGGTAATTTAAAGGATGTTCAATTGCAAGGACCTGACAGAGTCTAAATTCTAGGTAATCCTTCAGTTGGTTTAAAAATAAACCAATCCCAATAAGAACAACAACAACAAAAAAGGCAGCAATAAATGTCATTTGAATTAAATATCGTGGCCACTTCTGTATGCTTAGAAATCTGGCAGGCAGCTTTGAATGAATTCTATCATTGTGTTTTGCTCATTTTCCCATAGCAGAATCCCTTTGGTGGAGGGAACTTAATGTTACGGTTTTCTGAATCAATGCAATTACTAAGCAAATGCTATTGTAGAGTGTTTGTTAATATTGGAGATATGAGACCTAGGAAGAATACATTTTAGCTTTCACTCCCTGGTTGCTGTAGCAATTTTGAAGTTAGGAAAATTATCATTTTAGTTTGTTAAATGGATTGGATTTCATATTAAGCCACTGAGAAATAAGAAAAGTTGCATCTCTTGGTGCCATTTTAACTACCTTGTTTTAGAGACAAATACTGACTTTGTCAAAATACCTAGCTGCATCATTCCTTTAAAAGTAACAAGTCTTGGTGAAGATAAAATGTAAGTTTGAATCATTCTTCTTGCTCTTAAATGAAATAAAACTACAACAACAAGTAATTTTTCAAGCAAATCTTTTTATTTATCCTTTTTCATCAGTGACATGTAGGGTGAATACCACCAATATAGCATGTATGCGTTAAAAATATCTAGGTGGCTCAACTTTAATCTTAAAAGAAAAAACACCCCAGGAGTTTGCTTTAAAACTGTGTATCTTGTTTGTTTTAGGAGAAAAGGCTAAAAGAAAAAGCAGCAAGGAGAGAAGCCAGGAATAAGAATGCACAGGTAAGGATTTTTGTTGTTTTGATCAAGCTACTGATTGTGGGTTTGAAACTGCTTTTTAATTATGTTATTCCTTTCTTTAATAAGCAATATTGTGATTAATGACTCTTTAAAGGCATTTTCTGTTTGCTTGCCTTTTCTTACTCCCTTGCTCTGATGTGGTTATAATGACTTGCTGTGGAAGGATACTGAGAAAGCATGAATATGTGTGTGTGTGTTTGTGTGTGTGTGTAAATATATAAAAAGTATGGAATCCTTTTGGAATTGCAGCCTCTTTATTCTGTATATCAAGTGAGTTGCAATTTCAGCTGCAGTGCTGATGCCATTATTTTTTTGTTTTCTGAATACTTGTTCATGTTTATAACTTGCAGGCAGTAAGAATTTTTTTTTTTTGGTCAAATCTCATTTAAACCTGTTTCTGCGGAACCTTTTCTTTCAACAGCAAGTATTTACATCGACGTTTATTCCTTCCCCTTGTTAGACCCACAAATAAGACTTTTGCTATCATTTTCTTTATATATACTTTACTAATTTCCTAGAGGTTGTTCTAGTTTTTCAGATTGCTTGGTTTGTGATAAACTGAGATATCATTCAGCTGCAGTGATTTTCCAGAATATGGACAGAGTAACGTGTGTCATTTCTCACTCTGCATCTCCTTATGCTACACATGAATAGTTACGGTTTGTTCTTGGCAGTTAGCAAATATCTTACTCCCTTGAGAAAATCGATAATGTTCTTTGTCTGATTTTTGCAAGCTGGCTGTGTGCTGGGAGGCTTAAGTATAGGAAGATGCTTCATTCTGTCGTTCTGAAGTGGAAAGTAATTACAGTTTAAGATGAAAAGCCTAGTTATACTAAGTATTAAGTGTGATTCTGTCTTCAGAGATGGCAAGCTATGAGAGCTGTTGGCATCGTGACTCCCCAATCAAGCAATAGAAATTTTCTGCATGTAATTGAATGTATAGAGATGCATACTTTTTAATGCATTGAGCAAGCATTTTAGGGAAATTATGGAATGAATGATTAACAAACATCTTAATATAGGGAGAAAACATTGATCAAATCAGTCTGTATCACATTTGTAAATGCTGCTTGTTAATTTTGCCTCTTCTTAAGGAATAAAAAAAAACCCCAATGTGATGTTACTCAGCAGCTGGAGAAATACACCCATTCCTTTCAGAAGGATCTGCTTGCTGATGTACTTCTCCTATCCTATTCTTTGCCAAGCAAATTAATCTCTGTCCTGCTGGAAAATTAATTAAGTTGATCTCTATGGAGGAATGATCTGTCTGTGTGCTGTGTGTTCATGTCCATGAGTACGCTATGGGTGAAATGTGAAGCCTCACTCCCAAAACTGCGTAAGATGAAGCCACAGTTTGACGCACCTCTGCCTCTCTTTTGTGCAACACTTGCTCTTGGAAAGCTGATTTACTAGTCCTGGTCTAGTGTGAGATTGGCATATGCTTTCTGTGAGAGTACCAACTGCGCAAACCTGCTATTACTTTGACTTAATTTTATTCCTGAAGCGTTTAGCTCACTCTGCGAGAAGGTGCAAGCCTCGGGAGCTGACATGCCTCCTCGATGAAAACTGTTGGGCTTTTTCCCTTGTTTAGAGGCTATTTTTGCCAGAACTGCGTGCAGTCGAGTCCTGTCATTTTCAGTGGGGCTCGTTTCAGGGAAAATGCTTCCACTGGGAAAGGCTGCCAGCTTGGAGCCGGGCCGTTCACGCCTGGAAGTGGAAGGGAGCAGCAGACGGTAGATAAAGGTGGCAGTTTCTGTCTGCTGGTTGTCTGAGGAATTAATTAAGAACACTCCCTTCTCCACAGAATGTTAGAGATGAAGCCACAGTAGCTGAAGCTCTCCATAGTCCACGTGGGATATGACTCAAGCAGCTCCTAGGAGACATTCGGGGGGGGGGGGGGGGNGGGGGGGGGGGGGGGGGAAGAAGGCAACAGTAAAACACAAAAACTATTGAAACAGAAACTAGTTTAGAAAAGATATGCTGCCTAAATCAGGAGTTCAAAAATGTTCACGCGTTAACTGCTAGAGCTTTCAGAATATGGCTTGTGGCCCACTTACTCTGCCATACACAGCTCCTTTCGCAATTAATAGCGTTTTCTTAAAAAGAGGAAGCAATAAGGAGAATCAAAAAAGCAGAAAAGGTATTTTTAGCTATATTAACGCAGTTTAGCAGCTGGAGAAAAGGGCTAGATAGACAGTTATGAGCAGCCAGTCACTTCAAAGCAGCTGTGGCCATAATTTGTTGTTCCAGGTCTACCTGCTTTATCCCCTTGTTTGTTTTATTAACGGCATCTCTCTCACATTATAAACTCCTTGGGTCACAGAGTATTACTTATTATCTTCCACTAGTCTGCAACCCACCTACTCTGACATGACCAAAAAGGCAATTTACTTTCCCATTCTAAACATCCAGTAATAACTTATCAATTATGACTTTTGCATCTCTGTTTTAGTACAGTTCTTGTTGTCCTGTTGTTGGTTGTGTGCTGTTGCTGACTGGACAGAGCCTGGCATGTTATTCTTAATGTATGCTCTTTTTTCCAAAATAGAAAAGGAATTTATTTGGAACTAAAACTTTATGGTTTACAGTTTATTTATTTTCAGCCTTTAAACCATACACTTGTGGGATTTAATCTTAGCCTTAATTTAATCTTAGATTCTTGGATTGTGATACTCTTGGTTTTAGGATTTCTCTGTCCTATTAAATGATCCTCCCTTTCCCATGCCAGGAATGTTTGCTTCTTGACATTTTTAATTTACTCTACCTGTAATTTTTTAACTCTTGGCCTCCACTTTTTAATAACAGTTTTCCTTCAGTTTTATACCCCCGTATTGTTTTGGGGAGGAGAGGGAGTATCTTCATTTTACGTTGTCTGTCTTTTTCTTTCATCTCAAAGTTTTAATGCCTTGCATGAATGCAGTTTTTTTGTCTGTATGCCAACAAAAAGGAAAGATCACAGGAGAGATGGGCCTCCTGCTTTTTCTTCTGGTGCCACAGGAGTAATGGCAGGGAGGGTTTTGCTCAGCCTTCGCTGTGGTGGGATGGGGCAGGCTCCCTGCAACTGGAATTGAACCACCAAATTCTGGCACGCTCTGCTGTATGTGCTTGAGCAGGGGATTAGATGAGTAGGTAGCTGCAGTGTTATTGGCTCCACCTTGGATAAATCACCATGCGGTAAGTAAACTGCGTAAGAAGTGAGGGCTTTGGAGAAAGTATTTCTTGGAATTTATGACCATTAACTAAATTTGAGTGCAAAAGGCTGTGAAAACAGGTAAAAGACATTTTCTCTTAAATTCATATTGAAGAAAAACTGGTAACTTGGGGGGGGGGGGGGATTTTTTTATCATCAGATATTTAATTGTCTCCCAGTTTAGGAGAATTTGATGAGATATTTACAAATGCAGCATTTTAAGATGAAAAAAGCAAATATTTTGTCCTCAGTACTGATAAAATTGCAGTCCTCAAGCCTTCAAACAAATTTTGATACTGTTTGCTTGAAGATGGTTCTAGAGAAAATTAGGCAACTGTGTTGTCTTTTGACCAAGAAGTAAAGCATTGTGCAGCAGCAGCAGCAACAACATGGATGGCTGCTCCAAGGCAGTAGCTGGTTGCTACTGGTGAAGCCAGTCCCTGGCCTCAAGCAGGATGTCCCCATGCCGTGCAGTGCTCCACTCTTGACTTGCTCTTTTACTTCTAGTAATCTATCACATACTGATTTCTTAGTATACATAGAGGACTTTTATTTTCGGTTTCAACCAGCATTTAAAGGTCCATGCTCTGCAAGCAACTCTTAGCTGCAATGAAGCTAAACAGGACTGTATTCCTCTTTGAGTGAGGTTAATGTTTTGCTGTCCTGATGCCTTAGAGCAATATTGATGTACTAAGAAGTATGAAGCGAGGAAGATTTTGGTTTCTTTTAAAGAAAATCATTTTTGCAGGAAAGGCGTTTTCCAGGGGCAGTTGACCAGGTCTGTGGGTCAAGGTGGGGGAGCAGAGCAGGAGTCAGGAGAAGGTGCTGTTTCCTGCCCCAGCACTGACATGCTTTGTGATCCTCAGCTATTGGCTCCCAATGTCATGGAAGAAATGATAACTAGCCCCTAAAAGAAGGCATCAGTATCTGCTAGAAACAGTTTAGACGGCATCTGGAAGCAGTGCCAGGAGGTAAAACTTGCTCAATCATGACAGTTTGGTGCATCAATTCAGCCATTAGCAATCCTATAGCAGTTACACCATGCTGGTGTTCAAAGCAAAACAGAAAAAACTGAAAAAGGCTGACTAGCAGACCAGAGGCTGTTTATCCAAGGTCCATAAGAAAAATGTAGCCTGCTGAAAACCCAGGGAAATCCAAATTGAACCCATACTCCTTAGTGACAGGGGTTTTCTGATTTAGAAAAGAATGAAGAGGAAAAATCATTGGAATAAAGTTCAGGATGCAGATTGCTATCAGGCCAGAAAACTGACCTCTTCTGAGAGAGATCCAAGCGCTCAGTTGTCAGGGGCACTTTTTCATAGGAATGAATTCTTGCTGAATAATTTTAGAGCATTAAAAGATCAACAGCAATAGCAGGATAATAAGTATGCTTTAACTTTTCTCATGTCCTCTCTTTCTCCCCTGCTCTCTTCCCAACATATTTTTTCCCAGAGGAATTAATACTTGTGTATGAAATTTTACAAAATTTATACTTGGTATACTTCAGATGTGTAAATTTAAGATTTTCACAGAGTCACAATGAAGTTAGGAATCTTTCTGCTTGGTTATGTAGGGATTTATGTCAGCACATCTACAAAATACACCTGGATGAGCAGGAGGCACATACTTAAAGATATGACAGATTCAGGCATTTATATCTGCCTGTATCACGTCACTGCAATCCTCAATATAGCATTCTGTTTTCTTTACCTTGTGCCATGCTAGTTGAGTTTTTAACCAGAAAAAGACTTAAAAACACCATTTTCTTTTAACCTCCATTACCCTCCGTGGGATTTGAGGTACACTTGGTGAATGTGGCTCAAGAAACCTTTGCATCTTGTGGCAAAATCAAACAAGAAAAGGGACAGTGTCAGATCTCTTGGGTGGCTATTGCTAATAATCCACTGGGAGAAATATAATTTTTAAAATATAGTGAAAATTCTTCATCTACTATGTAGCGGTTCTGGTGGTTACTGGAACTGACTTCTGTTACCTGACAGCTCTGCTTCTGCCTCAACTTCCCTTTTCCTTGAGATCTAGCTCACGTCCTGGTGTTTAGGCTGAAGGCTTTAGATTCACTGTGAATGTGAGCAGTTATTTCAGTGTTGAAGGGTGTTTACGGGAGTGGAGGAGTAATTTGGTCTGTGCCTCCTGTGATTACAGGTTCCCAAATCCCTTTGATCAGTTTATCACGAAGTGTTCTTGGGAAGGTCTCATGGGATGCCCTGCTCACTGATGGTTAATGGTGAAGGTCCTTTGGTTCATGACCCTCTCATGGAAGGCATTGAGGAGCCATTGTTTTATCTCCCTGTGATTGCTGGAGCTGGAGCAGGGTTTCAGGGCTAGATCTGTCTGGAGGATGGTACAGATTGTAGAGTTATTTTGTTCATAGTAGACCTTAGGAGAGGGTTATGTTGTCCTGATACAGCCTCAGGACAGGCTACATCTTGTCACTGCTGTTTGACACTTTCAAAGGACTTAAAGTTGTTCTTCATCAATAATTATTATTGATTCTGCAAACTGCAAAGATCAGCAAAAAATGAAGCAATGTTACTTCTGTTCATCATAAGTTCTGTTTGTCACAAAATCTCCCAGTATCCCTTGTGTGGGGAGCTTACAACTGAAATTACCATATGAATTAGATCCCTTTTATTAAGTCAAACTTCTGACTTAAAACTATTTAATTAACTTTAGAAGTAGCTCTGGTCTGTTAGCTTATGTTCTGTACACATAGCCCAAAACTTTAAGTAGCTTTATTTATTCATTACAAGTTTGTGTTTTTATTGTTTTGAATTTCCTTGAGAAGCTCTGTGGATAAACAGAGTAATTTGGAATATCAACATTTTAACCTACTAATTTAGTAATTTAAAACAGGTTTCTTAAGGCAGAATCACGATTTCAAGTTCAAGTTGTTAAATGGAAAATAAAGAAATTGTTTATTCTGAACTACTGTATTCTGAAATATTTTTAAAACCAACGTATTCTACCATATTTAAGTTAATATTTGAAAATGGGTATTACATGCCTGTATGGAATTGTTACCTGTACTTTGCTTTTTGAAAATAACATGTTGATGATTCCAGTTAATATAACACTTAAATTGCTTTAAGTAAAGCTGTAATAAGTCCTGCCTTTTCTGCAATTAGGAATGTATATGATTAAACCCTGTGTCATAACCCTGAACAAGTAACAAGGAAGGATTCTGATGGATTGATTTGCCAGTTATGCATGCTTCTGTGAACCTGTTCATTGCAGCCACCAACACACTGAGGATTTTAAATATATTTATCAGATTGACCATTTAAACTAATTGGCCATAGCCATAGCAATTGAATTTTGTGAGTATAATATTCACAACTGTTATTTTTAATCATATGTGGTGATGACAGTCTGCTGCTCTACACACAGTAAGCTGATGATTTGCCAGTCACTGAGGTGATTTCTTCATAGTCCTGGCAGAAGCGTAGATTAGGGGGGCCGTGGTCCTCACACATGCCCTCTTATTCCCTAAAGGTCTGCTGGGATAAGGTGAACGCACAGTGGATCAAAACAAATGCATCGTCATTATAGTGGCTGACATACCTATACCCTATGCTTTGTTTTGTGTTTGCTTTCAAATTTATGGTAAAGAGAGGAAACTTATTCTTTCTTTAAACTTTCGTTGTTTTTCTTATTTTTTGGGGTTGCAGTTCTGGGGGAGCTTGTGATAAAAGATGTGATGCGGATTTGTAAGAGCAGAGGAACAGGATTTCTGGTATGTTAGGGAGCACTAAGGATTTCTGGTATGTTAGGGATGTTCTCGTCTTACTTGATCGCAAATTATTTTCTTAATTTTATAGGACCATACTGAAGAAATTTCTCCAGTAGCTAGGTTAAGCTCCAGGAAGATTACGCTGTTTAATTCATTATTCTTGAGGGAACTTTCTGTTTCTAGAACGTCCATGTAAGTTTGATAGCATTGGAACAGGAGCTTTGAAGCCATCTTAGACTTCTACTGCTAAGCTTCAAAGCTTTCATCATGTTTAAGACTTCACATTCTTTTTTATTTCAGAATCAACAATATTTTGGCATTGGGGGGAAAAAAACAGTATTTTTTTTTATTAAAGGCTTAGGCTATCAAAATTGCAAGATTGCGAATTGAAATAGGTATGTGGCAACATATATACATTTCTCTCTTCCTCTTGAATTATGTAGGGTTTGTTATCATTTATTTGGATCATATAGTTATGAATAACTCTTGGTAGTTGTAGAGTTAAGGAGTGCTTTGGCACAGTTCCACCCAGGCTCTCAAATGGGGATCAGCAAATAACCTGGTGGCTACTTGAGTCCCTGCTTGAACTCTGTCTCTCCTTTGAATAGGGGAGGTATATATTCCCTCTTCATTTTCCCTCTTTGCCTGTCTCTGTGTATATTAGGAGCAGGATTCCACCATTGGGTTCCTCCCTGCATATGGCAATGTGGTGGAACACAGGGAAAGCAATATGAGAGCTCTGTTAGTCTTGCACAGATGCTTTTCTGAGGCTAGTGATTAAACCCCAGTAGCTAAGGTTATATACATTTTTCCATTTGAATACACACTTCATCAATTCAGGCAACATATTTCAGTTCAATACATGTAGCTAGAAAAAAGAGTAGGTATGCAAGAAACCAAACAAGAACTCTTTGTGCACTGCAAAGTGCAAACACATATATTCAAGGGCAAAGACCTTCCCACCTAAGCTCCCGATTTCCATTTCAGCATTGATTGAATGTGTTCATGCTAACCGTATAGCACCATGTTCTGTAAACTTAAAAAGCGGAAGAAGAGGAGAACTGGAAATTTGCTTTGTGATCACTGTCCATCAGTATGTAAGCATTTCATTTTTGAATATGCTCTCCTGTAAAGGTGACAAGTGTACAATTTAAACTTCACTACCCACTTCGATGTGGTTTGGAATTTACGTGTAAATTAGCAGCATCTTTTCTTCTTGGCTTCTGAAGTTTCTTGTTCAGTTTCTTCACTGATTTGATGCCCTCCTCAACAGTCCTAGTCTGAGTAGAACACAAATGGTCACTTTGCCCCTGCCTGACTCTGGCCAAGGAATAAGAGGCAATGGACAGTGCTGGAGCAGCACATCCAGCAGTATGAAAAGAAGGAAAAATTGGGGGGGCGGGGGGGAAGAAGAAAAAGAAGCACTGTTCTAAAGTGTTATAAACCATCTTTTAGGCATTTTCATCTTAGTAAACAGACCACTATATGAAGTTAATTATGATGTTAATTATAATTAATAATCATTATAATTATAATGATAATCTGTTCTGTGCTACTAGTTAATAATGTCTAGTAGCCAATATTTGAAATTTCTCTCCCTCTAAAGCAAAAAATTTAAAGCTGTTATACCAAGCTCATGTGCTGTGTTCCAAATATGTTTTGAGCAGCAAATCAAGTTGTTTTACTGTGGCATTCTTGTTCTCTTTGCCTCACCACAGTTCTTTCACACTTTAACCAACACAGTACAGTAGAACAGTCTGGAACTGAACATTTGGAGGTCCTAACCCTCTTCTCTTCCTCCACCCTCAATCCTGAAGATGTGGGAAACCCCAAACAATCCAGAAGTAATGATCTGAGGCTTGCAGCCAGCTTTCACACAAAGCTTTTATTTAGGAAGTGGAAATTCTTTCTGGATTGGTAGGTCTTCTGTTCTGTTGCGAAAAGCATGTGTATTCACATGCCTCAATTCTGTCTGTATAAATATTATGCAGATGGTTGCATTTCACAAGTAAGGTGTATTAGACTGTTCAAACTGATTTATTTTGCATCTTGCTTTGTTCTGGTATTACTCTGAGCCACTTCCCAGCCTTCCTTATGTGTTTAAAACTTTCTTCAATTATAGACTTCAGATGCAGGGACTCTATTTCACTGCATCTCTCAGGGATGAGCTTCTTAATAATGAGTTAATTGGCTGATGACCAGGGCTAATCTTTCAGATGTGTTTTTATGATGCTGATATCCTCATGCAGTAAGGAATCGTAGTTAGTTTTAAAATAAGCAGCTCTGTTTTCTCAGCATCACCCCTGTTTATATTCTTGGAATGTGTTGCTTGCAGTATTGTACGTAGCCTGCTATAGCTACTCTCAGCAGTCATAATTGCTACTAGTGATGAAAATTGATTTGTGCAATCAGAAAACCATTATCTGCATTCTGACTGATAGTGCTGTTGCCAACATTTTAAAATTCTTCTGATGGCTGTTTTTACAGAATACTCCGGGGTCATGCAGTCACCAGGATTCCAGGTGCTTTATGCTGAATCTTATGTGAGCGTTAAAAGAAAAGGGAAAAGCTCTTAATGACTCTCAATATATTTTTTTTTTCCAGAGAGTTTTCAAAGGCTTAGTGTTTTGCCAGAGTCGTCCTCTGCCAGATACACTAGATCAGGAGGAGTGCAGTATGCCATGTTTTACCACAGCATGTAGTGTTTGTAATAGGTTTTCTGTTCTTTAACAGTATCAGCTGCATTGATAAACCAGTTTGTTATTAGGAAATGCCAAACTAGTAACTAGCATGTGTGGTTATTTGACAGACTGCATGGGGAGTCTGGTAAGCCTCGTACTTCCCCCAAATGGAGCACTACCTTCTATTTGGAGGAGTCCATTAGGACCTGTGTCTTCCTGTGTTGGCTCCAGGTTTCCCTCAAGGTTTCTTTTCCTTAAGAAAGTGCACAATTTTTATTTTCTGTTTTTCCTGCATTTAATGTTTCCTTTCCCTCTTGCTTTTTTTTTCCCCTCTGGTCTTCTGTGAAATTTTTTGAGGATTTCTAGGTTTTGTATCTCTTGCTGTTTCATCATCCCCTTTTCTGTTGCTTCTGAAGGACCTAAATTGAAGCTGCTGCTGCTGCTTCTATTTGGTTACTTTCTGCCATGTGGAAACTAAGAGCACAGGCAGCAGTGGGGAACAGCAGGAAGAAAGGTAATAGCATTGTCTGGGAGCAAAGCCTTAGGAAATGTGCTTAGTATTTTTAGGGATAAGTTTGTGTGTGTGTATTTGTTTTGTTTTGTTTTCTACTTTCTCTGCTGTCTCATATTTTCCTAACATTCCTTCAAATAAATTCATACTGGTTATGTTTTCCTGTGCCAGGCAGTTCCAGTACTGCTGGAGAAATGATTTTTTTTCCTGTCCCACCATTCCTTCATTGCAGGGAGAGCTGGACGAGGTTCAGTCTCTATTACTCCTTCCACACATTTGTCTTCTCACAAGAAAACTTTTTACTAAAAGATCAGTAAGGGTTCAAAGCTAATTACTTGTAAGCCAAGAAAAGCCAGAATTAAAGTTGTCAGTGCTTGTCCCTTGCTGTATAAATATAGTGATGCAGATCAGGAAAGATGACTCTGTTTCTCCCTGTCTGCTCGTCTGCACTTCCAGCTGAGTCAGATGCTCAACTCAGAGTTTGCTTAGTGTGTAGTAAGGGGTAGAGAAGACTACATTTTCCAGCTATTCACTGTTTTCATATGCTTATGGTAAGAGTGCCATCTGTTAGATAAATGGATTAGAAATCCATTGACAAACAAGTACACATAAACTGTGAGCTGGACTGTTGCTAACATCCTTATCTCTAGAAATTACTGATTTTCTGATTTTTATTTTTTTCCCCCAAACTTTTGTGTCTTTTGATTGTATTTCCCAGAATACTCAGGTTTCATTCTTTGCTAACATTTTTTGCGAAGAGGAGGTGGATCCAGGAAACCCAAGTTCTTTTCTGGACTAGAAATTGTGATATACGGTCTTTTAAACTGTGCTGGAACTAGCATGGACTCACATGATGCCTGTTTTTCATTGTTTTTTTGGAGAGGTTTTTTTTGTTTTGTTTTCTCTGGGAGGTGAAATCCAGGGAGTCTCAGTGCAGTTGTTGAACTATGTGCTATTCTGGTCCCCCTCAGCTTGGAAAGGATGTAGCAGAAAGACGTCCAGAAAACATGAGGGAAAAACTTAAAAAAGCCTGATGTTAATAGAGAAAGAAGAAAAGCGAGTCGAGACACCAAGGTATTTCTGAACTGATTGAAGTAAGAAAGTACAGATCTTTACTCTTCATAGGGAAAAGCCTCCCAAGTGCAATTCCTTCTGAAATCAAGCTTATGCTGCACTGTGTGGATTTTGACACAGTGTGGATTTTGCCCAATGAAAGGATTGAGCTCAGTTTCTTCTCCTCCCCACTCTGACCACCCTGTGCAGGCGCCATTAAAAACTGGCAGAATGCATGCCTGATGCTGGACGTGGAGAACATGGAGCTGTTCTTAACGCTTCTGCTTAAATGCAAGAGCTGCTAATCGAAGGCATGGTTTGCAAATACTTTGTTTGCTGAACATTTGGGATTGGGCTTCTTAACTTGGGTCCTTAATTTCATTAGTATCATTTCTATCCTTGTTATCATGGAAAAGTCCTTTTTCATTTGGTACTTGATTTTCCCTTTGTCTTTGAGCTTCCATTTTATTAAGGAAGGGAGAGATCAGTGTCTTCCCATGTGAGATTTTTCTAAATTACTACTACAGAATTGAAACATACCCATAATAATCTGAGATTTTTTTCCTCACATTGTTTTACATTTAGAGCAATGGCCGGGACGGGGACCTTGTAGTTACAGGGTTTGTACTTGTTCTGGGCTTCTCTTGTGCAGAACTTTCCAGCCATTGCCTGTGTGGTGGTAGATATCAAATATAGTCAACTGACT
>RSEF01000001.1:206520839-206580372 GCA_003993805.1 Himantopus leucocephalus | reverse complement strand
TTTTTTATTTTTTTGCTGCTTTTTTCCCCTCTGGATCGTTAGGGTTGAGGGTTTCTTTTTGGTTTGCTCTGTAATTAGAGGTACAGCATCCTCTGAAAATGGCCCTCTACAAATTCTAGCTTTCATGGGAACTAGAAGAAATCTACCTGAGGCATTTTATAGTTGTTGGATTTGGTGCTCATATTGGATCTGAGGTTTCCCTTGTTAAGTTTTGGGAAGTGTTTTAGTATATGGCAGCAGGGTGGTTATGGAGTGGTTGCTTGCCCTTTCCATTCCCGTGTTGACTGAATTTTTGGTGCTTTCTTATATTTTGGTCTCCGGCAATTGAATTGTTGTTTCTAAATAATAATTGGTAAAGGTGTCTAAAGGTTGTGTTGTAGTATTCTTCTCTACCTTTTATTTCTAGAAGTTATTACTGTCTTAGGGGAAATTCCTACTGTCTGAACATACCTAAGGGCAGTTGTTGTGGGAAGAGGTTCAGTGAACCAAATTGCACTGAAGATGGCAAACAAAAAGGAAATTTAAACATGTCAGTATATACAATAATGTGGTATTGTCTAGGTTGAAATCCCTTGCAAATATTTGTCAATGTAGTGGCACTTCTGGCATGATACTGCTTGTAAATATTCTTGCTCTGGATGGGCTACTCACTGTTTGGGTGGTATCAGAGTTTAAATAAAAAACCTGTTGCCTCAGATTTTCTGTACTCTGTAATCTCAATTACTTGAAACCATACTCAGAGCAGGTGTTTTAATTTCTCTTTCCCCATTATATATGCTATCAGATAAGCAAAAAGCTGAAATAGTTAATCCCTACATTATTTTTGCGTGTTGATGAGTGATTTCTTGTTGATGTTGAAAACCTGAGCGCTCTGAAAAGATTTGTGTCTTCAGTTGTGACTTTGCCTGTTTGAATTCAGCTCCAGTTGAAAAGAATGCAAAACCATCAAGTCTACAGAGTAGCACTTTGTGGAAATACAGAGAAAACATAATTGTAAAGCAAGCAGCTTGATGCAAATGTATTTAGTTGGAGGTGTTGCTGTAGCCTCCAGTAATCCAAATGTTGTCCTAAATATTTTTTTAATAAGATAGACTTCTTTTTGTGTATGTCCTTATGGCAGCTACATTAATCATAACTGCACTAAGAGTTGCATGCCGGCAACAGTTTTTAATTTATTTTTCTTAAATGGGGAGTTCATAAAAAACCTACTCTATAGCATATTTCTTAGAGTATTGCAGCATTATAAATGAAATAATACATCAGCTACCTCTTCAGTGAGACACAGTGGACTTTCTAGCAGAGAAACTTGTACCTAACACCATCTAAACAGTGAATTGAGTAGGTCACATGGTGGTTGCCTAAAAATTAAGATTTTGTAAGGTGAAGTAAAATACATTTTTATTTTGAATATTTTTTTTTGAGTCTTAAATCACAGGCCGTTTAATAGGGGTGACTTAGAGTGCAGCCCCAAACATTTGAACAAAGAAAGGGGACAGGTCTTGTGTGTACAATGTGCTTTCAAAGAAAAGATGGTTGGAAGAACAGCCTGTATCAGATATTTCGGATTAGTTTAGTAATTTGAATTTATAGTTTTCTTCTCATCTCTTAATAAAGAGACTGAAATGAAGAAAGTGACCTTGTGATTTTTTTTTTTGTAAATTCAACACATTTGCAAGTAGCTCATCATTTGTCAGATTGTACATGAATATCTAGGAAGATAGGTAATTGTTTTCTTTAAACAAGTCAGTGTAAATATTGTCTGCATTAAAGTGGCACCTTTATTTTATGGAATTGGCCTATGTGCTTAGAGGAAGAGTGCTAAACTTAACAGCTTGTGACAAAGCCATGAGAAATCTGTTTGATCCTGAAGATGCCTGCTAGTATTTTTTAAGTAACTGTGAATAACTGCATACTCTACTAATTAACATTTATAATTAGGATTTATTTTAAAAGCCTATACTTATTCAGGTAATTAGCTAAGAACAATTGAGTCCAGTCTTCTTTTGAGCATCATCTAAACTGGGATTAAAGGCAGGCCTCCACAGATAACAATTTTTTTAAATTTTACAGGCAAAACAACACTACTTGAATAAGCAGAGAGCAAACGGAGTTAAATTCTAGGCTTCTCTGTGAGCTGTAACCCGGTCAGTGTGACACACGCTAAAATACAGGTATTTTGTCTTAACTAGGTTTTAGAAGTTGTTTAGATTAGAAATTTGATCAGCTATGTGTAATTGATTGTTGATATGCCCGTTTTAGCACTTGAAAATATCTTTGAAATCCTGAAATGCTGCAAGAAGCTACTGTTGTAACAAACATTTGGATGTGTGCAGTCAGGATGAGCTTCATCTAGGAGAACACGGGCACATGACTGTCATATTTTGGAACACATGACTGTATTTTATGCTTTCACTTAGAGCAGAGTAAAGCAAATATTCCTGTTTCCTCGGAGCCAATCCTAATTGGAAATTGGCTGCTTTCTGCTTGTAATTTATCTTGTGAATGTTGATTAGTGATGGAGAGGTGTCAGTTCATTTAATCAAGAACGAGTTGGTAGATCCTGAACTAATCTTCTGATGTAAAACTGCTGCTGGCCATCTCCACAGGAGTGCTAGACTGTACCGTAGTGTGAAGAAAGCTCGCCTGTTGACTGGAGGTAACTGAGGTGGTTGCATAGTCTTCTGCATTGGACTATAGGGGAGCCCATCTTACTGTGGTTCTGAGCAGCTGCAAATAGGGCAAAGCACTCCATGAAAAGATAATTTGTTGAAAATGATATTTACCTCTGGTTGGAAGTACTCCTGGAGAAATAAGCATGCCTGATTTAAATTAGAGTGGATAATAAACTTAGTTTAGTTTCTTATGTGTGAATTCATTGACATAATCAGTCTTTCAGCCTTTCCAGCGTAGCCTAGTGGATTTTCTTTTCTATACTTGCATTAAATATTATAAATTCCTGACTATACGAAAACATCTAATTGGTGTAGCTATGCAAATGTTCTCTAAATACCTCATATATGACAGAGTAAATCACTGCTCTTATTAACAGACTAAACTGAAATTAGTTGAAAGGAAAAGAATAATGGAACAGGTAATTAAAAGCAATAAAGAAATCCTGAAAATGTCGTATACCAACATGCATTATTTTTGCTAAATGGACAAGGAAATTAGTAATGATAATTTTGGAGAGGTTAGCAAAACATTCGTTAAACTACAGAAGCATGAAAGGGCTCAGTATATGTGCAGCTCACTTTTCGTTAGCCAGTTATATTTCTTTAACATCTGGAAAATTCAGCTGGTCAGTGTGCAGAGGAGGGAACATCAGGCTTCCGTGTGGCATCTGTATGCTGTTTCTAGGCCGTGATTTTTGAAACAGTGTGAATCTCACTTGATCCTCTCTGTTCAATGCTTGATATTATTCCTAGCAATCCCAACCTGTGTGTACATACCTGCGTTGAGCAATTCCTGTTTAATGCTTTGTTTGTAAAAGTGAGAAAAATAATGTGTTGTCTCTCTCAAAAATGTGTATGACCTGCTGAAAAATGCATATATAATATTCTTCTTTATGAATTGTATTGTAAATGTATATATACATATATGTATTTAAATCACAGTATCAGTAAGGTACAGGGAGTTGACTATTCCCACAGGATAACGCTTGCTGCACTCAAATCACCATTCAGTTAAAAAAATATAAAAAAGTCAGCATTCTCTCAGTGTTGGAAAGGTTCACGAATTAACTGCTCTCAACTACATTTTGTACAAACGTGCCATGATGACTCTTATTTTCTCCTCTAAAATGCCAGTTTTACCCATCTGTGGAATTACTTTGTTTAGGCCATTTATTTAACTCTTTTACACCTTTTGAAGAAACTGGGAATTTAAGAGTGATCAGCTGAAACCTCTTCAGACTTATAACAGCATATGCAATACATTGGTTCTTGCCATTCTACCTATATTGGAAATGAAATAAAATACATAAATAAGGTACCTGCAAGTGGAGCACTTTGGAAAATCTCCATTTCAGTTTTGTCTTTATTCTGCCTCAGCTTAATGAGCTACATTTGTTCAAATTCAGAGGTGTCAGTGGAGCAGCAGCAAGAACATTTTGGCGCAGTACTTCTTGTATGTCTTGCAGTCAGTGGCTCTGTTTAGCATGCAGGAGGTTTATTGTTGTTCACTTCTCATTCTTTCCAAACGCTGTGGAATATAATTTGGTGCATCTTCATTTCCAAATAAGTGTTCTTTAACAAAATGAAAGCGACTGCAGCGTGTATTATGCAAACCATATCAAAAGCACTGAATAGATTGAAAAGGTGATGAGGAATAGGAAAATAAAGTTAAGAACAAATTTGACAAGCTGGTTGTCCAAAATTCTCTCCAGGAAAATTCTGGATTGAAATTCTAGGTATTTCACATTTGCAAAATGAAATTAATTGATCTTGAAAATGCAGTGCACTGCATGCCTGCAATAAAATGAATTTAACAATATTTTAGCAATGAAGCACAAACAGCAAAGCTAGAACCAAAACAGCTTTCCAGTATTTTAATTTCTTCTGCTGCTAATTATTTTATGCTAGTTCTCAATTTATCCACACCCATCTTTAAAGCATTTTGCCTCCTCTTACTTACGCTGTTTACATATAGGCAGTATTTCATCAGAATGTGCACACAATCTGTTAAAGGAATGATGTAGTCAAATATTATGAAGAGACGCATCTTTCAGGTTATTTTCTGCACAAAATCTTGACTTCTCAGAAACTTGTAATAAGTGCTGTATATTTTGTTTGTCTGTGACTGTTATCTCTGCAAGATACTTGTTTGCTCAACTCAATACACATAAAACGTGTTGGAAGTTCTTTGCCCAACCTCTGGCTACCTACTGGTCTGAAAAGCCAGAGGAAATACACGTGTAAAATCAGAATTTTCTGGTAATACAGATTACTTCAGAGATTAAAAAAAGGCTATTTAAAGCACAATTTTTGCTGAATTAGTACTGAAACATTAGCAGGTGCTGCATTCTAGCTGTCTGATTTTCAGGAAATGGAATGAAGTTGCTCAGATAAATCAGAAGATGTTAGCGTCTTCTCCTGGATACTAAGTAGGTTTCTCTCCAGCAGAAAAATAGCTTTCTGGTCTTTCAATAAAACCATTTTCCCAAGAGACAGTTACTTTCAGCTTCTACTTAATACTGGTTAGCCATTAAATCTATGTTTGTGCATTTGATTGGGATCAAAGAGGAAGTGATGTAGAATTTGTAAATATAAATATGCTGATTGCAAGGAATTTCAGTTGGGACTGTTCTGAAAATGTATTTATCCAGGTCAAAAGGTGAATGCTATAGTACTGGGCTCTATTAATTAATAAAAACTATTTCTTGGCAAATGTAGACAGCAAAAAAATGAAGAAAAGCATTGTAATGGTAAAAAAACCCACACCCCACCAACCCAACCACAGAACCACCCCTCTTTCATGTCACAGTGTCAGTATACCATTCTCATAGCTTTCCTGAAGCTCAAAATACTGATTCCTTTAAGATGGACTTCCCTCGTTTGAGAAGTACTATTAGGTTTTGGTAATTTGGTGTGATGGTTACTCTAGTTTCATTTCTTGCTTGCGACTCAATTGAACCTGTTCATTTTGCGAGTGGAATATTTAGACGGACAACACTTGATAAATTTGCTGCTGGTTTTTGTTGGGTGAGTTCTCACAAGGCTGAGATCCTGGATTTAACAGGCATCGCCAGCTTCTCCTGTCTAGCAAAGATACGAGCACTTCTAATGTATGACTGTGTGCAAGCTGCCACAGTGTCTAATGCTCATGGTATTCCTGCATGTGGTATTATTCATGGGTTAAGTGATAGGACTCTGTAGCTACAAGGAGAATTACTTGTCAGGGAAAACGCAGCGGGGCAGACCTGGGCGCAGGAGTGGGCTTAGCCTGCTGAAAGGGTTTCTCCTGCCCGTGGCTGGAGGGCAGCCACCTTTCTCTTGGCAGTTTCTGCCTTCACAGTAGAAGGGGATGAGACGAACCCAAACCAGCTGTGGATAACACCACAACCCATGGCACAATCCAGAATCAAGGTCGCATGGCTTTCATACGCAGGGCAGTACACTGATAGCTTACAGGGCTGCTGCCATGCAGTTCTGCCGCCTCTGCTCTGGGAGATGCAACTTCTGAGAGAAAGGAGATATTTAGGGCAGTTAGGACTTTGGCTTTCTGAGCTTCATCTAGGTGCGTCTTTGTGTTTCTTTAAATGTGATGTATCATGTGGAAAAATACAGAGAGAGTGAAACCTCATCTGCTTAGTGGTGAGAGATCCTCAGAACCAAAGGACAGAAATTGTGGAATCTGAGGGTTAGTCTGATGTGTCAGAGAGGTCCAAGAATCTCTCTGGTTTTATTTTTTGGTAATTTACTTCCTGGTAAAAAAGTAATCCATGCCCTGTATCATCCAATGATCTCATTCATCAGCCTGTTGTCACAGGAAGGGGTATTTGGGGTGCTGAAAGGGCTTGCCAGCGAGGTGGCTGAAGCCCTCAAAGAGGTAGATTATGTTCAGCGGTGATGCCTCTTCATCACAACTGTGACAGGGAGTTATGGAACAGTGACTTGAATTATGAAGTCCCTTTAAGAAAAGGCATTTACAAATAACTTTTTTATCTCTCTTGAGTTATGCATAATGTATAAAACATGATTCTGTGCCTATTTAATAAAAATAGACTTAATACAAAAAGCGAGTTTAATTAGAACTCATAACTGGAGATGTCAGAATGCTGATCACAGGTCTGAATGTACCTCTTTCTAAATTTAGTTATATATTCTTAATTTCATGATGGATATTATGTACTCAGTGCTTTGGGAAGTCATGCATAATGTAACAAGGATTTTCACTTAACAGTACCTCTAGCAAATGTTTTCTGTGCTAATATTGTATGCCAAGGAGAATGTGATATAACAAATGGTTTATTTATTTTCAATCGGTCATTAAATTTTATCCTCAAAATTTTGTGAAACTGCAAGAACTTAAAAAGGAAGCATAACACATTTAAGTTATGTGCATGAGGAGATAGGTTTGTGGATGCAATCAAATCACAACTGAATTTTATAATCACGTGGCGCTACTGAGGCAGAAATCATTTTAGTTGCTCCTTAAATCTGAAATCCTAATCCTCTGTTGCAAAGAATAGTTGTCCTGAAGAAAGCAAAAATATTATTTTCAAGATAAAATATTCCCTGTGCAAAGATATGTGACTTATGTAAAGAGGGGTAGGCACTTAGGGTCCACCATTTCTCAGACAGAGAAATACTGCTGTGTCTCTAAAATTATAATAATGTGTAACATTGCTTCAAAGTCACAGTTCTTGTTTGTTTGTTTGTTTGTTTGTCTTTGTTCAATGTAACAGATGAAAAAGGTTTGTAAGCAAAATGAAAAAAAAAAAAAAAGATTGGTTTTCATCTATCATTTTCAGTATTAGACAGACCAAGAATTGAAGAATTATGTAAATCTAAATCATTTCATGACAGGTAGTGGAGAAAGTAGCGATTGAATATAATTTTTATGTATGCGGTTTGTTATGGTTGCTGGTTTTGGAGTTTTGTCGTGATTGAAATGGTAAACACCAATGACTGCTAATTGATCCTTTATGTGGCTTTGTAGGTTCTCAGACCCAAATAAATCTTGAGGAAGGGTTTCTATGTTTCTAATATGGCCACAGGAAACCCTGTATGTCCCTTCAGCAGTTTAGGAAAGATTTTTAGGAAAGACATTTATTTCTTCCAGTGGTAAAACAGGACAAGCAACAGCTCTGCATCTCAGTTTTCAGCAAGCCAAAAAAGCACTCTTCAAACCTGTATCCAGGCTGGTGAACTTATATGTTAGTTGATGTGATCTAGAGGAGAGAAATTAAGGAAACAGGTCAAATATTTGAAGAGTAAATGAGCAATCTGTTCTCAGGCTGGTGCAAAACATAACAGGTTTCTAACAGGGAAATTCAGTGTAGGCTCTAGAAATACGTTCCCATGGCGAGATTATCTAAATACAGGAGTAAGTTTGTGAGGAGTCTGTGGAATCCTCATTACTGAAGGCTTCAAAACCAAAGGTGGGAATGATGGATTTGTATCTTATTCACCGTGGAGGGGGATGGGGTTGGTGGCCAACAGCCCTGTTTTTGTGGAAGTCTTTGTTTTCTTTTGACATAGCTGCACTGCAGCATGTGTCAGAGAGGCTTCTGTGTCGGGACTGGAGATAACCCAGGAAGGTGAGAGGCACAGTTTTTGGATTTTTGGAACACAGCCGTTCAATAGGTTTTTCCTCTGCCAGAGAGCACTTAACAGTATATGTCTGTGGGTATTGAAATTAGCAGTGTAGTGAGATTAACCAGTCATCCAGTTGCTGTCAGTCTCAAGAAGTTATTGTTGCAGCAGTTCAGCTAGCTAGTTCTGGTCTTTGAGCTTCTTACAGCAAATCTGAAATCTGGAATTAATTCGTTTTGTTAATTTAAAACAAGCAACGGTTCTAGAGGATGGTGTTAGAATGCAGGGTTAGAACCTAAACTTTACAGAACATATGAACTCATGAATATTACATAGTGTCAGGCTTATGTTTTATTTGGTGTATTATTTTTTTTTTGTAGTGAAGATAGTGCTTTTCATCAACGTGACCTATAGAGAAAGCATGTCATGGAGCTGTACTAAATTCTGTTGCTGGTGGAGGTCTGTTAGGGTAATAAAAACTTATGCCTTTATATCAGTTGTGGCCAATATAAGGAGAACTGACAATATGTCTACACTCAAGCCAGTAGATCCTGTTTTCAGTTTGCTATTTCTGTTTCCAGTATTTACTAATGTATGGCAAATCATAATTGCAAGCAGATTGTATAACACCAAAAAGTCAGTAGAGCAAATGAGCTGTTTGCACTGAAGTTCATAATGAGCAGTAAAGTTAGGCTAAAATTACTTTTCCTGACAGCTTTCTAAACATGCTATGATTTATTTTTAAATCAATGAGATTAACATTTATGCTTCTTATTCTCCCTTTCCTTGACATTTTGTATGTACGTTGCAAGTATTTGGGGGAATAGTGGGGCAGGGGCCATCGTAGAATTATTAAGAACATGATAGCTAAATATCAATAGCTCAGTAAAAAGACCAAACCAGTTATTTAAATATTTTGATTTGTTAGATACAGTCTTGTCTTTTTCAGAACTTAAAAATGGTATGTAAAATGAAGGTATTAAGGAATCAAGTATGAAAATATTTACTAGAATAACCTAAAAATAAGCAGTTCAGGAAATAAAGTTGCTGATAAGGTTTCAGGTAGTGGTGTGATTCAGGGAACAATCATTAACTGGGAAAGTTAACTGTGTTTTCATTACAAAGCTGTATCCTTTCCTGGTTCTGAAATGATACTCTCTTCATTTAGATATATTTGGTAAGTTCAATTCAATGTGCAGTTAAAGGTTGAAAAACATATTAGGATTTGAGGAACTGGATATGTTTGTTTGTTTGTTAGCTCTCACTGTCCTCTTTCAGTCTGTGAATATAAATTAGGTTTGAGGCTGTTAGCCATACCAAAATCTCATAAGACAGGATGCTCAGAAGTAGGAAATTTTGTTAGCAACAGAGAATGTATGCCTTCTTAAATGTTAAATTTACAATACAGCACCTGCTTGGATTAACTTAACTTTTCTTCCATGTATCTGCTATATTTAAGATGGTTCTATTTAGACTATTAATTGGTAACTTTCAAATAATATATGTAAGATACACATTTTAGAAAATAATTAAAATTCTGGATGAAATCTGTTTCAATTTCAGATGGAGTAAGAGTCAACTTGACACTAACCAAGATTAAAAAATGAATAGCCATTACTGGGCAAATAAGTGATGGATATTTTATCATTTGCTAATGTCATTATGGAAAAGAAAAATGGAAAAGAAAAATTGGGACTTTAAATAGTTAGCATAAAATAGTACCAAATTTTGTGTGAAGTCCAGTGTGAAACAACTGTGCCTCAGAATACTGAAATAAAAGCAAAAGTAGCAGTGGTTACTTGTGCAAATCACTATGTGATTAAAAGTTTATTGATTTTAATCAGGATTATAATTAGTGATTCAAATCACTGATTTAAATTAATCCCCCCTGACTTTGCTGTCACTGATTCCTTGCAAAACAAATGTAAAATAGCATTGTTTTGGTACAGTATGAAAAGTTCAAGTTTGTACCTGTCTGTACAATGTTAATAACATTATGTCTAGCCATACCTAAGTTTGATCGTTCAGACAGTTTTACCGAAATGTAATTTTCAGGGAGTCCAATAGAACCATGTTTCACAAAAGCTATTCCCATGAGAGCTAAATGCCAAGGTAATCAATCATACAGTGTACTGTATCCTGTTGTTATGGATATAATACATTATTTATGCAGTATAAAGATTTTTCAGATGTTGTTGAAACGAACAGGCGAGAGAATGAACAACTGTAAGGTATAATATGTCCTTAGCTGAAAATTGCAATTTCCTAGGTTAAAATTTGTAAAGATGCTTTCAATGCTTACAACATATTTGTGACTGATTTGCTGCAAGTATGGACTTTTGGGGAGTAGCGAAAAGTCAGTTAGAAATCTATAATACGCTAATTACACCTACAGATGAGTGCCAGATCTTCTACTCTTAGTATTTGTATACCACTTGTATTTCAATTACTAAACCCCAAAGTTGTTACTGAGTCACTGGAAATAGGGTAAAACATTTTGGCAGCAGTACAAAACCCAAAGACTGTTTGAGGTAGTACAGTGTGTGTTCCTCAGTGAGCCATTGCATATGATCACCACTGATATATTTAATGAATATAATTAAGCAGAGGCTTAGGCTTTTGATGGAAAGTTGTCTCACCTTTCAATTTTCCCCTCACTACATTGTTTCAAATATTATGTTTTTGTGTTGAGAATGAGATGATAGTCTTCCTCACCAGATTCATTTAATAAACTGTGCTATTTGTACAAGAAGCCCTAAAAGACTGCTAGAAAACAGTACAGCAGTGGAAAAAAAAAATTTGCTTCCTTAAGTGGCTACATATGAAATGAGGGTGACNAAAAAAATTGCTTCCTTAAGTGGCTACATATGAAATGAGGGTGACCTTCTTCCTTTCTCTGTGTCAGGTCTGGCAGTTCTTTCTGGTTGGTTTGCAGGAAAATCTGCAGTCATGATCTTGTTACTCTCCCTGGCTGAGGAGATCTGCAGCTTAGGGACTTTCAGGGGCAAAGGCAAAGCACTGCTGTACTTAATATCCCTTGATGGATATTTTTTTTTTTAATTACTGTTACCCACCTACTTTTTCAGCCCATGTAAACTCTTAACACCTGTATTCTTTGGCAAAACATTCATGGCTTTGCCACTTGCCACATGAAGAGGTGCCTTTGGGTGTTTAGCCACGGTTCCCTAGTTCTGTTTGCTGTTGTTGATTTAATTCCTGT
The DNA here is from genome assembly GCA_003993805.1 of Himantopus leucocephalus. Classification (NCBI taxonomy): domain Eukaryota; kingdom Metazoa; phylum Chordata; class Aves; order Charadriiformes; family Recurvirostridae; genus Himantopus; species Himantopus leucocephalus. Next base: position 206,568,897 of record RSEF01000001.1, on the reverse strand, counting down.
ATAGCTGCTGCTAGCTCTTCTCCCTCTTCACTTCAGTGCCGTTCTCATGCCTTCTTACTTTTCCCCTTTCCTACTCTTTCCCATTTTTAAAATAGCTTGTCAGCTCTTCTCTCCACCATGGGTTCCCTTTGTCATCACTCTGTCATCTCAATCAGATCTTCTCCTGATAGTCTTCCTCTCTTTGGCCCTCTCACCTTTTCCTTATGGTTCTTCTCTGTTCCTCTTGAATTCCCACTTCCACACTGGCCTTTTGTACTTTTCAAGCTGCCACGTTTCTTCATGCCCTTCTATTCATTTGCAAGGTAGACATGTTTCTGTTCTACTCAATAGACATCATCCATCCTGCTCTTTAGCAACGGTTCTCTGATTTCCCTCTTACACAGCTCCTCTTCTCTCAAGAACCCTGACATTAATCAGCCTTCCTCTCACTTGTTGGTCGTTCACTTGACCTTTCCATGACGTGGAAATCACAAATGATGTGACCACACTCTGTTCTAGTGTCTGTCTTCTGTAGTAGATCCTCCTTCATAATTTCAGGAATCTCATAGTCTTCAGTCTCCTTCTGTGACAACAGTTTGGACAGCTCTGCCTTTTGCTTTTTTCCTCCTCTTATCTGTGGAGAAATCCTGTCCATGAATACGAATTCATGTCTGTACTAATGAGTCGTATCTCAGTCTCTCCAGCTCTACCTTTCTGTCCAAATTAAAATCTCTGCTGACATTTCATGGATTGGGCAATTCTGAAGAAAAAAGTTCAACCTTCTTTGCTATCTTCTTTGACAGTCACTGTCAGTATCACCACTATCTGTCATTTTAGCCTATGCCTTAGTATTGCTGTGGTCACTTTCTGGTGCTTATCTAAATCCTTCTTAATTCTCCTTTTGTCCCTTCATTTTTCACAGATGACAAATTACGTACTCTCTGTTTCCTGAAGAGAACCCTTCTATAGGTTCTCGCTGTACGAACATTCCCCAGCCCTATTGCACACATGATGTTACATTATATCTCAGTTCCCCGAGTAACACCAGCTCTTGGCAATTATTCTTGATTTGGTTTTTTTTTGCTTTGAAGTTGCTTTATGTTATTTTAGACCTGANTGGCCCTATTGCACGCGTGATGTTACATTTTATCTCAATTCCCCGAGTAACACCAGCTCTCAGCAATTATTCTTGATTTGTTTTTTTTTGCTTTGAAGTTGCTTTATGTTATTTTAGACCTGAAAAATTGTGTTTCTNAAAAATTCTGTTTCTTTCAATTAGTTGGTCTAAAAGATCTTGCCTCATATAAATCTTTCTTGTTCTTCCTACTTGGCATTTCTAAGACATGCCTTTCCTATTCGTTCATGTAGCTAAAATTGTTATCAAGGGATATTATGATTTTCTGTCTTGACTTCTTCACTGTCTTCTCTGCCTGTCTTTATGAATGCCGTTTTGCTCCATTAGTATCCGTTCAAAATGCTGCAACAAAGTTATCTCTTCATGTGTCTCCACAGGCCCTTAACTTTCAGCACTCTTCATGGCCTCTCATCTGTCAATTGCTATCAAGAGCTTAGTTCTCATCAGTTATTGCCTGCTTGCTTATTTTTCAAACACCACCTTGATATTTTTTTTGGCCTCAGCTTTTCCTCACGCTTAACAAGAGCTGCTGGTGGATGGCTGCCAGTTTACCTCAGAAGCTTTTTTCAATATCTTCATCCAGGATCCCCTTTGCAGCAATGCCTGTGGAAATACGAGAGGGCAGGTCACCTGCTGGGTCATGCCTACTGCTCATAATCTTCCCCAGGCAGCTTGCCTCCTTGTCCTTCACCAGGCTGTATTCATCTGTTCTCATGTCTTCTACTTAACCCTTATGGTCTTTTGGCCAGGAGTTGTCTATTGCAAAATTTTGTAGGAACGGATTCATGGCTTGGGAAGGTGGATTTGGCAACAACAACAAAAGTTCATAATAAATGACCATGCAAGCGTGCAGCGTCAGTCAGGCGCTTTTCTTTTACTGGTTATTTGTTTGCGTGTTTGAAAAAAAGTGAATCTCTTGCTGTTGATAAATAGATCCTGAATGAAGGCAGACAAGGTCTTACTCTCACAGCAAGCAGTTGAGTCAGTGCCGTGAGCAGCAATGCTACTTCTGGGTTTCTTTCCCTTGGTTCTGTATGTAGAGGCACCAGTAGCAGTTAAAATAACTTTCACTGCGATGAATTAATTTGATTCATATTTTTCTCCCTGTAAATATGCTACTTTACATACGCATTTTGTACAAGCATTTAGAGTATGTGACTTGAGCAGTACGGTGAAAACATGAAAGTCTTGTCGTAGGACAAGTGCTTAATGCCAGTGTTGCTGTTTCTTGTGTACTGAATACAAATCAGTTGTTATAAGAAAAAGAGCAGAACTAACCAATTTACAGAATTACGTGACTTACGAGTCTCCATTCTGATTATTTCATGTCAGTGCTGCTGTTGATCTGTTCATTCTTCAAAAATGCACCAGTCACTAAGCAGAGAGTGGTCTTTGCTCCCAGTCTCTGCTGTGAGTGGTGGTGATGGTGGTGGTGGGACACCTCTGCTGCATCATGGCAGAGGATGCCTCCTTCAGGCCTCCTTCAGGCTTGTTCAAAAGTGCCAGAAAATGATACAGAGAAAATTCTCTTGTGTAGGCATCGTCTCTGTGGACATGTGCTGAGGTTCCCCAGGGAAGACTGATATGTTGAAATGTTTGAACACAGAGGCTACATCGGAGAATTACTTTCTATATTTGAGCAGACAGCCATGACTGCTGTNAGCTCCTTCAGGCTTGTTCAAAAGTGCCAGAAAACGATACAGAGAAAATTCTCTTGTGTAGGCATCGTCTCTGTGGACGTGTGCTGAGGTTCCCCGGGGAAGACTGATATGTTGAAATGTTTGAACACAGAGGCTACATTGGAGAANTGAACCTAAAAGTGGAGAAAAAGAGGGAGTGTAAAGAGGCAGTCCAAGTCTCCATGTGTGGAGAATATAAGTTTAAAAACAGTGTTCTGCATTGTGGTTTTCTGGGTTTTTTGAGAGGGCCTTAGACTTCTGGACACATCTGTTGGCATGTGTAATTCTCCCAGACTTTTCTACTCATTTCTTTTTATAAGGCATAGTGAAAGAAAAAAAAAACAACACAATTTTTTTTTCTGTACTACTTGCTTACTTGCAAGTGAAATGATACCAGACAACCTAGCATAAGAAAGATTTCAAAATAAAAAATGTTTAGACTTTTCTGGTTTGAGGCCTTTGCATTATTAAATGCTTAAATCAGTAGTTTCAGACAGGGATTTAGCATGCATGGTAGCATCTCTGTCTGGCTGGTGGCATGGCAGGTGCAGGAACCTTTATATTTTGCCAGAGATGAAGCTACTACTATGTTAACTCAAATGCCAGAGACTTTGTTTGTGGTACTAAAGATCCTAGGTTTGATGTGTTATGGCAAATAAACCAACTGTGCTCATGTGTGCTCATGCCCATATTTCATTACACCGGAACTATTAGCACTCCTGTGAAAGCTGTGTACAAGCAATCTCTAAAATCAAGAGTATATACAGTAGATTAAACCATTCTGCTTGCCAAAATTTTGTATATTCCAGTGTGTATTTTGTTTCTTGTGCTACCCACCTAGTAACTTCATTTCCCTTAAGTTGTATTTTCATGTCTGTAACATGAATTGTGTTTAAGTTAACAGTATAGTTGTTTTATCCTGACCTTTCCCACCGGAATTATATTAGTCTACCCTTTTGTTAAAATCACATTGGTAATTGTGTCTAGTAACAACTTGGTGAATCTTGTCTTTACAATGAGTGTTCCACATAGGTCTCATAAGACCAAATAAAAAAATGAAAAGCATAAGGTCCAGTTGTGAGATGTACCCATTGTAATTCAAATATAGATAAGAGCAAATACATTAAAAAAAAAAAAGTCTTTGAATAGATTTAGAAGTTTCAGCATTTCATTTTGAGGTAGATGAGTTTGTAATTTTAAATTTACCAAATTCTGTTATCTTCCTTTATGTGCATCCATTATGTTGCTATTAATTCATGGAGAGGGACTTTTTACAAGTGCATGTAGTGATAGGACAAGGGGTAATGGCTTCAAACTGGAAGAGGGTAGATTTAGAATAGATATTAGGAAAAAAATTTTCATTATGAAGGTGGTGAGGCACTGGAACAATTGCCTGGGGAACTTGTGGAGGCCCCATCCCTGGAAGCGTTCAAGGCTTTGAGCAACCTGGTCTAGTGGAAGGTGTCCCTGCCCACGGCAGGATGGTTGGAACTAGGTGATCTTTAAGATTCCTTCCAACCTGGAAAAAATAAAATAAAGTTCTGGTACAGACTATAAGTACTTTTTAGAGATCAAGTCCACAGATAAAACATGAACTTACTACTATGAAAAAGACAGAAGTGAACGTGTGGAGATTTCTGTGATTTTTTGTGTTTTCAATGATTCTGAACTGTGCTTGTGGCAGAAGCCATTTCCAGTGCAATTTGCTTTGCTGTAGTTACACAACAAAGATTTGAGTGTCAGTATATATGCACCAACGTGTGCTAGTTTGGAACATAGGCTTACCTATTCACTGACCATAAAATGTGGCTATTTAGGAATTCCAAGAAAGAAAATTAAGTATTTTCATGTACATTATTTGAGTCCACTGGTAAAAGCAAGATTCTGCTGCCTAAACTAGGCTAATTGTGTTACTTAAAATGTCAAATTGCTTAAAAAGAAATAAATGACTGACTGGATGAAATTGAACCTTGGTGTGACTGCTAGTGATTGGGAAGGGTGAATGATTTGAAGATGAAGCTAAGAGTTATCTGTCCCTTCTACTGAAAACCAAGAATGATATTCTATAAAGTGATGTGAAAACCAGAAGCTATGGCTAACTCCTCCCAGAGCCTGAAGATCAGTTAGATCATCTTAGTGCAAAGACTGTCTGACTAACCTGCAACCTTGGTTTCTCTGGTTTTTGGATACCAGCCTTTCTGGCCAGACCCATGGAACTTGGCCAGTCCTTCGGAAACAGTTGACCTCTTTGTGTCCACATCATATCCTTTCTGTGGTGTGCCTTAAACGCATCTGTGTGCTTCAGACCAAGAGAACAGAAGGTCCTGCAACAACAACTTGTTCTCTGCCCTTCNAACAGCTTGTTCTCTGCCCTTCCCACCCTTTTGTATATCACTTCCTACTTATCCATAAGAAGAAACAAGCGTAGGAGGAGCGGCAAAACCAATTGTGGAATGGACGTGTATGTCACGTTTTAGAATTAATGTTCAATGATGCAGATGACAAAGGGTAAATGACAACAGGAAGAAAGCTTGTGTGACTTGGTCACAGTTCATGAAGGTTAACCTTAGACACCACTGCACGTGTTTTAGAAATGTGGTTGAAAGGTGGCCTTTCCTCTCTTAGCTTGTAAGATCCTTCCCTCAGTGAAAATGATGGAGTGTTTGGATTTGAAGGCTATCAATGAGCGTTAGATGGTATGGAGTGTAGTTGTCCAGTTTTGGCATGTTTTAGGCACCTCTTCATATGTCATATCAGCACTTGGTTCACTCCACTGGCTCCTAGTCAGTTTTCAGTATCGTTAAGGCTTTGGTCTTGATCTTCAAAGCAACTGTTGGATCAAACACCCCAGCTACATCAAAGGCTGTATTTCTATTTGTGAACTGCCAGAATAGCTGTATTCCTCTGGGGCAATGTAGATGATGAAATATCAGAGCAGCCATGCATCAGCTGGGGACATGGTGTTGCGGGTTGGGGGTACAGGCTATGGAAAAAAAAAGGAACAAAACTGCAAGGCAATCAGGTGAATCCAGAGTAAGATCTTTTAAAGGAAATGCTACAAAACCTCTCTGTGAATGTGTTCCATCATAAACATGATTCAGAAACAGCTCCCATTTTTATCTGAAAAGTAATTTTCAAAAAGAAGAAAATTAATAAAATTTGGAATGCTGTCAGATCATGAAAGGGATTATATTTTTAAATACCTTTTATATGAGCTGTGTAATATGCTAAATTTTTAAAAGTTGTGTACTTGTGTAGGGTAACCTCCTAGCAGTATTTAAAGCTTACCTTTTCTTAGCATTAAAACCACAAACACCACTTACTGGGAGAGGCCATATTATTAGCAAAAGCTAAACAGTGGCGTAGCTCAAAAGGAACTGAATATTGTATGACTGTTGATGGACTCAAATCAAGTCTGATCAAATTCTAAACAAACCTTAAAGGTGTTGTTTTTAGCTGATGAGAAATATTCCTCCACAGTGCTTTATGAAGTACTATGGACAGAACTGATAGTGCCAAAACAATTAATTCTCCTCCTTCGGCGTGGTTGCTAGGAACTGGTAAATTGCGTAAAAAATATGCGTTGAACATAAAAATTGCAACTCCAGACAATTCAATTGGATTTAAAAAACGCTATTAAATACCATAATAAATATGTATTCTATAAATTAAATCTTGGAAAAAGACAACATTTTTTTCTGTATGTGGAGGTTTTCATGGTATGTTTTTTCACTTCTCCTTTTTTTATCTGATAGTAATAGATAATTTTCACCCGAGTGCCTAATGCCTGGTAGAAATGAGACATCATTCTGCTATTTTGAACAGTTGAGCCCCTTGAGTGTCTGTTTTCTTAAAAAGGTACATCAATTTCTTCCTTTTAAGCTTCTCTTAGCCTGCCTAACAGGTTTACCTGAGCTCCACCAGCCATTCAGCCTTCTTTACGAAGAGAGGAAGTTGTCCTTATGTCTTTAAACAAAGACAACCAGAAGTTGAATTGGAGCTACTCTGTGGAGAAGCAGGGCAAAAGCTCTCGAGGACCCTGCCCTGTTTGCCTCACCTGGTGTGTCTTTCCAAAATGACTACAGTAAGGTAGAGTGTGATCATTGTTGACTTGGTGGAGTGTGGAAGGTTGAAGGCAACAAGGTTTCCAAAACTTCCAACGCAGAAATTTTGCTGAATTTTTCTAAAATGTTGAGTATGCATAAGAAGAATCTCCTTATACCTCAGAAGGAGACTGTATGAATGCAGAAATGTTTTCATCTCAATGCCATGTTCAACCTGAAAGTCTTTGTGCAAAGTTTCTATTGAACTAGATTGCAAAATACATGGGCCAATCTGGTATAAAAAAAGAGAGAGCTTGTCACCCCTGAGCAGAATGAAAATAGCAAAGTGATTGCCACTGAATCCTGTTCTCCTGACTGGCCTGATTTGATGTCTGAATAGGTTTCCTTCCACAGTTGAACTTTGTAATAAATACACACTCCAAAGCACATTGCTGCTAACCTTAGACATAAAGTACACGTGGTCAAAATCTCTCTTCTTTGATAGTGTTTGCCTTAGGAAGGATCTAATCCTGAGTCTGTAAATTGCATCCTATTTGTATCTGAAGAACTTGTACAAGTGTTATCTTGAGCTATGATTTTAAGTTTTTTCTCCAGCTCTTGTGGTGAGTAATGTGAAGTTAAGTCACAAGATTTCTTCTTCCTGACTGGCTGATATAAATTGGAAGCAAGAGGGGAAAAATAATGAGTTTCTGTTGTTCAGCTGTGGATGATAAACGTTCACATTCAAGTTCTTAACCATTTCAGGGTCTTATGAATATTTTAATGAATATGTAACTGGTGGTACTTATAAGAAATATGACTTCTTGATTCCTAATGAATTAAAGAGGCATCTTTGCCAATTATTTCTTTGGTTGCAGTAAGCATTACCTTGAACACATCTCTGCAAATTTTCTGCTGGAAAAAATGAATATGAATGTGTAATGGAAGCGAAGGTTTGGTCTGTGTATGTGTAATTGTCTTATGTGTGCATATATAAATGACAAAACTTAGGAAGCAATGCAGTCTCAACATTTTACTGACATAACTGAGAATATGAATGAACAGCCCAAGTCTTAAAAGATGACTGCCAATAAACGTCAGTATTGCAGAACTCTGTTGCACAGTGTCACACATACATATTAAAAAATACTTTGTTCCATACAGCTTTGAATACTACTTCTCTTTTTTTTTTTTATATATAATTGGTGTGCGCCAGTTGTATTGAAAGAATATATGCAATGGGAGGGAGAAGTAAAGAGCGAATATTTAATGCTTAAAGAAATTGAAATAAACTATAATTTAATGCAGAATGCTTTTCAAATATGGAAATCCATTAAAAAAAAAGGTGACCTTCGAAATAGTTTTCTGTTGAGTTAGTAGTGCTCTGTAATATTGTACTAAAAGATGAGCTAGAAGATATTTTTTGTAAGCAAAAAAAATACTTTTAAAAAACCACATAAACAAAACCAATTTTGTTGTGAAGTAGCACCTGAAGTTCCCGGTAATCGATGTGGTTTTCAGTCAGTGGTTATGTTACCTTAGGCAGTTTACAGTGCTGCTGAGTCTGACGGTGCTTTTAGTGATTTTATATGCCCAACTATACAATTACCTTTACTAGTATTTCAAAATAGTCAAGAACAAAATGCATGCTTAGTGTCTTTTTCTTCTGCCTTCTGATTGCAAATCTGGCTTTTATCCCTTTTTTCTGCTGGCTTTCAGTGCACTGCAGAAGTGTCACTGGACAAGCAATAAGGGATTCTTGCAGTGGTGACTAATCTTACCCTTTACCAACTCATTGCCTTTCACTCACTCTCTATGCAGATATAAAAGGGACCTTTGGTATGGTTTTTGTTTGGTTTTGGGTTTTTTTAAATGTATTGTAAGGTGTGTGCACATAAGGACAGAGTTCTTTTAAATCCCGGTGATAGATGGAAATGGTGAGCAATGAGAGCAAAAATGAACTTTAAATATTTAATGATGTGAAGTTATTCATAGAATGAAGGATCATTTAAATGAGTACTGTTTTGGAAACTCAGCTGTGTGAATGTTGATTAGATATATAAACAAAAGGTAGCGATGTCTTTAATTATAGTTTCTTTGCATTGTTTTTTGCTTTTCAGCATAAATATGCATGGGTCTAGGGTTCACGGTGCTTAGAAATGCCTGTAAGCTTATTGTTTGCATTTTTGTGTGTGTATACAATTGCATATGCCCTCCAGTCTGCCTGCTTTCTTCGTGCCCGTTAGCAAAAATTTGCAGAAGTGGTACCATCAGTTCAGGACTGTGTGGAGCAGAACCTATATCTGCAAAAGCAGTCAGCTTTATTATATTATCCAAGACTTTTATGGAGCAGCGTCTTCTGTGCTCTGTTTGTTAAGGAATTAGTGAGGCATTCCTGCACCCTGGGGAATCTTGCTAATGCCAGCAGCCCGTCCCGAGATGTTGGGGCCAGAGGGGAGATGAGGGGGTCTGGGAGGAAGCCTGAAGAACATGCATCACTTGTGGTGGATGGCTGAAGCTTCCCTAGAGCAGTTAATTCAGCTTTAGCAGCATTTTGGTTTTTAACTGCAAGGATACCCGGATGAGCTTTAAATCAGAGTATTTCATGAAATACACCTTCCAGCAGGGATTAATGTGTCCACAAGCTCATATCTCTTTGCCGGTGTGTTTCTGAGAGACAGTAAAGCTTCATATTACTTAAACACTTGCTCTCAGATGACTGTTGATTAGTTGCTGCCCAAATCTCGCTTAGATTTGGTAGATTTAAGATGATAATACTGGGAAGGTAGAATTTGAACGTAAATCCTTGTCCTTTCTTTTTGAATAATATTTCTTCAACCTGTAACAAACAGCCTTGGAGGAGAGCACTGATGATGACAGAAACGATTCCGTTTTCCTGGCTATAATAGTGGTGGCCTTTGACGGCAGTTGAGGGCAATGGGTTTTGTTACGGCACTCCTATTAATGGGGTGTAACATAATGTAATGGGCAAGTAACATGGGCTTGTTTGCTTGTCTTGTAACTTTCCATTTTTCACCTGGCAGGATGAAGAGGAAACAGTGGCCTTTCTTGCTCACAGTGGAAGTGAGGAAGAGTTTGATCCAAGTACTCTTCCAGATCCTGATAAATACAAAGATTCTGATGAAGAGCAGGATTCAGAAAGCGAAGATAGCTATAGGTATGTACACATCTTCCATGCTCATTTTGAAATGTTCATGTTTTTTCGAAACTGTTCTGTTAGTTACGAACTCAGTCATCCGCTTGCTCCCGAGACTTAGTATTTAAGTTTGTGAGGTAGGTGCTGAACAGAAATCTGTGCTGAAGGCTATTATTTTCTTTTGCGAACCTGTATGAGAAAGACTTTTGAGTCAGTGTTGAAGGGATCTCAGTGAGACTGTTACACATGCAAAAATCTTCACTAATTCCCTGGAGGTTTCATGTGTTTCAGAAATACGTTTCTCTACTGTCACATTACCTGTTCTGTTTGAAAGGAAAAACGTTGAAGTCATTTGAGGATTTGGATGAGCCCTCTGTTCCTGTACTGTATTAAATAAATTTGTGCACAGCGAAACTTGTTAAGCTTTATGGTTCTGTGTTGCTCAGACACTTCAATACTATAAATGAAGTGAAATCTGAGTTAGAGGTAAATATATAATAAAATTAACAATGTTAAACTTTTCTTCTTAAATTAACACAGTTGTTTTAATTATATAAAATAGAAGATTGTGTTTCTTGTAGTTTAACAGAAAAGCACGGGGTGGGGATGAGGATCTGTAGTTGATGGCAACATGCTGCATTCTTCAGCACATAGTGCAGGAAGACTGAGGGATACTGCATGAAGTCCTGTGTGGTTTTTGTCATTGGCTTCACTGCAACAAGAAGTCCATCTGTGTGTTTCTGACAAACAGCCTATTCTGTAACAGATTCAGAAACATGATCTTGCCGCTTAAATGGGAGTACAGTTCTTTATTTTCTCTATGTTCATAAATCTCTTGGTTTTCATGTCTGAAGCAGCTAAATCCCCAGCCCTGTGTCACTGCACATTGTGGGGGTAGTATATAGGACTGGGTGTTGGGACATGGGTTTAAGGACTGGATAGCCCTAAGTTAACATTCTGGTGACCATGTCCCCCATAGCCTGTTCACCAGTATATTGGTCAGTAGAACTGACAAGGATGGGGGAAGTGCATTGCTCTTTCTGAGCAGCGAGAAATTGCTCTTCTTTGCACAAGGGGGAGGAGGGGGGTAACTATAAGTCAATTAGAGTTCCTTCTGGTCTTTCACTTCCCTAAGTTGATTCAGTATCTCCACTCCATGTAACATGAATGAAAATGCTATGTAAAACATCAATAGAAGGGCAAGAGCAGCGGGCAACAACGTGTCAATAGATAGATTTGGAAGATGACAGGGGCCAGGGCAAAATTACATTTATAGGAGTGCCTGAAAGGAGTGTGTCAGAATTAAGAGCCATTGGTGGCTCCAGTGTCCCGCGCAGCATGTGGCGGTTAATCCCTGGCTGGCTTGGGCCAGCCTAGGGAACATCAGTCATGTCTTTACAGGCTAAATGGATTTGGCCAGGGTGCGGGCTTAAGTACTGGCACATGATTGTCTGTATTGTCCACAACTGCTGTGACTTTGGATGGTGCCAACTAGAGCTTTTCTGGGCAACGTCCCAATGTATTTTGGTGGGAAAGCAGAGGCCCAACTGAAAGAGGAAGATGCAGTGAAAGAAATTAATTTAGGACTGGAAAAAGAGGAAATCAAGAAGAGCAAGAGAATTTGAATGACCAATAAACCTATGGGTAAAGGAAAGTGGTAGCTGAAGAGGCTGATGGTGAGCATAAGGCCATGGAGGAGTGCTATTGATTTTGCGTGAAAGAGGAAAGAGGTGGAGGGGATGTATTCATGAAAGGAGAAGTGACAATGATGGGGATCTGGTGGATCAAGAAGAATAAATCCGAGAACAGGCAAGAAATCTTGACGCCAGTGGGAAGGAGGAGTTTCTGTTAAATCAACACACGTACACCTCTCTAGAGCTATCACTGAATTGTATGATGAGTTGCTCTTGGGGCTCGGAAATACTGACATAATGATTTTAACAAAAACAAATCACCTGAGAGTGGCACACAGTGAAATTAGGCTTTGAGATTAGAAAATACAACTCTATTCTGGTTTGTATTTCCAAAATTCAGAGATTTGGCTCAAAGTATTGGATTAAAGTAGAAATATGTTGGGCTACACTAGCTGCTACTTGCTTTAAGAGGAAAAAAAAGCTTCTAAAAGGGATAATTCAAAGCAAGTATGGGAGACCTATGGTATCTTCCTTCAACACTCTTTAAAAATAGACCATCTGTCCATGGTTTAAGAAGTCAAAAACATTGTTAATCTTTCCTCCCTCCCCCCCCGGCATTTTTTTTTAAATTGGGGGAGCTATACAAATCATGAGTTAAATTTGCCTTTGAATAAAATTCGCTTACAGCCATACCTCTACAAGCAGAGTAATTAATGACTCCAAGCATGTAATATGAGATTAATTTTTGTATATCTAGCAACATTCATCATATTTGGTTTAAGGCTATCAATGTAAATTGTTAATGAGGTGAAAAATTTAAGTGTATCGAATAGGGTGGAGGAAAAGCAGCTGGATTTCTTAAATATTCATTTTGCAAATTGAGTTTCTGATATTTCTAATCCCTCCGACTCTTTAAATAAAAATGTTGAGGAAGAACGAAGTTACGATTGACCTCATCATTACCTTCTTTAAATCGTTAATAGGTGTGACTGATCACATTAACTTTTAGATCAGCATGGAAAAGATCTCAGACATGAGGGGAAAGGAGAAATGTCTTTGTTCTGGTACTGTTTTGTTTGTGATTTTATGGCTGGTCACCAGCTGACAGGTGTGCAAGTCAGCAGTCGGTGCTGCTTGGTTGTATACCTTCCTTTATTTATGAAAATTATGAGCAAATTGCAGTTTATTATACCTTCCTTCTTCCTATACCAGGAGGATGATGTTGGCCTGCTAAGTTTTCTGTGATTCTTGATGCAGTTGACACTACATTGTCTTTTGAGATGATTCATCTGCAAATCGTGGTGCTCCTTCTAATGTGTATTGTCCAGGTCAAATCATTAACTTTGTGAAGGCCAGAACTTAATGTTGTGATGGCCAGAAAAGCACTGTAAGACAGACATTGTAAAAGGTCTCTGTTTAAGGGCTTGATCGTGCTGTTTAGCTGCAAAATTGGACATTGAGACATTGGACTGCTATTGATAGAGATGTGACTGATATTCTTATGCCATGAAAGTCTTTATAATAGTTATACTCTAGATCACTATATGAAATGGACCTGATGGTAGAATTGCCTAGTCAAATTCGGTACCCTATGCTCTGCAGGTCAGACTAGATCCTTCCTGTGAACTTGTTAGCTACAGAAATTACCTTTAAAAAAAAAAGAAAAAAAATGTGGTATGTCATCAGCATGTGTCTGCATGAATGAAGGAGAAATGGGATGAGTATTTACTGAAACTCTGCAGTTCAGAAATTAACTATCAAGTATTGGAGGATGATAGTGGTCACACAAAAGAAACGGAGAGGAACAGATTTGAAGAATGTCAGTGTCAGATGAAGCTGAGGAGAAGTGAATGGATGCAAGGGTTAGGTAGGTGGTTAACAGCATCTCCAAAGGCAACATCACATTTCAGAGAAGGTTAAGCCTCTGATAGAGGGACATACAGCAAATCAAAATAGTTTCATTGAAGCCATGGTTACCTGCAGCTGGAGCATTTTCAACCCGGAGCAGTGATATGAAATCCATATGAGAATCAACCCCTGAATGATTTCGGTTTTCAGACTGGTGTATAAAGATAAGCCAAAATTTCTTAGCCCAAATACACTGGGTGGAAACTGCAGTGGTCCAGGCCTGGGTCAGGTACTGCTGCTTTATGGTCAGCAGTGTCTGTGATCGGAACAGGGAAGAAGAGTGCTGCTACAGCTTCAGACATCTATTCGAGTCTGCTGCTGCTTGTCCACTAGAGCCTTTAGAAAGTAAAGGTGGCCTCAGAGCAGAAGCAAGATGTTGATGGTTGGTTTGAGTGCTTTTTCCTGTCAAATCTTCTGTATACTTCCCAAGCAATGGTAAGAAATATTAAGCATACTCACTTATTGGTCTGATTTCCATTTAAATATTTTTTTTTTCTTCTTCCAGATTATGGTACTTCAGCTCCAAGACAGACTTGTCTTTTGCTTTTAGTACTTTTACACTGGTATTTCATTAGAAGTAGATTATTCATCCCTTTCCTGCAATTGTTTTTTATAAATCTAGTTTTAGAGCTGTTTTGATTTACATCAGTGGAATGGCCAGTAAGGGAAATAACACAACGCGATATATTTTCATTACCATTTCTATGTGCTGATAGCAAGTAAGAAAGAAGCTGCACTGGGCTTCATGGAAGGGACTGCAGTAATTAATCTTCATTAGGATTGCTGCCATGGCCTTGTGAATTAAAATTTATTATGTGGAAAAAGGTTTGTGGCACAGCATATTTGATTAGCAAAATGCCAATATTTATGGGATAAATTATTGCTACCTTTTCTGAACTGTATTTTATTAGCAGATTCATTCATTATTCCTGTACATTTCCTTAGGGAAGAATTCATGTGCGCTATAGGGCAGCCTGGAAACTTGACTCATGGCCTGCAATTCAGTGGCAAGGGCGGTGCTGGTAAACCTGGGCTCCAAAGCAAGCTCTGATAAATGTTAACTGAAGCATAGCCTGTTTAGAGATCTCACAGTACCACGTTGTTTAAAAACAGCAACTTGGTTCCGTGGCCACACATTTCAAATGGCTGACTCTCAAGCACTTAAAATCTAAGTCTTACAGCTTGTCAAGACATACCTTGAAGCCTAAAAGCGAGTTAAATACTAACAATTAAAAGCTTTCTATTTTTTCCTGGTATCACCTTAAAACACTCTTGTGAGATTATTTTTTAGTAGTTAAGAGAGTTTCCTGGTGTGTAGCTATCAGCATCCTAGTTAGATCCCCTGTTTCCCAGATGCCGTTCATATATGCTGGCATTTACTTAAGGAACAGGATTCATAAACTGTGCTTTAGTGTTTGAGTAATAAACATTATCTATCAAATGATCCTACCTTCTTTTGTTGTTACAGCTGTGCAAACAGTGACCACAGAAATTACTGTGCCTGTTGATGAGATAGCTGTTAGTACCTCCTCCCCTGTGTGAACACAGCCCCTCCCAGTAAATCCTTCCATGAGGCAGCTTCAGACCACACGGGTCGTTCAGGCGGCTGGAAGGCTAAATTGCACCAGATGGTAAAAGGAAGGAATTGTAATCCAGCTGCACATGCCGCTTTCTAAGTGTTATAAATAGAAGATTAAAAGACGCACTGGCTTTGATTTGGATCTGAATTGTGGGGTTGCTTTCTAACTGCATTTTTCTGTTAGAAAATAGTTCACCTTAGAATAACTTTATTTTGTTTCATCTGTTTGTGGATGCCAGATGGTAGTGCATCAGTTTGTATGTTTGTGAGGGATAAGGGACCATTTATGTCTATGGGAGGTGACCAAAACTAAAAAGATTGGCTCTGCAGGGTGGGCTGACAGCCTTCGGTCAATGGAGACCGAGGAGGAATTCATTTGACAATAAGTGCAGAAGTCATCCCTGTATAGCTGCTTTCACACACTCAGCCCTTTTACATGCACACCTGAGAATTACACCTATTACACCTCCTCCAAAGAGCTTTCTGTCCAAGCAGCTAAGGAGAAGCACCCAGATGGGATACAGGATACCCCTTGGCATCATGATGCCAGACATCTCTCCTGGTGATTTTCCAGCTTCATTTTAAAATTGCCGCTTTCACCCTTTGTAAAAGCTACATCTCTTGACTGCTCCTCCAGACTAGTACCTCTCCTCTCCACACCACCCAAACCGCTGCTGGTAAAAATCCATTCTGCAGAAACAGGGTTGGCTGTTGGACTAGCTGATCTTTAAAGTTCCTTTCCAACCCAAACCGTTCTATGGACAGGCATTGTCTGTCTTCTCTCTGCATCTCGAAATTATCAACATCTTATTCACACGTTCCACACGACTCTCTGCTTTCCTTCCTAAGTTTCCTTTGTCAAATACTGTTTTGCTTCTACTTTTTGTGTATCATGAACGCACAAGCCTGTAGCTCTCTTCATCGCTCTGTGGCTTTGCTGCTGCTGCTTCTTGTGTTACACGTTCCTCCTTATTCACCTCTCCAGCTTACAGCCCAGTAGGGGTCAAATTAGTGTGAAAATAAACCTGCTAACATGTAGATATATCTTTAGTATGCACTACTAATCAAGCACCGCGATCCCTCAGCAGTAATACAAAACAGCTTGACTCAGCATAATCTTCCCAAAAAGCTGCTGATGAAAATTAATCGTAATTGTGTTGATGTGCTTTTGTTTGTGGAAAAAATTAGAAATCTCACAGTTCCTTCTGAATATGCTTTGGATTTAAATGTTACACCTTACAGACATCTAGGCCTATGGGCCTCTGAAACTCCAAAAATTAGTATCATTTTGGGTATTTAAAGTCTTTTATTTCATAACTTGTGAGATTTCCACATTGTTTTAATTGCTAAGATGTTTTGAACTAATGTCCTAGATGAAGCATTAGTCAATTATGAATGCAAACTGGGCTTCAGAGTCCATTCAAATGCTGGAAATAATTGGCTTTTTTGCAGGAAAGCTAAAATGCTTTTACTTAATGAGGTTTCAGCCTTACGCTTTTAAAGTGAACCCCCATACTCTGTCCTGATCAAAGCAAACACCATGAAACTCCAGCCCAAACCCACACCGGCCACTTGAAAAAGTGGTAAGTCCTAGTGCTTTAGAGTATTTTCATATGCTGTCAGTATAGCTTCAACATTTATGGAATAGCTTAAGCACTCCAGAGAGAAATAGAGTTCTTTCCCCAGAAAGGAATAAAATAAACGTTGGTAGCAAGCACTGGAAAGCCACCCCCATGCAAACGACAGCTCAAAGCCGGCAAAGTTGCTACATCCTTTGAAATGTCCCAGTTTTAGGAAAAGTATTGGGTGCACAGCTGTTGGCTATTCATAGAACTGTAGAATGGTTTGGGTTGGAAGGGACCTTTAAAAATTTTCTAGTCCAACTCTCCTGCTGTGGGCAGGGACACCTTCCGCTAGATGGGGTTGCTTCACACTATTTCTTCTGGATAGGCAGGGAAGGACGATGTAACGGTAGGATGTCTTGTTTGTTTTAATTATGGGAGTGCAAAGTGTTTCTTAGAGGATTTCCCTCCTCTCTCTGTGCTGTAATGAGTAGGCAGGAGTTGGCACTGTTCTGTGAAAGACGATGGACAAGGGAGGGAGGCAGGTCACACATCTGCAGTCCAGTGCAAGGCCATCAGATCTCCGGTTACTCCTTCGTCTTGGTGGAGAGGCGGCCAGAAAGCACAGTGTACCAGCCAGGAAGAGGAGGAACTGTTGTGCTGCTGATCCCTCTCAGAGAGTGTTCGAGAACTTCTTGAAAACTGCCATGTTTTGGGGTTAATTTTGGGTTCTGCTAGTTTCCTGTGAGTGATGAAACCAGCTTTTTACGTCTGGTAATTAGTCCTATTAATGAAAAAACAAGGTGGGCAGCTGAAGGTGGTTTGAATTGGACAGTGAGTTCCTGTGCCATGTTGGTTTGAAGGATGGTATTTCCCTATTTGAGCGATTTGTTATAACTGCTGTTCCTAATTGTTAAGTCTCTAAACAGTATTTCTGAATGAAACATTTCACAAGCATTACACTTACACTTAAGCAATTATAAAAACTAAGACAATTAAAAAAATTCTTAACACTTTTTTTTTTAAAGTAAATTGAATTTTCTGGGTAGAAATTTGCCAACTTTTAATTGAAAAACTAAATTTAACCATCTGTTTTAGAAAAGCCTAAACTCAGTCTTTGAAGTTCCATTTTAATTTTTGTTATAGTCTTTAAAATATAAACATGGAAAACTGAGAATGCCGTTTTGTTTCAGTTAACTTCTTTGGAGAGAATGGGTTGGGGTGCGAGGGGATTCATTCTGCTTTTTTTGGTATGAATTCTACCCTACAGCGTAGGACAGCCAGCTCTCTATTACCTGTTACACGGATGTTATATCTTAGAATAGATTTTCTTAGATTGGATCATTTTAATCTTATCTAAGATGATCTGTAGCAAATTTTCTATGTTACGGACAAAAACTACATGAAGATACATGAAAGCTCGGGCATTCCTCCTGTTGCTGTCATGTGGTCGTGTGATAGAAACCAAAGTATTAAAACAGATGTGCAGCCGTTTCATCCAGATTGAAGGCTGTGAAAGGCAGTTCATTAAAGTCTTAATCAAAGCAAAGCAGCAGAAATAGGAATTCACCAGGGAAAATAACTGGGTTTGGGTCTTTCTCTTCCTGTCATGGCAAAGAGGTGGTTAATAGCTTCCAAGGAAAGCTTCTGAAAGAAGGGCAGAGAGCGGCTTGAATGAGATGAACCCAAATCGAAACTGTATTAAGTTTAAGATTTGCCGATGAAATGACAGTTCTCATACTTTTATTTTTGTCACATATTTATTTTAGACAAGATCTTGAATGCATATCAAGGTCCACTGACATATCACTGAATCAGTTTTGTCAAGTTGTCTGTCACTCTATAAGCCCGCAAATATTAGATAAGGCTGATAGCAATATCTTGATATACTGTAATCAATTAAGACAGCAGAACATCCACCATCACCTCGGCCTGAAAGCAGTTCTAATTTAGACATTCAGAGTTCATCAGCTTCTATTACTTCACCCTTCTGAATTGTAATTTTGTTTGCTCTTATCTTGACATAAATTTGCCTTGTTTAAAATGAATTGTTTGATTACAAGATGATATTGATTACCACAGTTGTTAAAAAGACTAATTGATTTGTTTCTGCAGTGAACTCGAGGAGAGGAGTGGAAGAAAGAAAAGAAGCTATAGCAACAGTAACGCAGCAGAAGAAATGCCACAGAAAAGAAAGAAGGCGAAATTCAGCCAAGAGGAGGACCCCTATTTGCCATTAGATACTGGGCTTTCTCTGGCGGAGGATGAAGAGCTTGTACTACATCTGCTCAACAGTCACAGCTAATTATTTTTCTGCGTATTTTCTTTTCTGGGACATCTCTACAATTTTGTCAGTAGTCTACACAAAATGAATTTGGCGGCTGGGCAGCTGGGTACCAGTGGACGTAGATAAATGAGTTTGAGTTCCATGTGCAATGGGATTGCCTGAGATTGGCTCATAGATTATAGACAATATTTAGTTTGATTTATAAGGCTTTCTAAACAACTTTCCAACCTAAATCCCCAGATGTTGTTTTACAGTAACATGTTCATAATTTAAAATCTCCAAGTTTTGAAGCAATTACCTTTTTTTATTTTAATCTTGCTTTAAATAAAAACAGGATGCTCCTTTCTTCACTATGTCAGGTTTGTTATTTTAGAAGATAAATGTGTACTGAAAGTATTAAAGAAGAGATACTGTTGGCAGCTCAAATCATATTAGTTAAAAATAAACTGCATTTTTTGTTATGTGTATCATGCACATATTTTTTAAAAATTTTAATAAACATTTCCAAAGCCTTGGTGTAAACTTTTGGTGTCTCTTTCAGCATATGTTATCATTTCTGTTATAATTCTATTATGATTATCATTTGTTACGATTAGCATTTCTATTATTCTCCAGTTATCATTTCTGTTATAACTCTGTCACTGGTGTCAGGCAATTCGGAAAACCACTTCTAGAAGCTAAAACTTTGAATCTTGCATTTGAATCCCATGTGAATGAGGACGCAGTGATGCCACAGAAAGGTAGAGCATAACACTGTCTGATAAAATTGGTTACAAGGTAGATTTTGTGGCAGACTTACTACTGGAAGCGAGCTGCTTTTTTTTGTTATGACCAAATACAATGAAGAAAATTAATTTATTTTTGAGCATGTTTTCAAGTTTCATCCCATCAAACCATGGTTGTTTGTTGCAGATGTTGTGTGTGCTTACCCATAAGCACTGCACCTTGATGAACAGCAACAAGACATACGCTATGTGAGCCCTTTCCTGGGGGAGGGAAGCAGCGGGCATTCTCTGAAGCAAAACAAAATATTAATACAAAGCCAAATTCTTAGTTGTATAAGTAGATTTTTTTTCTCTTGCTTGCACCCAAATGCCAGCTATGAGCCAAATTCGCTGCCTTCTTGCTTGCCTTCTTGCTTGCCTTCTTGCTTGCCTTCTTGCTTGCCTTCTTGCTTGCCTTCTTGCTTGCCTTCTTGCTTGCCTTCTTGCTTGCCTTCTTGCTTGCCTTCTTGCTTGCCTTCTTGCTTGCCTTCTTGCTTGCCTTCTTGCTTGCCTTCTTGCTTGCCTTCTTGCTTGCCTTCTTGCTTGCCTTCTTGCTTGCCTTCTTGCTTGCCTTCTTGCTTGCCTTCTTGCTTGCCTTCTTGCTTGCCTTCTTGCTTGCCTTCTTGCTTGCCTTCTTGCTTGCCTTCTTGCTTGCCTTCTTGCTTGCCTTCTTGCTTGCCTTCTTGCTTGCCTTCTTGCTTGCCTTCTTGCTTGCCTTCTTGCTTGCCTTCTTGCTTGCCTTCTTGCTTGCCTTCTTGCTTGCCTTCTTGCTTGCCTTCTTGCTTGCCTTCTTGCTTGCCTTCTTGCTTGCCTTCTTGCTTGCCTTCTTGCTTGCCTTCTTGCTTGCCTTCTTGCTTGCCTTCTTGCTTGCCTTCTTGCTTGCCTTCTTGCTTGCCTTCTTGCTTGCCTTCTTGCTTGCCTTCTTGCTTGCCTTCTTGCTTGCCTTCTTGCTTGCCTTCTTGACTATCCCCTAAAGAATATTGCCTATCGTTCAGAAAAAAGCATGGTAAACTTTTGCAGGCAATATGGAGAATGATGAAAACTGCTGAGAGTTTTACAACATCTCCGAAATGAGCTAGGCAAAGGCAAGGCTGCTGTGTGAGAAAACAAAGAGGCGCAGGAAAATCCAGTGTTTTGTTTGCTGACATGAATTTTTTGACAGCAAACAGACACATGATGTGATGATTGTCTGTTTTCAGCAGACCTGTGTGTTAGTGAAGTTTATGTGGGAAAGTAGAGAGTAAAACACTGAGTAGGTACAAATGCCTGAGGGCTTTCCCCCATTGCTTCCCTTCAGCAAATCATAAAATACTTTGTCTCAAAAACCTGTGTCTGTTTGGTCTTCCCATCGCCTATATGAGGAACACATTAAAGTAAATATTCCTATTTTTCATTATCACTTTTTCCATTTTTATGTTACAGAAATCTATCAGCACCGATTCAGTACGAGCCTTTCTTCCTCTCCCTGTACCCCATGCTGTCTTTTAGCTCAGTTACCCAAAACTGAAAATATACTGCAAATTCTTGTCTCCAAATGTTGCTTCCGCTGTGCTGCCAGCAGGCAGGGTATCATAAAAACAATATTATAGGCAGAGCACATCTGCCATCTGCTCCTTCCTGACAATGTGGAACGAGAAGAAATGACTGAGTTTCACAAACAGCTAAACATGAAAGATGGGACCTGCTTGGCAGCGGATGCACGGCGGTGTTTACGGTGCCACAGCGGGCCTGGAAAACACTGTGATCTAGGAATAGTATTGCTGATGAATCAATTAATGAAGAAGGATGTGCTGTGATGCGGTTGTGACTGTGCTTAGGCGCCATCGTGTGAATGGCTGCAGTGAATGCGATGAGCAGCATCAACAAACGTCTCCGCACTGGGATGAGAGAGGTCCTCCTCCCGCAGTCCTGGAGGAAGGCGATACGCTTCAGTGCAAGGAGCACCAACGGCACAAAGCTATTCATCGATGAGCTGGATGTAGATGGTAATACAAACAGTGGTGTGTGTGTAGTGGTGTAGTCGTAGATTTGTACCGTACTTTGTGGTGAGCAGTTGTCTTGGACATCGCCCGATGTCTCAACTCAAATCTTTGCTCTGAGAAGGTTGAACATAGTTTGCTGGGGATGACTAAATAGAACAAACAAAAGATTTACATTTCTTACTGGAAGGTTCCCATTCATATGCTGGGGTGGGAGAGAAGTATTCTTGCCGACTGAGCAGTAAGACTACAAAATTATGTGTGTTGGTTTATGCCGCACTTCTATTTCTGTGGTGTTTTCATTGTCTGCATAAAATAATTTTTCAAGTGCTCTTTTGTATTTTGGGATAATGGACTTCTAAGGTACTTGTGTTGTCTGATATAGAGCCATTGTTTCTTGAATCCTTACAAAGTTTGTCCGTCTACTTCAAACATAGCTGTCCTTGAGGTGGGACGTTTGTCTAGGGTGCGACTCCCGCAAGAATGGAGCCACGTGAAAAAGCAGAGGGAAGGGGCTTGAGGCGGATGCTCTATGCTACGAGTGTAACTAAGAACCGGGAACTACTGCGTGTGCTAGAAAAAAAAAAAAGACAAAAAAAAAAAGCCAGGGTTCAGCATTTTGGAGCAATGGCTGTGGTTCTGGGGTTTCATTCCCATCAGCTGTAGAGCTGGTTTATGAGGCTCCTCACCGGTCCTGCTTTTAGCTGTGCTTCTGGAGTAAGAAAAAAAAGTAATGCAAAGTGCACAAAACAAATGTTAATCTCAGAAATGCGAGGATTGACTTGACTGAAGGGTGTTTTCCAGGGAGCTCGTTTGCATTTCATACCCGCGGACCTCTCAGCCATGATCTGCTGCCAGAAGACCTGATGTGTGTCCAGGGCTAGCGGGCAGGTGGAGTGGGGCCAGCTGGGGACACCACCCATCATCTCCCTTTCTCCTGGTTGCAGATGTGCTGCTGTAGCATCAGAACAAATCCCAAGCTTTTGCAAGTTTGTACTTCACGTGCATTATAATCCCAGCTTTACACAGGAGAAATGGAAGTGTGGGAATCATTTGGTTTGCCCGTAATCGAAGACTTCATCGATGACTTCGTGTAGTTGAATCCACAACTCCTAAATCACTTGTGATTTAGGAAGAGCAGCCTCCCACTTGGTGTCTGAACTGCCTCCTGTGCAGGACCCTAACCTTCAGGTGTCCTGGTGTCCGGTGATGTGAGCGCCCTGGGATGGGTGTCAGGCTGCTTCTCACCCCGGTACGCTGCAGCCCACCATGAGGAGTGGGGGGAAAGCCCCTTTGGGGACTCCTTTAGGAGGGGCAGCACGGTGTGTGGATGCTGGTGAGTATTTTCCAAGGCCGTTGGCAGGTGACATTCTTGAATCGCCGAGCAGGAAATCTTGTTTTAAATAATGAGTTTTCATATTAGTTTGCATTTGTGCTTTATGTTAATAGTGGTTGATTTCCTTCTGCTGCTAGAATGGTTCCAGTGTGTTGATTTATAGCTGGGTGTAGTTTAAGACCAAATCTAGTACATTTAGCTAATTCTGAGGATATTCATGAGACATTTATACAATGGTATAGTTTAGCAGGCTCTTTTATTCAGAGTCGAGTTTTCTTTTTGTTGCGTACAAAATAATAGAGACACATGTTTACTGGATAATTTATTACAATTTGTTTGAAGGCTCTTTTGGATGTAAACTGGAAGTTGGGTAAAAGTCATGAGAGCATTGAAGAGTTTGGGTTTTTTAGATTGGTTAAATAGACTGACACTAAATGTGCCACCTACTGAAGGTGTCTGGCTTGCAGTATTTTCATGAGGCATATGAAATGTGTTGTTGCAATAATACTGTTCTGCCTCAACAGAAATTTCCGTTAGGTGTTCGCTTTGTAAAGACCTCATTGATGCAGCACACTAAATTGTGTCAAGAGTTTAAGAAATTTAGACTCTAACACAAGTGATTGCAAATTAATATTTTACATTTTAAGTGAGTATTTTCTTTTAAATATTGTATGAATAGAAATAAAAAATATTTTTTGTTCCTCCTGCAACTGACTGAGTCTAGCCGGAGCATTGACTGGTGTGTCCTGCTCTCTGGCCAGACTCATAAAGAGAGAGAAATGCCTGAAGCAAAACATTAAAAACCAGAGAGCCGTGGTAGAGAGCATTGAATTCGGACTATAAAAAATAGTACAAGATCTGAAGATACTGAAGTGACCCGGTGGGTTCCTATAATCCCGGATACATATGATAAAACTGATGTAAAACACAAGAAGAAAATGTCTCTTGGTAAAGGTTGCAAATGGGTATTTTTCCTTATCGCGCTGCTCTCTAGGTTGACGTGATTGATGCTTGTTTCTCGTGAGTGGCTGAGTGTGCCTCGCAGGAGGGGTGCTGAGCTCTGGGAGGCTGCTGCAGAAATGGCCGCTGTGGTTCAGGATGTTGCTGCTTTTATGCTGGAGGTCACTGCCCCAGCCACAACCTTCCTCTGACGAATAACCTGAGGTTTAAGCTGGTTGGTTCTGTGTTGCAACAGATGGATCCTTACGCTATTTTGCTAACGGGGCAGAGGGCTGCTATCAGGCAGCTGAAGGACAGTAACACTGTCTTGTACAGCAGCCACTTTCGCTGTTGATTTGATGATACCTTGAGCAGAGCATAGCCAAACCTTGCACCCAGCATGCTGCAAGCTAGAAGATCCAGAGCGCATCTTAACTCCAAGAGAAATAAAATTTCCAATCAATAGTTTTAGTAAGAAAAGCCTATTACCTTCACTTTTTTTGACCATATTTCATTAGATTTCTTTCTTTTATTGCTCTCTTCTCTGGTGTTTGCAGCTCTTCTGAATTTAGTCTCATCCTTCCAGATTAATGTTTTATTCTCAGAAGGTTCTGCAAGTTCTGCCTTTAAAAGGTGGAACTAGATGCCAGAAAATTGCATTGTCGTCGTCTTTGTAAATCATAAAAATTGCTATCAAGGCTTTACTCTATACCAAGTGAACGCTTTTATAATGAAGTACTCCCCAAACTTCAAAAGCAAATGAGTCAGTCAAGAACATCAATGAATTAGAAACCTTAATGCAGATGAAGAGTCTTTTCAGGCCTGTTAGGAGGTATTGCTACGATTAAATCAGTAGCGAGAAGTCGATCTGTTCCAAGAATGCCTTCCTTGTGCATTGCCTATTTTTGTCCACGTCTGGCCAGAAGCCACTTTTTGCAAAGAAAACTATTCATCAGATTCAGTCATGTAAAAATGATTGCTTAAATTACACTAGGCTATCAACTAGCGGATTTACCCAGGAGTGGAATCTCTTGGGTAGATGCTATCTATAAGTTTTGCGCATCGTCTGAGATGTGTTTTGTCTATAAAATATAGATAAGTTTAATTAAACTAAATTAGTTTTGTTGAGCAATTTTTTAAATCCTTTTGAGCTGAGGAGTAGCTGTGCTGAGATTTCAGCTGCATTAAGAGGAAACTAATGAGCATTGTTCGCCTAATCACGTATGGGATCCTGGAGGAAGATAATGTTCCTGGCTATGGCCTCTCCGGGGCTGCAGAAGTCCTCTCGCTCACGCACAGCTTGTCCCTCTGATGCTAAACCGAAGCTCTTACGAAAAAGCCGCGTGTAAGTACAGGCTGTAAATTGAACTTGATGTTACTGGTGTTGATGTGCTTTAGCTTATCACACTTAAGTGAAATGGCATTTGACTAATTTTTTTTTTTTTTCTGTACTTCACATTGTGATGTACTTCAAAAGGAAGTAAGATGGTTCCTCCAATCTACGTTTAATGACCATACTCATGTAAGCCTTCCCACCAATTGTATTTGATTATACTGAAATGCACCTTGAGTTTATTCCATGAACTCAGTGAAAGCTAATGAATATAGCATAGGAGCTAATTTAAGCTTGCTAGACAGCACAAATATCTTAAAAATTACATCTCAGCAGGTTACAGGTTTTTTAGGCTGCTGCTCGGAGTACAGTTTTTATTTATTTGGAGATGTTACCAGGCCTTTGTGGAAAACACTGGGATTTGTTTTTAAGAGAACTTTGTGTTCCCTTCTTAAAGCGCACACTAATGTGAATCATTTCCCCTAGCAATGAGGGGAGCCTGTTACAGTACACTCTCAGTTGCACTCAGAAGTTTCCTGATGTGCTTCAAATCGATGCCCTGACTTCTCCATAAAAGGGCGGCTCGTGGGTGGGCAACTGTGCCTGGCCCTGGGTCTGAGCCAGGGCCAGCTCTGCCCCGGCTTCCAGCCCCGGGCACTGACACAGCGGCTAAAGCCTCGCCGCTCCCCCTGCTCTCTCATAGGTAGCTGCTTCTATGAGTAACATGAGAGACGGTAAAAAGCCTCTTAAACCCTCCATGGAGCCATTTCT
This sequence comes from Himantopus leucocephalus, assembly GCA_003993805.1. Classification (NCBI taxonomy): domain Eukaryota; kingdom Metazoa; phylum Chordata; class Aves; order Charadriiformes; family Recurvirostridae; genus Himantopus; species Himantopus leucocephalus. The sequence continues at coordinate 206,542,812 of RSEF01000001.1, read as the reverse complement.
GACTAAGGTGATGAGCGGTATGGGGCTTAAGTTGTAAGACAGACAAGACCATCAAATTGGGTGTCGGGGTGTGCGGGTACATACACCCAGAGCATTAAGTTGTTCGTTCAGTGGGTGGCCCGGGCCATGCTCTGCAGCGATGAGGTGATGGAGCGGCTGGAGCCCATTGAAATGACTTGAAATGAGACGATTGACTCAACGTTCACAATTCAGTATTTGACTCCAGGTGGGAATTTTGGACAGTGCTAGAAATTTTCCCCAAGGCAACTCCTGCTGTGTCCAGTCCAGTTTGGATGCCCACGTTAACATCCTGGGTGAAGCGTCCCAGAGACCTGCCTAGGCCCTTGTGGGCAGTTAAGACATTTGTAAATAGTCGATGGAAACTGCTCTTGCAAAAATGGTGGCACAGGACAGTCTTCTGAAGGTAGTTAAGATATTTAGAGGATGTTTTGTATGTGGTTAAGGTACATCAATAGTAGTGAATTATGCACATGGAAGGATGGTCACAGGACCAAGACCAATGGGATGTCAGGAGCTGAGCAAAACAGTGGTTTGAGGAGTCTCTCCTGATCCACCTGGAGATGCTGCCACAAGGACCCTTGCAACGGAAACTCTTGTTGCCACTGGAAAGCAGATGATCATCCAGTTGGGAGATTTGGTTCCCCACGTGAGTGTTACCGTGTGCCAACTTCCCAATAATTTAGTTTTTTTTTCCTTTTAACAAACACTCAAGAGTGTCTGTGCAACCTTAACCTGGTTGGTTTTGGCTGAAGTGGCTACAGAGAATGCTGGGGTGGGAGAGAAGTATTCTTACCCAGTGAGAAATGCTGGGAATTCAGTAAATAATTTGGTGTTATCCCACACCATATTGCAGGCTCAGGTGAATGCAAGTCAGCTTGCAGGTGGATCCTGTTCCCTGAAGGGGAACCAGATGTTCTGCTCACAATTCCCAGGTCGTGGTAAATGGCACAATTCCTACACGGATGCTGCTAAACCTGCCCTCAGTGGTCCTGACCTGCAGGGATAGTTGTGTGATGGAGACCTGGGACATGGTTTAGAAACATAATAGAAAATAACCAGTGAGTTTACGGCGAGCAGCAAACATCTCGTTTCACTCCAACACTGAAACGCACAGAGTGGTGCATGAGTCCCTTTCTTCCCCCAGGAGATAAAGAATGATATTTGCCTTTATCTGACTATTTTTAGAGTTTTCCTCTGTAAATCTCTCCATCCTACATCAGGAAAATAAGAACACCCGGTAGCCTTGTAGGGAGCTATCAAGCTTGTCTTTGGCACCCCCTTGCCAAAACCCTCCCCCTTGCCAAAACCCTCCCCTGACACAGGGGAGAAACAGTCCCTAGCAGAGGCGCACGGTTGGCGCTGGCTGATGTCCCTTGGCAAACCCGTGTGCTGCAATGTAAGGCAGTGACAAGGTGACATGAGGATGTCGGCTGCCAGGGGCTGGGCCAGGAGCTTTCTTTCAAGCCTACATCCTCACTGACAGCTTTTTGGGTTTTTTTAACTCCATAAATTTGTTTTCCTAATCTTACACCTAGCAGAAAGCGGGCGGGGGGGGGGATTGCAAGGGGTCAGCGTGCGGCGGAAGCCGAGCGTGCAGGGACAGGGCTCCACCGCTGCCTTCCCCCAGGCTGTGCTCCTGGCCAGCGTCTGCTCTGTGGCTGTGGCTGCTGAGATAGATGGTCCTTGACCCACACAGCTGTTCAAACAGTCATCTTTATAAAGATGAGTTCTCCAGCATAAGGAATCAAGTGCGCTGGGTAGGATGAAGAGCTTGCATTTCTTAAATATATGTAAGAATGTACTAATCTAGTTCCTTGTCTAGTGACTAATTAAGCCCATTTACTCTTTCTGCCTCTTCTTGTAGATGCTGATACGTTTTTTGCAAATTGATTTGCTTCTTCAGCACCTAATTTTGGCATAAACAATACCAAGCTGTTAGTGATGCAGAATTGCCTGGCTTAAAGAGCAGCTCTCCTCAAGAAACTTGCTAAATAAAATCAAGGGAGGGTAAAATTCTACATTAAGCTCTCTTTTTTTTTTTTCCTCACTGAATTTACCCTGCTAAGCCTCTGACGTTCTCGTTTCTATACTCTATTTCATGTGGTGGAAGCAAAGGATGGGAGTGGAGGATTTGGCCACCCTCAGCCTGCTGCAAACCCCCTCTGCCCGGGGCTGAGCAGCTGCCACAATCCCACTCTGATGGGACCTGGATAGTAGCATTGCTGTGCGAAGGGAGGGCACCGGGAAGATGCCAAAGCCCCTAACAGTGGTGTCTGCAGCACTGTGGGGTCTGCATAGAGACAAACGGCACAGGTTGAAACCAAGCGCTGGGAGACCCTCGGCAGGACGAGGAGTAAGAAAACACCAAGGAAAGCGAAGCCAGAAGGGGTGAGACATTGGGGCGGGAGGTGGCCAGTGTCTTCTCCTGCCTACTGAAGTCTGGCTGGGCCCCTCAGAGACGGCTTGGGTAGGTTTGGCCATGGGCATTGTCCTCTCCTGGCAGTCAGCGATTGCCCACCCTGCAGCGGCTGTTCCTGTCCCGCAGGTGCGGCAATGGGGGACAGGCATGTCCAGTTGTCCCCCAGGGCTGCCGTGGAAGCTGATGCCAATGCAGTCCTTTGGTCTTTTCTGAAATCTGATCGAATCCTCTCTGGTTATTTTACAAGTGTGATTGGCCAACTATGCCATTTGGCAAGACTGTGTGTTTAATATAAGCTCTTCCATTGCTTTAGCTACTCGGAATTATTTTGAATGTTCAAAATATGACTCTCTCTGTGATAATATAAGGTCTTAGACATTTAACAACAATTCACACTCACATTTCTGGTGGGTAATATTCAATATCTCACCTAAATATTCTCCTCTGTATTGTAAATATTCATCATTTTCCCCATCTACTCCTGACTGCCTGCACAGACACTGAAATTTTCTTGCTGTCAGTCAAGTCATAAAGCATTAAGAGAGGCAGTTTTTCTCAACTAAGTGAAAATATGAGCTTGTCTATTTAGCTCTGCAGTGATGTTAGCATCCATTCGGTCTTCAGTTAATGTATGTGGCTGCAGCAGCCACAGCTTCTGCAGGAAAAAGTAACACCACAAAATCATGTGCTGAGTGTTTTATTAGAGAAATACAAAGCTCCGTGTTCGACCCTCTATGGTAAATCACCTAAAATAACACCCCCTCCCCTGCTCTCAGCCCCCTACCTCCCTGTTTTCCTGGTCTGCTGTGTGTTACTGTGCATTACTGCCCATCTGCCAGGCAATGCCTGCTCCGGAGCAGCCCAGCAAAACTCCTGTGGAGTCCACTGCCCTGACTCCTCTTCACCATCTGGTTTTGTTCCCTGAGCAACTGCTGTGTCCCCCTCCAAGCGCAGCCCTCGAAGCTGGGCTGAGAGGTCCCTCTGAGGATGACCAAGGCCGTGCAGGGCAGAGGATGATGCTGCAGACCTGTGCAAGTGCTTCCGTGAATGTACGCCCGTGTGAGGATGATCTTTTCTGAAATGTCGGGTTGCTGACTTCCAGGTCAGGGTCGTGCACTCCGCTTTTGCCAGAGGCAAAGCTTCCCCCGCACTGGTCCTTGCTACTCCAAGGTCAGAGTCTGTCTCCAGGCAGCTCTCATGGACCATCTGCCAAGTGTTAACTGGCTATCTGTGGAGCGTGTCTTTGGTTATTTGTGTGTTTATTTTATAACTACATAAAACTTTGCAGATTCATCGAGGTTCATGTGTGCTTGAAGTGAGGAACGTGTCACCTCTGCCCTGCCGGCTCTCACTGTTACCCATTGTATGTCATCAAAAGTGCGTAAGGTTCAGTGAAGAGGAGGCTAATGAGTGAAGGAGCGGATGTGCTCCCTAACGCTCAGTGTCCCCTCCAGCAGGACCACTGTCCTTGGCTCATCTCTGTTNCCTGCCGGCTCTCACTGTTACCCATTGTATGTCATCTGAAAAGTGCGTAAGGTTCAGTGAAGAGCAGGCTAATGAGTGAAGGAGCAGATGTGCTCCCTAACGCTTAGTGTCCCCTCCAGCAGGACCACTGTCCTTGGCTCATCTCTGTTCCACTGTGAGAAGTGTTGGGAGAACAACCTGATTTTATTTTGCAGCTCTAGAGCGCATCCCTGGTGCAACAGGTGCTCTCTGGACGAGTGGTGGCCCACAGGGATGCTGAGTCTCCTGGGCAAGCATTGAGGAAATGATACGAGTTCTTAAGAGGCTGATGTAATGCACAGTGTAAGAAAGATTACAGCGAAGGGAAATGAACAACCGTCAACTGGGAGAAAGAGGAGAAATTTTTCGCTTTACTGAAAATGTTGTATTGAGTTGCCACATCATTAAGGAAACCATGATCTCGATCAGATTAATGGACGATTACCCTACGAAAAGCAACTTTAGTATTATGTATGAACACTAATGAAAATCTGTCTAGCATGGCTCATTTCAATTAAAAATAGGTGTTTCAGCTGCCATTTGCCAGTCTGGGATTCAGCTGCGGCTAATGAAAGTGCACAGTCTCTGCTGAGGGTTTTAGGGATCCTGTTCTGCAGTGTGCTTGTTTATGAGCAGGGTGGTGACCCCAGATGAACACAGAGCCAGTGGTGGAGCTGGGAAGAGACCCCAGGTCTTGGTGCAATGGTCTTTTAGGTGCAAACCCTGCAGGTGCCTCTCTGGCTTTTGTTCCAAAAGGAGACACCAAATTTGTGGAGTGCCTTGGGAGAGTCTGCTGTTAATTCCCTCTTCTGCACATTAGTGCCTGAAGAATTGCTGGCACCAGCCCACTACCCTCGTTTGAAAATGACAGGATGAACGAAGATGTCTCTATGTAGTTATGATAGCACTTCAAGTACCGCTTGAAGCAACTGAAAGTCACTGGGTCGACTCTTCGAAACGTTTGGCGCTTTCTGTGCCTCAAGGTCAGCAATAAAAGTCCTGCTGATTTGTTAAGAGCAGAGGTGGCCTCAGGGCTGATGTTTCTGAAAAAAGCCTCACTTTCGACCCCAGCTCCAGAGAAATGATCCCACAGCTTTTGACCTGTCACCTCTACTCATGCGGAGCAGCACTTACCGAGCAGCAGCAACAGCCAGGTAGCGATGGGCTGTACGAGGGCTACTGAAAAGAAAACCTTGTGCCGTGTAAACGGGTGCATTAGGAGGTAAGAGGGCTCAGGTCAGGCTGTGTGCTGAAATGCTTTGAAGTTTCTTATAGCTTTGCAAGAATTCAGCAATAATCAGCCACTGACAAAAATGAATCTGTAAATTAGCAGGGACACCATTGATTACTTTCCCATCACTTGATTGGTGGCCTCGCAAAGGCATTTTCTGAATTTGGTGGAGAATTTATTTTTAAAGGACGGAAAAGTACTTGGCTGTTTTCTGGCACACTTTGACCATAACTGTACATGTGGAAATGAAACTGGTTAATTTTACCAGCCTTTACTTTTTGTTTAGGAGCAGTTTCTGTATCTGTTATTATTTCAGGAATTTGCACTTGATACATGTGCAATACAACCGCAGAAGTAATTACATAGAGTCACAAAGGGGTTATAATTCATTGCAATGTTAAAAATGAGAAGCTATTCAAAGGCGCCCTATATTCAGAAGAGAAAACAGAAAGTTCCTTTGTCTATGAAGCAGATTTGATCACGGTCTGAAAATATTCAAGGCAAGACCTTGCTCTGGAGCTACTGTAGGCAATAGCAGCATGCATTAGCATCGAACGTAGCCCCTGAGCTCACTCCAATTTCATTTTGCTTTCTCTCTTGAAGCAAACAACAGGTTTGCCATTGAAGTGGGTGGCTGGCAAGACAAGGATGTAGGTGTAGAAACTCTTGGAATGAGACAAGGGACTGATTTTGCATCTGCAAAACCTGAGCTCAGATGTGAAAACGCCATCCTAATCCCTGCTCTGGCACTGGTCTTAATTATTATTTATTAAACATAAGAGAGGCTCTGCCAAACAGAAGACGTGACTCCAGACGGGCTGTTTCCGGGCCCATCCTGCATCCAGAAGAAATGTGCAGGGCAGGTGGCAGCAGTGGCCATGTTCCCAGAGGGGTATTTCCAGCCTCTGAGGAGTAGCCTGGGAGGAAGGGCCATTTGGAAAGATTTACAAAGGGGCAAACCCTGCTTGCCTAGACCAAGAGACTTGTGTTGTCACTTCTCTGTCCAGAAATTTAGCTGGTGGCTACCAGCATCGCCCCAATGGAGCTGTGTTGGTTTTGACCAGCTGTGGGTTTGTCTGCTCAGTGTGTTATGAAGTAATATGAAGTGTGAGCAAAAACCTCGAGTCTTCAGTGCAGGAGATGAAGGGACTGGAAATCAAACCAGATAGGCATCGCCTGGGACCAGGGGCAGGTGGGGCAAGGGATGCCCTGTAGCGGATGCTGGGCTTTGAGTACTTTGAAACCCTTCGGTTTGTGATGATCTGCCATGTTTTTGCCCTGCCTGCGAGCTTGCTGCTGCTTCTCGGCTTACATTCAAACGCTTCATACTAATGATCATTTATAGCGAGCACTAATGCAAATGTGTTCCCAGCAGTGATACGAGAAATCTGCCGTTGTCTCAGCTTTTCTTCTGGTTTGACAAGTGCTTTAAAGCGGGCGATAACGGGCCCTGACACAGCCGAGACGCTCTTGTAGCATTTTGTACCTCAGTCAGTTCAGCTGAGCTGCCTCGTGATCCATTTTTAGGGCTGATGAGAGATTTTTCCATGATTTTTCTTTGGTATGTAGAAGCATTTCTGTGTGATGTTTTCATGGGGCAACAACCTCTTGTTTGATCCCTAATCACATGTCCTGGGTGAAGTTGCTCTGAGAAGAAGGGTCTTCTATGCTGGAGCTCACACTGGCTTCCCAGGGGCACAGGTGTCCCCCAGCATCACGTAGAAAAACTTGGGTTGTTCCTGGTTATGGAACAGACAAAACTGAGTCTTGAAGCATAAATGCAGCAAACCTGGCTTCAAGGAGATTTAGATGCTGCTCAGATGGCCATGAAATACATGGGACTTCTAAAGCAGTGAACATTAATAGCCACTCTCATCAGAAATATGATATAGTAGAAGAATTCAGGGCAAATGCAAATTTTTGTTTTTTTTTTTTTTTTTGGTATTGCATACAGATTTTNTGGCACCAAGGCAGTGCTAGGAGGTAGCTCCAGAAAAACAAGCACAGCTTTGCCATGTAATGCGTAGCTTGAAGCTCAGGACAGTGATTATCTACGTTAGTGATATTGCTGCTGTTATACAAGTGTCATTTCTGTGCAATAAGAAGTACCAGAAAGAAGTTTGCAACTGTTGAAAAATGTTGCTTGAATGTATACAAGTGGTTTTGTTTGGTTTTGGGTCTTCTTCAGGAGTGGTAACATTTATTTACTGACTGGTCCCGTTAAAATTGCCGTATTGATTCATTTGCCAGGAAAATAAATTGGTGGCTATTTCATATCATACAGTTGTATTGATCTTCTAGAAGCTGATGGGATGGCGGCTTTCATCATTGGACAGCACATTAACACCTTAATTGATATATTCTGAAAGCTAATTAGAGGCCAGCTGGATTCCTTGTGGGAATAATATTTATTTTTGATGTTGACAAAGTGCTCCAAAGCACAAGTCATATGGTGTGATTTAACAGTGATTAAAACTTGGCTACAGACATAGACAACTTGAGGAAACTGCCAAGCAGCCGAGACTAGAAAGAGTGAAGACCTAGATGTGTGTAATTACTTTGTGCTCTGTCACATAGACACACATCTCCGTCTATCTATATCAGTCAGTGAAATATCTGGAGAAGGGTTGCAGCACTTTAATTATTCACTGTCAATCAGCCTCTAACCAGCACAGACATGTGTGCGTGCCTGTGCCATGTGCAGCCTTCTCTAGAACTCTTTGGAGAAGAGGTTATTAAGGTCACACAGATAAGCACAGGTGAATCAGGAAACCTTAACTCTTCTGCTCGTGATATCTTACAGTGCAGCTTCTCTGATACCGTTGTGTTTCTCATGTTATAGAATATAACAACTGTTTTTCCCCACAACTCATATATCCCGTCTCCTGTGCCTATGCTTCCCACTGCTCACAGAGGAGAGAAAGAGGGAATGACACAGGGACCCTGTCGCCACGAAAACCCTCCGGTGAGCACACAGGGTGCCTGAGATGGTTAGCTCAAAAGTAGTCATCTGCATCTCATCAGATGGATCCCACCACTAATTTTGTGCTCTTTGATTCTTTTGTATATCTGCCTCCCAATTTGCTATGAAGAATTATTTTTCCAAATTTCCTCTGGTGCTTTGGATGATTCTGGCAAAGAATTCCCTGCGTTCTCAGTTTACTACATTTGATTTTTTGGTTTATTTCTCTAGAGGGCAGGTGTTCATGATGACAAGGTTAAAGGGTTTCATTGAAAATTGCAGGTGAGCTTTACCCACAGCACATCTCTTCTGCAAAGAGCAAAGTCGAGCAGCCCTGGCCTTCTCCTTGTGTGCTTCTGCAGGGTCTGCTCTCAGCCTCTCATCCACAGACTGAACCATTTTCTTTTTATTACTATTGAAGGCTGTGACTGTTTTTCAATTTTCTTTCATTTGTGGCAGGTACGAGCTCTATCTGTTTTTCTGTAATTGATTCCTGTTCTCATTTCTCCCTTTCTGCCTTCAGAGGAGCTTTGCGCTCTGCAGAGCTCTGTCAACGTCTGCAGCCGTTGGAGCTCTGCCTTTGCAGCAGCTGCCTCTGCCCAGCTGCCACCGCCTGCCCGTGGCATCCCGGCCGCTGCCTGTGCCTCCTCTCCTCCCCTGGGACCCACTCGTGCTGTGAACCACACCGGCGCTTGGTGGGATTTCTTCATTCATTTTTATCGCACCGTGCCCTGCTCCCGTGCTGCTTTGTCTCCTGGAGCGGGCAGGCGGTGGGCGTGTGCTCGGGGCAGGCTCAAGTGTTTGTAAATGTCTCCTGTTTCTGGGTTTCTCAGTTTCCAACCTGCTTACCTGCAGCAGGTGACTCCAGTTCTCCAGGGTGGTCTTCTGCATCTCGTACTGCTCTAACATCACTCATCCAGGTTAAGGAGCCGAGCAGGCACCAAAGAGAGTGCCTGCTAGCTTCTGCAAGCTCGTCTGCCTTCCTATGAACTGAAATTATCTTCATCTCTGCATTTCTTCTGCTGTAGCCCTCTTGATTTTGTCAAATCCTAGCTGTTCCTCCAGGAGCTCATGTCAGAGAGTGAGTCTTAAAGACCAGTGTTGTCCTGCAGGGGACATCGCTGACCGCTGGTGTCAGTGCCCTGCTCTGGCAGGTGGCTGCAGCATCCTCTCAAGACAATATTTCTGACTTTCAACCAATACTTGGCCTCTTCTCACTCTCAGATGTAATCTCATCTCCCTCGATGCTTGGGGCAGCTGCAAGAGGAGAGAGAATCTCCTCAACATTTACAGAAAGGTTTTCTATTTCTGCACAACTGCAAAAAATCATCAAGAAAAGATTTTGTTTCTGTTAGTCTGGGCAAGGAATTTGTTTATGAAACTAAATTCATGTTTTCTCCTGGCAATGCTCTCTTTTGGTAAATCTTCATGAAGCCAATATTATCATCCCTTTCCCAGTGTAGCAACTATCTTCCAATGTTTACTAGCTTTTGGTTTGGGTAACCAGCAGGCTTTGCTCCTTCTCAGCCTGGAGCTGATGGTGCTTCTCAGCCTCAGCACAGGGACGATGGCTCTCAGCACCTTTTTCCAAAGTCCTCTGAGACCTGGGGCTCCCTTACACCAGTAGTTCCTGAGCTGGAGGACGTTACCAGTGGCTTCCCCAAAGGGCTTCATCCTGCCTGGCTGATGGGACTTGCAGGAGGTGTCTACTGGAGGAGAACCTGGAGTGAGCAGGGTCCCCCAGCCAGCCTCAGCGAGGTGGCTGTGGGTGCCGTGGGGCTCTGTCCCTGGGGGAGGCAGGCATGACCGAATCATGCCTCCGTCTCCCTTGCTGGGAATGGCTTGAGGGATTTCTGGTGCTCCAGAGCTGCTTGGCATCAAACGGGACCATACCCTGGGGACGGAAAGTCTGTTCACTGAAGTGTAAATCTTCATGGATCAGATGCCTATGGCTACAACTGTGCTACACACAGAGTCTGGTGTAAAGGAAATGCATTTGTGAAAATCTGCTTGCAGTGACCGATGGGGCAGGCAGGCGATGTGATTGAGAGCCTGCAGAAGCTGCCGGCCATGGGAGCAGCTTTGGGCTCTCCAGGCTGGCCTCATGCACCGGGTCATGAGACATCATTGAACAGAAATGGCTGTTAGAAACCTCAAAGAACAGCCAGACTTAAATTCCTCACCTCACAACAGGTAAAATAGAGCTAGATAATGGTTGGACTTGATGATCTTAAAGGTCTTTTCCAGCCATAATGGTTCTATGATTCCATAATACAGTAACTATGCTTGATAAAGCTTTAATGTGCAAGCTGCATTTCTGTGCATACTGATGGAGTGTCGATGTGCTGCTCTCCATCTCACCTGGGCTGCAGTTTAACGGCAAATGGGCTACAGCACGGGCAACTTAGCCGGGGCCACAGGAACATGCAGGTACCTCTGGGTAGTCGCTTTTGGTGAGAAGTAGGAGCTAAAAACCTTTCTGGATCGGGGCCTACCTCCTTAGCCAGGATGAATGGAAGTGTTTCTGCTGTCTGATAGAGGCCTGGGATGGGCTGTCTTGATTAAAGTGAGAGGATATCACCATCGATAATTCCAGTTATTACCTGTGTTCAAGACACGGGAATTATGGACAGAATCACAAGCTCTTCAATTTGGTCTCTGGAGTGCTGTGAGTTGTCTGTGTACCACAGGCAAATTAGCTTTTTTTGTCATGTTTCTTTTACATCACTTTGGGATGACTTTAGGCTCTGGAGAGGGAATGACATTTTTATTTTGTAAGTATGCAAGATGTCTAAAAGATGAAAGAACTGGTGTTCCTGACAGGGATTTTCCAGTTGTTTGGAAATAGTTACACGGTTCTGTAATGCTGCATGCCGTATAAAACAGTCTTGAAATCACCATACTTGTTTTGTTTTCTTCCTCCCACTGATTACTTTCACGTGTATGTAACAGAGTTTGAAAGTAACTTTTTTTCAGGTTTACTGTCATGGAAGGACCCAGAGTGAGTGACCGCGATGTCGGTATTGATGACCAGTTGACAGTTCGCAGATACTATGGCTACTTTTGGCATATTCTCAATGAACAGCAGTGGATTAATTATAACACTTTAAATGCCATAATATCATGGATATGGTTTTGTTCAGAGGAACAGAATACCTGGCATTGAACAGTTAAGGCAATTCAGTTCTAATTTGGCTTTAAAAATACTTTGCGCATTTTTAATGCTGTGTTTGAATAAGAGCAATAAATATGTATTCCTATGAAAATCCATTTTCTTGCCCAGGGTATAAACGTCCAATATGAAATCCCAGAGTGAAGAATATGGCTTCCCTTGGACAGAGTGTCTCAGCTCAAGTGTTGTATAACTCATACTCTGCTCCCAGTGTGGTGGCATAGAAACTGTTCTTTGTATATAGCTTTATATAACTGCTGTATATAACCTGCTATAGCTTAACTGCAGCAATTTAAAAAGCAATGACAATTTATTCCCAAGTGTGGTCCCTGATCAAAGTTGGAATCTCCATTTTAGGTGTTAAATATTTATTCAAAGTGCAGATCATACATTTCTGGTGCTGTGCAGGGAATTTATGATAAAGCATCATTCCACGTTGGGCACCAAAATGTCTTCTACTCCTGCTTTTTTTTTTTTTTTTTTTAAAANAAGCAAAGTAATTCAACATAAAATAGAATTAGACCAAACTTTAACTAGCTCTCCACTTTTATTGCGTAAGTGTACAGGTCCAGCAGCTGTGGGATTCTGGGTGTGTGCTTCCTCCCCATGCTGGGTCTCTTGGTGCCTCTCTTGTGGGTACGTGTTGTTGGTTGATAGTGTGGGTTTGTTCGTTGCTCCTGGCCATGCCAGTGCTGTCTGCCTGCTTTGTCCAGTGACGGAACCTTGATGCCCCAGCCAAGGACAAGTGCTCCTCTGCGTAGCAGACAGAAACTGGACAAGAAATAACCAGTGCATGGCACTGTGATCTCAACGGGCAAAGTAAGCAGACACCTTCCCTACGCAGTGTAAAGACAAGGAAGGGTAAAGAGTGAAAGATAGGCACCCCCAAACTTAAGCCAACGTGTCCACAGTAAGAGGGATGAACCTGGAGGTGTTTAGCTCTCCATTTGCTAGTGTTAGAGCCTGGACAAGCAGGTGACTAAATTTAGATAGCTGAAGTTAGCTGAGCTGGATCAGTCTAAGTGAGTGCCAAGGATGCACAGGACATCTATGCAAAGCTGGAAAGAATAATCCAGGGCTTTTAGCATTAGTTCATTTGTAGCTCAACATTCACCTGGGGGAAGATTGCCATTTCTGATCGACCCATGGTACTTTCTACAGTGCTTGACCCAATGTTCTGGCTCAGGTGAAGTTTTGCCTGCTGGCAAAACTGGGAACAGTGTCTACTGATGTATGTAATGTATCTAGCAAAATTATTGGTTTTGGCAGATGGAGTCCATTTTCATAGTCCTTCATAATTTTCTTTCTTCTGAGAGCCTTATTCTTTATCATTTCAACCCAATAATACTGAAATGTATTGTTTGCTTCATATACCATGCAGTAACTCTTTCCCGAAAAAGCTCTTTGATTTACCTTTTTGTTCTTCTTACACCCTTGACATTGAGGGAAAGGGAACTACCTGACTTTGCGGTCAATAAATGACCAGTTAGCAAGGTGATGACAAATCAAAGAACTGGTAACTCTTGTTCTATATGCTTGTGAACAGATCACAGAATTTAGGTTAGAAAGGGGCCTCTGGAGGTCATCCAGTCCCACTCCCTTCTTGAAGTGGTTCCAGTCAGATTAGGTTGCTCAGTCTGGTTGAGTTTGAAATGTCTCCAAGGATGGAGATCGCACAGCCTCACTGGGCAACCAGTTCCAGGAATGACAGGAGGCAAAATCATGTGTACACAGACGTGGGAAACACCTCATAACAATGACACAGGACCGGCAGTGCAGTGGGCAATGATCTCTGCTCTCCAGTCACCAGAAATATTTTCCATATCTTGTTTCTAGTGACACAAAACACTCCATTTAATCCAGGAACATTTCTATATGCTATTGAACTAATAAGAAGGCACAGCAATTTTTAAGCTTTAGACAGCCTTATTTAGAAGTGAAATTCAAGTATTTAACCCCTGCATAGTCTCTTGTTAAATAGAGGTCTCATGTTTGCAGGACTAAGGGTGAGGGTCATGCTCTGTATCTGATGAAACTAATGCCAGCTCTGACTCTGAGGAGCAAACCCTGAATGAGTCTATAGGAGCAATTTATCATCACAGGAGCAAAGCATCATCTTCTTATATAACAGAGGTTAGGACAGAAACTCACTGACCTTCTCCAGGAGAAGTGGGGCACATTGAGATTCCGATCACTGTCATGTTGTTGGAAATTGAGAGAAAATCCCCTGAAATGACATTGGAGCAGAGCAGTGATAATCAACCTGAGAATGAAGCCCATAATCTCTTTGTCCCTGTGCTGTGCATGTTTTCTCTGTAGCCTAATTTAAGAACAAAATCTTAATTGTTTGAGAAAACCGAAAGCGGCTGCTGTAGTTAATTTATTTGGGGACACACATGCTGATGAGCTGGAGGAGGATGTTATCTCTGTCCTTTTACAAGGAGACAGATAACACCGTGATGTATGCGAGAACCAAACTGTGGCACGTAAGTTAGGAGTGAGATTGCTTTTTTGATTCCTGCAAAGCACAGTGGAGGGCAGCTCTGCGGATGACTGCGACATGGGGAGCAATGGGAGCTGAAGGTTGCAGTTACTTTCATCCACATGTTCCCACTGCATCTGCTTGCAACATTAACCACCACTCTGCATCTTCAGAGCAGAGCTGCTGAGACCAGACACCCATCCTGATTATTGGAAACGCTCTTATTTCTGTGCTCAGAACCACCACCACTCACCCCCTCAACCCTCTTCTCAGTAGATCTTCATTGTGCACAAGCATCTTTCGTTTAATTTTAGTTATTTTAAATCTATGCAATGAGGACACTGTGTTAACTGATACTGTGATGGCGCCGAGTCATATACATGCTCTTGTTGGACTTTGTCTTGGTAGTCCTTTGACAGGATGGCTGTAGTTCACTTAACCGTTTCATCCTATAGCTGACTTTATGCAGAAGGACTTAACTGATTTCTTTCCCCACTTTTTAGACACAATGATGCCCAAGTTTTTAGAGAATTACTGCAATGGTGGAAATGTGACCTGTTCTGGTGAGCCAGGCTGCCTGGATAATTGCACAAAGGAGATGGATGAGGCACAGTTTACTTGAAGGTTTCTCTTACAGAAGCAGGGAAAAAGACTCCACAGACTTTCAGCTTGTGTCTTGTCAGCTTCTGCTTGCCCTGTTAGGGTCTTTTTGCTTTGTGTTTGTGCTCTGCCCTGGGCATGTCCTTAAAGAGTAGAAGGATGCAAAGTCATAAGCATATTGCACTAAAAAAAAATACATTAGGTGATGGGATGAGTGCTGCTGGGACTTAATAAAGCTCTTTACTGTGGGGGTGGTTAAACAGAAATAATCAGGCATTTAGGAAAAATAGTGTCAGAGACTATTTCAGGAGAAATATTGTCAGAGCAGTATTGTCCCCAGGTGGTAGGAGCCTCACGTTGAGAAGAGCCCTGCTCCAGTAAGCCAAGGGAAGATCAGCAAGTACCTGAGCTGCCTGAGCATCACTTCTGCTTTTGCTTCAGATCTCTACACCCCAGGTTACCACCCACCCTTGTGGCCTCAGGCTGGGCTTGATTGCCCTCCTCTGTGGTTAGTAGTGTCTGAGCATGGACTCCTCTGGTGGTACTTGTGGACTTGCGCCCCTGGGCCTAGGGGAAATCTTTCAGAGCTATCCCTGTGTAAAAACTAGGTATTATTCCCCCCCTCAGCTGTGATCTTTTCTCTGTAGGTAGCTGGGTGTGTGTGCGCCTGTAAGTAATGCAAACAGGATTTGGCCTGTTCTATGATTCTATGATCTTCTACCTCATCATCACGCTGGGCAACAACTTTCCCTTTTTGGTCCCAGTGTGCCCTCTGTTCCCTGTCCAGTCTGGGTTGAAGTGCTGAATGCTTAAAGACTGAGGTTAGGTTTTATTTATTTGTTTGATGAGGACCTCTGTCAGTGGGACACACCCTTTGGCTGAGGTTTCCAGGTGCTATGGTAGTAAGGATCCCTCTTCTTCTTTCAGTTACCAACACAGAGTCTAGTTTTTCTATATAAGCACCAAAAGAGATGGTAGTGGTTACTCTTATTCTCTGTCTTACATGGAGAAGAAACGTGTTCATTTAGCTGGATTTACAATAGCTCAAAGACTGTGCATGTAGAAAAGACCACAGTTGTTTGACAAAAGGCCCAGCAATTAAATCCCCCACACTGCACCCTCTGCTTCAGTTAAAATGACATTAGCCTGCCAGGAAGCATAAAACAGCAAACTGTATAATTATACAGTTAATTGTAGCTAATGACCAGAGAAATGGATAACCCTTGGTAGCATAAAATCATAGAATCATAGAATTGTCGAGGTTGGAAGGGACCTTTAAGATCACTGAGTCCAGCCATTAACCTAACACTGCCAGAACCACCAGTAAACCATGTCCCTAAGTGCCATGTCTACCCGTCTTTTAAATACCTCCAGGGATGGTGATTCAATCACTTCCCTGGGCAGCCTATTCCAATGTTTGATAACCCTTTCAGTGAAGAAATTTTTCCTAATATCGATCCTAAACTTCCCCTGGTGCAACTTGAGGCCGTTTCCTCTTGCCCTATTGCCTGTTACTTGGGAGAAGAGACCGACCCCCACCTCGCTACAACAGAATCACCCACTGGCTTCCTCGCTTGTTTTGTTCCTGATGAAAAAAAGAAAAAGTAAGAAAAAGGTTGTCCTCTAACCTGTGGTCCAATATTTGCTCTTAGTGGATTAGATAGCATATTGCATCATATCAAAAGGGGCTTGGATTGTGACTGGACATACCATACTCTAGGTTTCAAAAGAAAATAGTCCTACAAAGCCCTCTTTGTTCTTGCCTTGTTAGCTATCAGGAGAAGAGAAATTCTCACAAAATGCTTTTCTTTACCCCCTTCTCAACTATTTTAAAACACCTCCACAACTAAGCCAAATCACATCTCACATAGTCTAAATGGAGCACATGGGCTTCAGGAAAAGAATTGTCCCATAAGATATCCTCCTTATGATCAAAAGCCCAGCAGAGGAGGGCGGAAACTTCTCCATGTATTTAAAAACAGGTTGAAAAGTAAAACTGCAGAAATATTTAAAGTCCATTGTACTGCAATATCTCCTTATGTATTAGATGCAACTCAAATGTAGCCTGTCAGCTTGCTTTAGCTCTGCAGTGAATCTTTTTTATCATTCTAAAATCTGTAAATAATGAAGGCTATCTATTAGGAAAGTACCAAAGGCCTTTTTTAACCCACTTCATAAAGGAGTCCTGCAGGCTACTATTTGGAAAGAGCCTGGGCTGCTGTATCTCATTTGAGCCCTAATGTGATAAAATTAGGAACTATGAGATGTGAATCTTAAGTTCAATCTCGATGTTGGCACAAATCAGACAATGAAAGTATCTGTCTGATTAGGCAGTTAAACAAGAAGAGATGACTCAAAAGATCCTTTCCACTTCAATAACTCCTGTGAGATTAGGGGCCCTTTGAAGACCATGTCAAACTCCCTTTTGCTTTAATACACCTCCGTTTAATTGAAATACTGTGAAAGAGGATGTCTTGGGCGCATTCCAGTGTCGCACCGAGACTTTAAAATGGTTGAGGGATTAGGAGTGACAGACTAGTCCCCTGAGCAATTGGTTTTTATACCCCATCTTTCTGCTTTCCGAGTCCCACTGGGTTTCTCCTGTCTGGTGTGATGTGTTTTGTGGGCTGGCAAATCCTCTAAGTCAGAAGTGCTGCTCAGCCAGAAGAGTGAAGTGTAGCCCAGGGTCTTATCTAGAAGTGCTGAGTAGGGGGTGCAAGATAAGCTCACCTCCAGTTTCTCCTACTCCACCCTTTTAGTGTAACCAGATGAGCTGTTGTGATTGCTTTGATCAAAGCTCTCAGCCGGCACAGGAGGTGATAGGAGCGTGTGCTCCTCTGCCTCCTCGCAGGCTGTGGTCTCGGTTCCTAGGATGGCTGCAGGGACCACGTACTCTGCCTGAAATTCCCCTGCGCCTCCAGTGCTGCAGGGAAGCTGCCTGGTACGTCAAATGCATATACAAAGGGTGATCATCCCCGGGTGTCTGTTAGTGGTAGTGCTAAACGCACTGAGGACAGACCCACTGCCATCGGACTGGCAACATAAATCTGGCTGCCCCCTCGGGAAGGATGATGTGCTGGTAGCAGGCAAAGTAAATGCAGAAAGTGCTTTGCAAAGGAGATCCCCAGCTTGCTTAAAAATGCCTCTCTCTTTATTCCCCTATGTTACACCGAGTTATTTGTCCTGTTTTGGATACGGAATAAATCGCTCTTGTTCTGCTTTTGATTTCATCCTGAACATCTTGTTCTAACTGCTTTAGGCTTCCTATAGTTTCTGGCAGGCTGAACAAATAAAGTGGGTAAAAAAATGTCATAAAATCCCAAACAGATTTTTCAACCAGCTCCATTATGTTGTTTGTGCTTGGCTGGGATGTATCACTGTGCTGGGTTATGTTATTGCGCGAGTGTATTGTGCTTCTTGGACAGGGTTGGGTCAGTGCCGCTCCACAACAGAGCTTTGGACAGGACTGACGGGGGCTGGTGCGCCTGGGCAGGGTCAATTCTTTCATCCAGTTTGAGTCCTGCTTTACTCGATTTTCTGGCAGTGCAAACAGCATATTCCAGGAAGATCTAGAGAACATCTGCAGCTCTGGAACGAGGCCTGCAGTAGACTCAGCTGTAGACACTTGAGTGCAGCTGAATTGAATAGACTGGATCAGGCGGGACAAAGAGAAACCAGACATCACCTCTGAATGCAAGAGAATGAACAGAGCATGAAATCTCTCAGAGACAGAGGTCCTCAGTGGATGGGCAGAAAAATAAACATAAAGAAGTTGGGAAATTCAAAGTCAATGTAAGAGTGTTTTTTGTCCCTGTTAGATCCTAAATAAACACTCAAATGTTGGAATGATGTTATGTGAACTAAACTTAAAATTTGTTTAATGAGTTTTGTGTCCATTGAAGTCCTCTCTTTAAACTGCAAGGCTCCCATGGGAGGTTATCTGCTGGTTTGGAGTTTTTCCTTTGGATCTTTAGAAATCCCCATGAGGTACAGAAACGCATTCACAGTTTTTATATTGAGTATCCATCACTACTTTGTTTCAGCAAATGCAAACGTTCATGGTTTCAGCACATAGTGTAGCAACTACCCTAACTTTTCAGTGAGAGCAATTCTGCTTGTACTGCCTTAGAAATAAT
Source organism: Himantopus leucocephalus (assembly GCA_003993805.1). Classification (NCBI taxonomy): domain Eukaryota; kingdom Metazoa; phylum Chordata; class Aves; order Charadriiformes; family Recurvirostridae; genus Himantopus; species Himantopus leucocephalus. Next base: position 206,524,286 of record RSEF01000001.1, on the reverse strand, counting down.
CAGTTTACATGTTTTTAATGAAAGTATTTAATTATTACAGTGTGTCCAGAAGTAGGAGGGAAGAAAGTGCAAAAGTAATCTATAGAAATAAATAAGGATTTTTCACCACATGTTTACTGGATTGCATGAAATAAATTAAATGGAGAAAATTGAATGAATACCTCCACAAACTCAGCTTTAAATTCCAGCTTACTGTGTGAAGGTTAGTCAAACCAGTATTTTCACTACCTATTTTGATGCAGATGCTGTAATGGCTATTCTACAGAGTGTCTTCATAAAGTTATCTGGACTTTTATCAAAGTCAGGATATGTGAGGTCAAGTTCATTGTCTGTTACTTATTCATAAAGAAACAAAATTGTGCTGGTCCCCTCACAGTGCAAACAAATAAATAAATAAATAAGCGATATTGACCTATTCCCTGTCTTAGAAAACATATACTCTAATCTAGACATGTGAAGAGTGGTGAGAACATTACACACCATGAAAAGAAGACAAAGGAAGACAAGTCTTATAATGAGAAGAAGCAGGTATGGCTCCATGGTTCTGTTACATATATTAATTTTTACAGGCTTAAGTTCTTGAGGTGACGCAGAAGGCAGTGGCTTTTGAGAAGGCATCTGACTGAGGGGAGATTATTAAGACCTTTCCTCCCTTTTGATTCTTTTACTGTCACTTCTCAGTGTTGTGATTGGTATGCTGATCTGTTTGTTGAAGATACTTTGGCTGAAGAAGCAGCCTTCTGATTATCAGCGTTAGCCAGAAAGTCCTATATTGTGCATTTCTTGTTTGTCTGGCAGGTCTTACATTCTGTAAGTATCAATGCAGTAAATCCATCCGTGGGCCTGCCTCGGGGCACCTCCTGGGCAGGTGAGACCTGTCTGCCTCTGCCCAGCCAGCACGGACCCAATTAATCCTGTGTGAGCTGGATTACAAAGGTATCATTTCATTTTTCCAGCATTTTGATGGGAGACAGAAGCTGATGAAAACCATGGTGGCAACTACTGGCTTGCCTTGGGCTATGTGACTGGTGAAGCCACTGGCAGCTATGCTAATTAACATGGGGAAAAAATAATTGTTAAGACAACTGGGCAGGCGGGGAGAGAGTTGGGAGGCGGGGGAGCATACGCAGTGTGCAACACCGTGTAGAAGCTGAAGCCCAAGGGGAGGAACCACAAAGCGTAGAAGGCGAGCTGTCATCCATGAAACTGCACATTGCCTGGTCAGAGTGATGTCCTGTGCTGGTCCTTGGTGGTGGACTGGTCTACATCAGGCTCATGGGTCTACATCAGGCTCATGGGACTGATGCACTGATGTGTGATACGTGTGACCTGTGAAACAGGAATGGCTGTCCAAAAAAGGACTAGTGCACCACAATGCGGAGTGTTTTGTGGTTTTAGTCGCTATGTCTTGGCAGTAGACTTCAGAGCCCCAGGCAAGAGGCCTGTCTCTTTGCAAGGTGTAGGGAAAGATTTAAGGGTGGATGGAGGGCAGCAGCAGGAGGTGACATGCTGAGCAGGCAGTAGCTATGCCAGTTAACAAAGGTCATTTCAGATGGGGATGTGTTTTAAATTATTTCCTTCTCCAGGGCTTAGAGCTTTTCTCAGAGCTAAGGGAAGCACCTTCATCAGTATGGATTTACAGTTGGAAACTTTTCCTGAAGGTTAGTACTGAAGAAAAAACGAAAAAAAAAAGAGCAGGATCAAGCCTTTATTTTACAATCCAGTAGTTAGGATGAGAGAGACGCTCTTTCTGTCATGCAGAAGACCAAGGCCAAACTTCTCCTTGCCCAAAGAAATTCAGTCCACTTTTCATCATCAAATAACGGTTTTTTGCCCTGCGTGTGAAAAAAAATCACGGGATGAGAGAGAGCATGCAAGTGAATGCCCATGGCACTCGTGTTCTCACTTGAAAGATTTGGGTCCCAGTCGTGGCTATATCAACAGTTAATACATTAATGCAATGAGTGCTGTACATGAACCACCCTGGCTATGCCCCTCTCGGCAAGCCTGGCAGCTGGGCCCTTGTAGATAAGGCTTTTCCGCTGGGAGATAGGGAATAGATTTGAATTAGGTTTAATTAAATTTTACTTTCCCTTGTTTGGAATAGCTTCACAGATTGAAAAAGGATAATGACGTTCTCTATTTAAAAAATACTTAGATAATTAAAAATTATGGGCAAAGTTTCATGTTCCTGTATTATGGCACTTACCAAGTGTCTCATTAAAGCACAAGCATTCACACAGGACAGCGAGGATGGTGTTTGGGGGACAGCCCACAGCAACATAGAGGTGTATGTGCTACAGCAGCCGCTGAACATGTAGCTGGCATGGATTTTTATTGTTTTATTCCTCAGGTGTAACACATTTTTTCATTACATTTCTAATATAGCTAGATTCACCACTTCTCTGTTTTCTGTAACGGAAGGTACAATTTTGATTCATTTTGCTTTACAACCACCCATACAGACAGCTGAATTCCTTCTGCCTAGTTTTGCATATAACAGTTACACTGTTTTTATTTTTGTTTAATTATCCTGAGAAAATAACAAAATGTCTTTGAAGTCCTTTGAAAACATCTCTAGTTATTTTTTTAAAAATAAGAATTTCTGCTTGTAAGAAGAATTTTACAATGCATCAAACACAAAGTATTTGAATTTAAAGAGAAGTAATCTCATGGTTTCTTTAAAAAGAAGTTGAGAACTCAGTCTATCATTCTTTCTTTTATTTTGACAACATTGTTTATGTTTATTAGCACTGTACTCTACTCCATATGTGCCGCCACCAAAATTAATTTGAAGAAGATCTTGTCTGTGGCTCAGTTCAGGAGATACCACTCTTTCATCCCACTGAGGTTTGGGAATGTGCTCCTTCACCAAGCAGCATCACAACCAGAGAAAGAGCCATGAGGAAGTGACCAAACGTTACCAACATGAATGCTCTGAAGATGATATGCCAGACCTCCCTTTTTAATGTTTTGGTGTAGAATCATAGAATAGTTTGGGTTGGAAGGGGCCTCTAAAGGTCATGTAGTCCAACCCCTCCTGCAATGAGCAGGGATGTCTTCAACTAGATCAGGTTGCTCAGAACCCCATCCAACCTGACCTTGAACATTTCCAGGGATAGGGCATCTACCACCTCTCTGGGAAACCTGTGCCAGTGTTCCACCACCCTCATTGTAAAAAAATTCTTCCTTATATCTAGTCTAAACCTAACCTCTTTTAGTTTAAAACCATTACGCCTTGTCCTATCACAACAAGCCCTGCTAAAAAGTTTGTCCCCATCTTTCTTATAAGCCCCCTCTAAGTACTGAAATGCCACAATAGAAGTAGTCCTCTGTCTAAGCAAGCCCTCCTCTCTCTTTTCTGTCTACCAGTTCAGCAATTGCTACTGAATGCCTTCTTTTCTGCTACTGAATGCCTTCTTTTCTTCGGTCTTCACTGCTAAAGCT
>RSEF01000001.1:206464785-206513171 GCA_003993805.1 Himantopus leucocephalus | reverse complement strand
TGGGTACCTGCTGATGAAATATCCTCTGTCACCTGAGACATGCTGCAGCCCCTGGGAAGCAGAGCTGCCGGAGGACAGCTGAGACAGGCCACCGCTCCTGCCGAGAGCTGCTCTCCTTGCTCACCCTCACACAGGCACAGCTCAGTCCCAGGCATTTTGCAGCCAGGCTTTTAGTGCCGGGTCCCTCAGCTGAGTATGCCTGGGCCACACAAGGCCTTGGTGTTTCTTCCTGCACTTTTGATGCTTTCAGAGTCACCCCTCGGCCAAACCCGGGAATAGCAACAGTGGCTTTTATTTCCTCTCAAATAGTGTGGGGAGGGCCTTGCGCACCTGCAATATCTCCAGCAGTTTTCTGCAGCACTTGTGCAAAGGCTATTTGCAGGCAACACAGTGAATTTGGTGGGACGTCTGACATCGAGCTTCACCTCCCTTCCAGTTCATTCACCCTGCTGGACCTAACTGGGTGTGGTGGTGCCTCTCCCCAGATATCGCTCGATTCCCATTGCAGCTGAGCTTCAGTCTTCCCCATTTCTTTGATGGTTCAAACTTCTGCCAGAAAATTGCTCTAAGTTCTCCTTCGTGCTGCAAAAAGGAGGGACAAGTGTACAGTGTTAAAAAGCTTTTGCCAGCCTGTAGGCAAGTGCTAAGGAGTAGTTGTGGATGTGCAGTGACTCACATCCACAGCCGGGAAGCTGATGTCTCGTAGTTATATTTGCAGGCCCACATACTGTCCAGACATTGGTGCTTTATCATAGCTTTGTTCTCTACTGTCAGAAGCACTATACTACAAATCTTCCAGCTTACCTAGCACGCATGCCTGTAAATCTTCACCTGTGCGTCTGCAAATTTAGTCAGTATCTCCAAAATTGCTCAGTATCTCATGTTGGGAGATGATGCAAGAAATGTCAGCCGGTCTGAGTGCAAATCGAACCTAGTGGTGAATAGACAGAGGCTGAGAAAAATTTGGCAATGCACATTTCGGTGCAGGTGGATAACACAGGCCTGATATCCATCCAGCAGCTGAATACATTTGCCGTCAATTTTAGCTAATAAACCATCTGGAACATCTGTTTGGACATTCAGTCTCATGAAATGTGATCCCAAGGGATAGGACCACTGAGAAATGGATAAAAGCTTCTGCTAGTTCAAACAGGCCAGGAAAGCTGTGGTGGCCTCCACAGCGCTCACCAGCTTGTTTCCATGTTGAAATGCAACAGACTCCTCATCCTCACGGGGCACAAGCTGGTGGTGCTCCTTCCCACTCCCCGGCTGTCGGCACAGCTCCCCATCTCGCTGCCCCTGGGCTGCGCTCCCTGCAGCCAAGCTGTTTCTCATCACCATCCTCCTCCTACATGAGGTGCTTGCTGGCATTACCCCAGCCCTGAACCCTTTGGTGATGAACCATGAGGAACTGGTTCCCAAACATTTCAGAATTAGCACAGCCTGGAGAACAGCCTGTAGCTCTTGTAACTGGTGCTTCTTCCCTGATGTGATGTCGGTGTCCCTGTCCTCCCCAGTGCAAGACAAGGATGGCTTCCAGACCTGTGTGGTCTGTGTGTGGTCACGGTTTGCTCTGTCTGTCTCTCTTCTGATAATGCAGACGTTGCCTGAGATTTGTGCTTAAACGGATGGGAAACCAAATCAAACAATTATCTTTGCCTGAAAATTATTATGGTTATAAAGCAATATAAGGAGAAGAATTAAAGTTGGATTTGACTTACCAGACCTTTTCAGCGTTCAAAAGTTTGCATGAAATCACTTTCATGTGCAAAACACCCAATGTCTTCTGATGACAAGGGTAACGCAGAATGAGTGCAGATGGATGATCATTAAGCTGGGGGTGTTCAAACCACGGTTCATTGCCTTTACCTGGGCTCTGTGACTGAGAGCTCTGATTTAAAAAGAAAAATAGTATTAATTTTGTCACTTGCTGCAGCGATCACACTGAAATTATCTGCAGTTTTTGAAAACTACTCAAAGGGATGCTGAATGCTTGCAGTTTCCCATACCAGTCTGCAAGTTAATCTGGCCCCGTGTCCATGCTGCAGGGGCGGAAAGCATCTCAGCCTCTCTGTTTTAATCCGTCCAGGTGCTTGATCACCCTAGTCAGTGTCCCAACAATGAATCTTAACCACCACTCTTCTGCTGTTGTTTTCGAGGAATACTGGAATATTGCAGACCTAGTCGAAGAGATTGAGAACAGAGTGATTTAAATCAGAGTTTCCCATTTCTGAGGAGAAGGGTTTACTATGCAGACTGCATTAATTCCTCCTGCAGGAATGGTTTTGCTCTCTGTCCTGCCTGAGTCCTTTCAACATGCAGTACTGCAGGAAAGTGGAGCCACCCGAGCCAGTGGTTTTGTGAGCTGAGGGCTGGGCTTCTTTTCCAGAGGAAACTCTTTGGTGTATTGTCTGGTCCAAGGATGATGCTAGCAGCGCTGCAGGTATGTGAAAGAGAATATTCCCATATTTCCAGTGGTGAGGCAGTAGGATCTATTGCAAGGGCTTGGTTTGACTGTGTCTGGGATCATGTGTGCAGCTCTGGATTTAGACTGGAAAAAGTCTGCAGAAGGATTATTGTGGGGAACAGGAGAAGGAAGAGCATGTTGTATCTGAAAATACTAAAGAAGATTTTCTTGTTTGGCTTAGCTAAATGGAGGCTGGAGGTGACAGAGCTGCTGTCTGTGAAAATGCCGGTGGGAAGCATGGGGCATGTTCTGAAAATAGCAAAAGAGGTACAAGAACTGGAGGTATATAAATGGACCAAGAGCAAATTCAGGCTAGAAATGAGAAGGTGGCTCCCCGTCATTACAGAGGTGGAGACCTGGAAGAGCCTTCCAAGCAAAATACAGTGATTGCTCCCAAACTGGACCTTGGTGTGACTACGAAAAAGCTTTATATGTTGTGGGGCCAGTGGTCAACCTCTGTCATCAGGAAGTCTATTCCTCTTGTATACCTGTTTGTTAAAATTGCTTTTAAGTGCCAGTTACTTTTCTCTCCAAAGAAAGGCAGCCACCATAAAGAAAATATGGTATGTACACAGAGCACGTATCAGCAAAGTGGCAAGGGGTCCATTAGCCTTTTTGTAACCATTCAGTGGCTCTCTGAGGTCTCTGCCGAGCTGGCCACTTAATTGTAATATGTAGACATATTACAAGCAAAATTAAAATTACACAGGGAAAGAAAAACAAGTTAGCAAGCAACCAACAGAAAATCAGTCCATTAAAATCTAGTTCTTTGTGCTCAGGGTTGTGCTGCCACAGTCTCCAGGGTTGTGTGTTGTGATTCCTCTTGGGAAGCACAACAGTGAAGTGGCATCCTGTGAATCATGTCATACTGAGAAATATGGCTTTAAATTTCACAGAATAGAGATCTGCTGCAAAAGGCTTGTTTGTTCAAGGTTTCCTCTTTGTTTCTTCCATTGTCTAGAGGAACTTAGATATAGGAATATTAATATTTTATGTCCATTCACAGACAGGTCTTTTTTCACTCAAGTCCCTGCTAGCAGATGTTCCTTATCTCTTGCTTTTTAGAGGATTGCTATTACCCTCCAGCTGTCCCTGTTTCCCTTCGATTAGGGATCCAGTAGCAGTTACCTAAATAAAGAGAATTTTCTTTCACATCTAGTTGCATTTTTTTAAAGAATTTGATTGTCACTCAGACCTCAAGAATTCTCCGCAGAGTAAATTTAGCTGGACTTGTGGATGATGGTCAACTTTAATGAAGGTGACTTTTCATGTTCCCGCCACCTCTAACGTCATTTTATCCGCTATTATTTCTTATTTTCTCAAACTACAAAGTAGGCCTGTCTGACACATTTAGCTTCTTTCTGAGACTATTTTCAGGATTCCTGTTCTGGTTATTAAGCTAGCGAGGCATCCTCAGTGTTGTTTTAATTGTGGTACCTTATTTATGGTTATGGTACCATGGGTGAAAAGGAACTTTCTGCTCCTTTCAAGTTAATGTTGGAACAATGAAGACTTCATGTTGTTTATTTTCCTCTTCTTTGTTTTTTTGTTTTTGTTTCTGTTTGTGAGCAGCTTGGACTTGAAGGTGCCAAAAAACTTCAGATATTCTGCTTTTTTATTCTGATAAATGCAGTTGAAAAAATAGTTATATGTAAGAGAAAACAGCCCAAACCTCAAAGCTCATAGAGCCCTGCACAGTTCTTTCTCAGTTCTCTTTTCAAGGCACTGTAGCACTTCTCCCCAGAGGATCCATATTTTTTGAGTAAGACAAGAACATTATCTTATGCCTGAGGCCTGACTGAAGTCAATGAAAGATTGTAAATTGACTGCAGTGAGTAGTGGATCTAGGTGCCTCTCACAGTTCTCAGGCAGGTTAAGCAAGCTTAGTTAACTCAAAAGTATTTTTCTCAGTAGTGTGTTTTATTCTGAGTAATATTTTATTATATGCCTTTTGGGTTAAAAGGGCACTAGAAAATGGTCTGGAGGTAGGAGATTAGGTGAAAGCAGCTGACTGTCCAGTTTGAATGTAGATGTGGTCTATCCTCTTTTAATATGCCTACTAAGATGAATTTGGCATGCATGCTTTGTTAGTAAGAAGTCAATTAAATAGTTTGTGCATCATAGGAGGTTAAGTGCATGTAACTCCAGCAAACCAAATCAGGTGTTAACATACAGTAACTGGACCCACTCTGTAAAAAATGATAATTCCTCACTGTAGCTGCAATATTCCTGATCCCTTCTTTCAGGCTTTTTGTTTACATACCCTGCTGTAATTGCCAAAATTAGGTGTAATAAATTAGAATGTTCTATAACTAGACAGGTAGTCATCTTTAATTTTTCAGTGGACACTGGTCTGTGTTAAGCTTACTTCTGTGACAAGGCATACTTCTTCATTTCTCAAATTTTTGTCCTGTCATAATGAACCGTATGAATGGGATCCTCTAACAAGAGAGTGAGACCTCTGTGTTCTCTGGCAGCCACAGTGTCCTCATGATCTTTTCCTATTGCTAGTGTAAGCTGGGTGCAGAAGGACCGTCTTGCATGCACGAAGCTGCTGGATTCTGGAGTGTCCTGTGGGGAGGACACAAGCAAGTTGACAGAGTAGGTTGTTGAGCAAACTGCGCTTGCTGTGGATTAGGAAGCGGTAGGGTGGACATTTTATTTGTGAAGCACCTTCTAGCCATTTGATCTCACTGAGCAAAAGCAAGTTCTGTACAATTCCACAGCCTTATTTTTTACTATTTGGAGCAAGAAAGTGGATTCAGTGTGTAGTAGTGCAAGAATTGTTTTGTCTTTCAACACAGAGTGAATTTCATATTATGAGTGGGAACATTCAGATTGCTTCAATAAAAGGAAGACCAGATCTGAACTGCTTCCTATTGACTGTTTTTGCTGTTGCTTAGCAAAGGATCTGGCACTTGGATGCCTCTCAAATGGCCAAGGAGAGAAAGGGCTGCTCTATTTCTGGAACAGCTTGTGCAATAATGTTTGGATGATGCTCAGCTATCCTTATAACCTGTAGGTTATAGAATCATAGAACCATAGAATGGTTAGAGTTGGAAGGAACCTTAAAGATCATCTAGTTCCAACCACCCTGCCATGGGCAGGGACAACTTCCGCTAGACCAGGTTGCTCAAAGCCCCATCCAGCCTGGCCTTGAACACTTCCAGGGATGAGGCATCCGCAACTTCTCTGGGCAACCTGTTCCAGTGTCTCACCACACTCACAGTAAAGAATTTTTTCCTAATATCTACTCGAAATCTACCTTCTTTTAGTTTAAAACTGTTACCCCTTGTCCTATTACTACACTCTCTGACAAAAAGTCCCTCCCCGTCTTTCCTGTAGGCCCCCTTTAGGTACTGGAAAGTTGCTATAGGGTTTCCCTGGAGCCTTCTCTTCTCCAGGCAGAACAACCCCAGCTCTCTCAGCCTGTCTTCGTAGGAGAGCTGCTCCAGCTCTCTGATCATCTTCGTGGCCCTCCTCTGGACTTGCTCCAACAGGTCCATGTCCTTGTTATGTTGGGCACCCCAGAGCTGGATGCAGTATTCCAGGTGGGCTCTCACGAGAGTGGAGTAGAGGGGTGGAATCATCTTTCTCGACCTGCTGGCCGTGTTTCTTTTGATGCAGCCCAGGATGCAGTTGGCTTTTACCTCAGCCCTTTGTACCAGGCACTTTCAGTGCACACAGTGGCCCATCTCAGAGGTCAACATAGCAATGGCTGTGCTGCCTCAGAACAAAATTGATCTTGTCCAGAACACCGTCTCCACCAAGAGCCAACAGTGCATACTTGGATGAAGACGGTAAGAGTGGTCATTGCCCTAGAGTAATACCTGTGCTCCAGCACTCAGTGGTTTAGGGACTTTCTGGATAAGAGGTCCCATCCATGCTGCTGTGTATAATGGCCACGAATGGCTGATCTTCCTGGAATTTGTCTTAGCCCTCCTCAAACCTTCAGCCTCCACAATGTCCTGTGGCAGTGAGTTCCAAAGTGCAATCATGAATATTGCAGAAAAAGGGTTTGATTTTGCTTGTTAAGCTGGTGAGGTGAGGTGGGTTATGGTTGGTAGCTTATACTTCAGCATGGCGAGGAGGTCGTGGCTACAGAGTTTGCTGGCGTGGTGCAGAACTGCTGGCTAGATAAGCCCACTGACTGCAGCAGCACAGTACTGAGAGTTTACTAGCACTGTACACAGCTGCATTTGGGCAGCCAGCCTGAAACAGTCTCTTCTCATGCCTCTCGATGTCCACGGCCTCTCATTGTAGCAATTCACCCAGCATAAGCACCTCTGCCCACCAAGCTGGGGACAGACACACCACTTACTTTTCTCTTCCTTGAGAAAGGGATGGAGCAGCAAGCCAGGCTTCCCTGTGGTGTTAATGGGGAAAGAGTGATCAGGCTGATACTCCTGAATGAGTTGAAATTAAAATGGCTTGTGAGCAAAAATAGAAAAGAAATTATGTAAGTGAGGGAGCAACCGAGAGTCGGTTTCTCTTTTGGAGCCAAATTCACTAAATGTGAGGCAAGATGAGCCCTTGGCTACTTCTCAATGTAGAATAGGACAGGTCCCATCCATTTTTCTACCTGTCCTTAGCTAGAAAACTGTGACCTTTTTTTTTAGATGCAAGCATTACTGCAGTGATCCAGGCTGTTCCCTACGAGAGTCAACCTCTGCAATGCGCTCTGCCTGGGGAAGGACGCAGCTGCTTCCCAACTCAGCTGTGCTTTCCTCAGGGGACTTGATAACATTTATGCTCTCGAGCCTTCCTGGCTTTCAGTTTGGTTCTGGATGCAGTTCAAGGTGTTGATTTTAAATGTAAAATACTTTGCTTCCTGGTGGTGAACCTGCTTCTCACTGTCTGATGCTATGGGAGCTATGGTAACTGCCTTTAGGAATAGGTGGAAAAGGGCTGGTATTTCTGGTGAGGACCTCTTGACCAAAATTTTCACTCTTTTTTGTCTTACCCTGAGTGGCTTCTATTATGTTTACTTTTGAATCTCATCTATTTTTCTGTGGCTTTTTGGGAGACCCTGGGGCTATGTCTGTGTCAGGAAATGAAACAAGCCTGGGACTGTTCCCAACAGAGGGTGGTCCATGTCCATGGCATTATATTCTCATCCCTCCAGCACAGAGTGGTCAGTTGCTGACTGTACTTCTTAGCCTTGCTCTCTCCTGTGCCTTGCTGGGGACTATTTGGGAGGCTCATAGATGACCTGGAGCAAAACTGTGGCAGAAACCATGGAAAGAATTTAACAGTCTAAGTGATTTAGTTCCAGTGATCGGGAATGTTTCCCGGCACTGCTTAGTTTACTAATAGAAATGTAGTAGGAATGACTGATTGCCAGTGATTAGGGTAAGGTTTGCAGAAGAACTAGCTAATGATTTTGAGTTCTTGGTAAGGTATTGCTGAAAATGCTGGTGTTTCTAATTATTGACTTGGAGACATCTGGGGAGATCTTTTGCACAAATAGACAGCTTTGGGTAAGGGCAGTGTGATTCTCCAGAGCCGGAACAGTGGTTCTTGGGCATCTGCTCTGGGGGATGACAGAAGATGTAGGAGAGGATTATTTCAGGTTTCTGATATGTCTGTGATACCCCACCAGTCACTCAGGTGCACTGCGTGGGATCTGCTGAGGAACGCTGGAGTGCTAAGAGCAATGGCTGGTTCAGAAGGGCTTGGGAGTCCCTGAAGCAAGAAGGATCCAGCTGGCTCTGTAAAGAAAGGTCCAGGTGACCCGGAGGAACTATTTCTGAAAAGGCAGTGAGGTGGAACCAGACTGTGTCTCTGTGGCATATGGCTAGCGCTATTTCCAAGAGCTTGAGTCAGTTAATCTAATACCTAGGCTTTGTGATTAAGACTACATTTAACTCTCTAGGTTCGAAAGTTCAGGGACAACATGACATATATAAAAATTAGAGGTCAGGGCAGACACTGTTTCAGTTTATTTCAGGCATCCATCAGGAGTTCTTGTTGTTGTTGTTATTCTGTCATAAAGCTTACCTGGGATTTTGTGCCTCAGTCAGGGAATACTTCCAGCTCCATTTTGATTTAGAAGGGCAAGGCTGAGGGAGCTCTGGCTGTTGAAGGAATGGGGGAAGTGGTCGTTTGGATGTGCAGGTGTTTGGCAAAAAGAGAGCTTCAAAGATTAAATCCTAATGGGAAATAAATAAGCAGCCTGCACAACTCAGTGCCTCGTGCTCCTGACAGCGATCTCTGCCTCCAGCAGCAGATTCCCAGTAGCTTCACATGCAGCAAGTTGTTATATGGTAATAGTTCCAAAGTTTCTTTAAAAAGGAAACTTTTCTAATGCCTTAAGGGCAAGAACTGACTTGTCTTTTGGGTTTCATTAGTAGCTAATACATTTTGGTTCTACCATGACATAAAGCAAATCCTGGAAAATTAGGCTAAAGCCTGACTTTTATTAATCCAGATGTTACAAAAAATATTGATTACTAAATGCCTTTCTCTTCCCTAGCCTTGTGGCAGACTGGGTTATGTTCTGTGTTTTAGGAAAGCCAGGACGTTTCTCAAGATTTCAGTAATCTGAGGTTTGCTTCATAAAAAATTATGAGACTCTCTTGGGATCTGGAACACTGTCATATTGAGCTTTCCTGAACCCTGCTGCACCATGCGTTTCAAACACACATCTGGGTTATATTTCTAAAACCCACTATAGATTCATAAACTGGGAAAAATAAAGTTATGCTGAGCATGATTTTACTTTTGCTGGCTATAGGTCAGAAGAAAAACGTTATTAGGAAGAGCTAAAAAGGGTCATTCATCTTCCGTATATTGCAGCAGCTCAATATTGCAGCAGGATAAAAAACACTTGAAAATCTCTGGACACAGCTTTAGAAGTTCCAGAGCATATTGGCAATTGAGATAATAACAATGATATTCTGTGACTGATGGCAGATTAGGGAAAATCTTGATTGGGAATTGATGGACCCCCATTAGTTTCCGTTCTTGGTTGTGCTGCATCTGGGCCAGCCTCTGGGATTCAATTTGGCAGCTGGTTTGTGAACCAGGAGAGTCAGACGCAGCCTTAGATTTTCAGCTCTCTGGAAGTGACATCTGGTTGAGCGTGGTCTGATTTTTTTGGTTCGGTTGTGGTTTTTTTGTTTGTTTGGGGTTTTTTTGTTTGTTTTTCCCTTTTTTTTTTTTTTAATAGTAGGGATTATAAACTGGTTGGTCGCAGTGTCCTGAAAATGTTCGCGAAATGATTTCTTTTTCCTTTTCTTTTTCCTTTCCTTGGTCAGAAGGTTGGCTCACCCGGTAAGAAATTCAAGAGAAGGTCATATAAGGCCTGAGTAAAAAGAAATTTATATTCATTTTATATTTCTGTCTTTATATTCAGGTGTGTTCAAGTGTGTTTATAGGCCTGGGAATGTTCCTTATTCACACATGTATTTATTGTAGGCTGTACGGATCACGCGCTGCCTGATGTTACAGATTTACAAATCACGTGTTGGACATACGCTTGTAACACTTAATATTTTTTTCTCCAGAAGATGCCCAAGTGTTTTTCAAAGATACGGAGACAGCGGTGACTCATAGCCAATTCTCGAATTAGGAACTGGGGTTGTCCAAAAACACACAGCAGAGTTTAAAAAGCTCCAAGGGGAAAACTTTATTAGGCATAACTCACATACTACTTTTGGAGTCTGAGCAGTGCAACTACCACAGAGTGATGCAGAATCTTTAAGAAAGAGGAGTTCCATTACAACGTCAGTTTTACCTCTCTTTTTGGAAAGAGACACATCTCATCTCACAATGTTAAAAGTGCTGCACTTTTTAAAGGAACTGGGTTTTAATTGCCGGTCTCAACCTGAATACACCCAGTGCTACTTAGCTTATCACATGCAGCAAGAACACAGCCTGTGGAAGTAGATCAGCAGGACTTCCATTGATTTCAAAGCTTCTCTGCACTAGCGTTAAAAACTTTGTAGGACACTTTGGGCGGTTGCCTATCAAAATTCATGTTTAACATTTCTTGTCTCAGCAGCACAAATAGAAGTCGAAGGGCGAGGGGGCTGTAATAGATAACTTCGTGCTAGGTTCTTGCCTCATTGGTCTTTTATACGCTTTTTTTTGGTGCAGAACATTTTATAAAGGAACTAGAAATTAGATAAATATCGCATGGCACTTCAGATCCGCATGTGGAGATTTGTATTCAAATTAGAAGCAGTAGGTCAGAGACTGCTGTTTACAGCAGTGCTTGATTAGAGGGAAAGACTTTTTTTTAGAAATCATCCAACAAAATGGAGCTCTGTGGTACTGTCATCCCTTGAAGTGAGGACTCAGCCCTAATCCTTTCAGACTGAACTGACAGCAATTTACAAAATGCAGCCTTGTTAGCGTGATGCTTGCAAAGTTCCCTTCCTTTCATCTGTTCAGTAAGCTTCAGATTTTCATTTTTCTGTAACTGGCATTTGATTCTGGGGCTTCAGCTTACATCAGACACAGCCTTTCAAACCCTGTGTCTTTAGTCCCCTATTGATGACTTGTAGCTATTGGACATCACTTGAAAACATGACAGGAACCGGTCCCTCTTCTCAGCTAGATGAGATAAATGAGGCAGTGTTAATTAGCTATGGTCCATACTCTGCAGCACTCTGTGAACGTTGCCTTTCTTCATATGCATAGAAGTTGCAGAATACAGCCCTGCCTTGAGGGCAGTTTTTGAAGCCTGGCGTGGAGATTTAACCGCACAGTTGCAGTGCAAGCCAGTGGCAATTGTGCCCCTAAGCTTTCAAACCCTGCTCATTGCTCTGAAAAAAAATTCTAGAAACATCTGACTCTGCAGTGAATAACAACAGAAATGTTTGGCACTTCTGAAGCAGTTAACATCTGCTCATATATTAGTTAATTAACAGAGCAATATTAATCTTTGGAGAAGCCTTATCTTTTGTCAGATGTAAAAAATAATAGTAGATAGCGCTGCTGACACAAGGGTTGCCCAGGCTGCATACTGATCTTGTCATTTTAAATTAAAAATTTGTCCAGAAAGAAAGAGCTGCATTTTGAAGCCTCCCATTGACTTCGTTCTATCTTGGCTACGGGCCCAAGTGTGATGTGTTCACATTAGTCACACCCTGTTTGGTTTTATATAAGATTCAGTTTCTCTTGACCCCTTCTAAATGACATCATGGAGGTAGCATTACAACCTGTTCCACATCACACAAATACAGATTATATATATGTGCCCCCCAAATTGTTTAGAATTAGTTTGAAATGATGGGACTTGTAAGGTAAATATCATGAACTCCTTTAGCAGTAGTATCTATACAACTCTTCCAATACTAAAAATTTTTCTCTAACAACAATTCTGTCTGAAAGGGATGCTGTATTGTCATCATCTTACTGACATGGAACTGAGATACACGAGGTGAATTTCAGTTCCAAATTCAAACACATACATTCAGACGTTGCTGTGTCTGCAAGGTGTCTAAGCTCCTGTTACAGTTGATGGAGATCTAATCCAGAGAGCCTGGAGAAGGGTTGTCTTCTGCCTAAGGTAGGTACCTAGTGGTTCCTCATTGAATCACAGAACAGTTGAGGTTGAAGAGACCTCTAAAGGTCATCTGGTCCAACCCCCCTGCTCAAGCAGGGCCACCTAAAGCCCAGGACCATGTCTGATGGCATTTGAATATCTTCAAGAATAGATACTCTACAACCTCCCTGGGCAAGCTGTGTCCGTGCTTGGTCACTGTCACAGTAAAAATGTGTTTCCTTACTTGTGAATAAGGACCTGTGTGAATCTGGGACTGACTCAGGGAAAGTGTGACAGGTCACATAGGACACTTCAGCTGGCACCTTCAGCTGCTCAGCACAGCATGATGCAGCAACAATGGCCTGCGAGTCAGAGCACCATTGTTGTTCTGGGCCAGCTCTGGAGGTTTGCTTTAGGAATTAGCTGGATCAAGGACCAGTAAATCAAGGAGCTCTGCATCGCATCCTGTTGGGCAGGACAGATAAAGCCACAGAATGGTTTTGGCAGAACCAAGAATTGAACTCACTTCTCCAAAAGGGCACTTTTCTTACTGCTTTAGTCAGTGCACCATTCCTCCTCTTTATTCAACTAGAAGTGAAATGCAAAAAGTCTAACAAAAATACCACTGTACGTGCTCATTCTGTAATCCAAAGGTTATGTCACTTGGTTGGAGACGGAGAATAAAACATTCATAAGGCACAGGAGCCTAACTTGCGCAATTGGTATCAAATTGTTCGGTAAAACCCATGCACATAGAGCAGACTGCAAATATCACTGTATTGACATAACATGCCTACTGGGCCCAGCAATTGAAATGGCAACCAAGCTATGGAGAGCACACCGGCCCAGCATTTAGAGAGAGAAATGAAAAGAGAGTCAACCACGAGCAGCTAGTACTCAATAAAGACAAATGTTAGAGAGGCTATTTAGATAAGAGAAAAGGGAAAAGTGTCTCCTTTCCTGAAAGAGAGATGACTTCATTACATTAGATCTGGAAGGGCACTTTATGTTCATTAAGAAGTCTCTTGTTTTCATATAAGAGAGGAAGAATAGAAATAAGCAATAGATCTCTGAATCTTCCCGCAAAAATCAGCAGAGGTGTTACAGAGATTAAGGTAGTTTTAAACAAAAGAAATCCCACCCCCTCAGAATTCTGAAATCAGGCTGGACCTAGAAACAGATGAGAACACTACACAGACGTATGTTTTCCTCAGTGGTTTTTGGTTTCGTGTCTAGGCACAAACAGAATCTGATGTGCTAAAATAGAGAGGGAAAACATACAGTCAAGTTATTTCTGTCTCAGCTGGACTCAAGTGATGCTGAAAAGCCAGTTGGCAAACCTTTTCTCCATTTTGTATCCTCTTGTTGAGATAGCGCAGAAAAGCACCTGGCCATTTATCTAAATAAAAAAAAATGAAGGTTTAACCTTTTTCCTGCTGTTGCATAATGCACTCGCTGTGCTTGAACCTAAACTGTGCTGCTACCTAAATCCAGCTAAGAAGCTGGAATTTCTGTAAAAGGTTCCAGTTATGAGCAAACCACTTACTGTAAACATGCTTCTGTGCGATGTGTTGAAGGCTTTGCAAACAGATATATTTTTTTTTCTTTTTTTGCTGTGCTGGGGCAACGTGAGTGAGCGAGTGAGCTCAGCAGAACAATGCTCAGTTGTTTTTACGCTTACTCTGTGATATTTCTCTGGAGCAGCAATTTATAGGTGTAGTGAGCTGAGGCTCTTGCACTGGTATTTTGGCTGTTTATTTACTGATGATAATGTTTATCTAATTTTGTTCTCTGCAATATTGGACCCTATAACTGCAATGATCCAGAGGGGGATTCGTACACAGCCCATGGTTCTTTTTTTCGGTTATGGCACTTTACAGTGTCTTGGTCTGGTGTCTTGGTCTCTGCACAGCCCAAGCAGTAGTGAAAATGCCATGTAAGAGCTACTGTTGATACGGAGCCATCTCTATTTTTTCAGTACAGCTGGGCTGCTGAAGTTAATGCTAAAGTAAGTGACTACAGATGCTTTAGGCCATCACAAGGTCCCTTTAGTTTAATTTAGTGGGACGCTGAGTGAACCTCTGTCCCGTAACAGTAATATCTGTCTAGCAAGAGGCAAATACATGACGTTGTATGGCATGTGCCGGTCAGTGCATGACACACCTACTCCAGCTCTCTCCTTTTGTGCCATGGAACAAGGCAATTCTCCCTCAGCTCATCCCAAAGTTGCAGTCTCATGCATATCAACCCGTGATTGCCTCAGTAGGTCAAACTTACATTCAGATACGCAGTTTTCCGCCAAGGGCAACAATAGTAGTACTGTGACCAAATAACATCCTTAAAGCCTTTTATTTGTTGTTTAGGACTAGTGGACTTCCAGAAAAAAGTGTCTTCAGGACAATAAAGCATACTGAATGCATATCTAATCCCTCCCTTATGCCTGCTATTCCTTACATTCTGAAAAGTCCATTTTGCTCACTCCTGGAGGTCTGTCTGACTCCCCGAGACAGCTGCTAGCTTTTGAACTTCTGTCTTCGTTTGATGTCAAGTTCCTGCCTGGGCCAGAACAAAGGATGGAGATCTATGGGGAAGGACAGAAAANCAGTTCCTGCCTGGGCCAGAACGAAGGATGGAGATCTATGGGGAAGAACAGAAAAGTCTGGTCTGGCCAAATCTCACAGCCTTTCAAAGTAGCTTTGCTATTTTAAAACAAAGATACTAAACTATATATAGTATATTAACAGAACATATTAATGTATTAACAGAACATACTAATTACAAGATAAAATGTTATTTCCGTGACACCAAAGAGCAGGGCCACAGGAATCTCTCCCTCTCCAAACCAAACGTGGTCCCTCCCTTCTTTCTCCCCGGCCAGGCTTTCAGTCCCTGAGCATGAGCTACCCCTGCTGCCTCCTCTACTTCTGCCCCAGCAGGGCTGGGGAGATGCTGCTGGAATGGGCAATTCGCCTGCTGTTTCGGTGGGGCAGTGGGGAGGTGCCACATACAGCGAAGAAAATGTGGTGCCTTTGGTGCTGAAATGAGTTGGACAGAGAAGACTTTTAGCTGACCCTTGTGAAGTGCAATAGAGAACATCTCAGACTGACGGACACTTACAGAGTACGTCAAGATGCCTGAACGCCTGAATTTTGCCTGAGATGAAGGCTTCTACCATATGTTCCATAATGCTACATTGGCTCTTGATTAAGTTTGTTTGCCATTAGGTTTCCAGTTGTTTTTTTCCCCTTTTTGTTTTGTCGTTTGCAGCATGTACTTGGTTTTTTATGACTCTATTGCACATGTGCTTGAGTGTTCTGGCTTGTGCAGAGACTTTTTCTGCAATTGCTTATTCTGTGATTCTTCTTTACAGAGCTGCAAGCTCACATTAACGTCAATGAGTATCCTGACATATTTGCATTTTGTGATTTAAACATGAATGAACAGATCCTTTTACTGATGTGCTCGGAGACAGTGGTGAGGGGTGTGGTATAGCAACCTGGATGATCCAGATTTGTTATGACATTCTTCCTAAATTATTGAATCCATCTTGCTCTATGCTAATTAGATCTCTCTGTTTGGTGATAAAACCAGATCTGGCAGAAATTGGGAACTTAATTAACTTTCACGAAACATTTAGACAATAATAGACCTATGAACAATTAGTAACCTGGATTTACAATGCACAAGTCTTATAATCTCGTTTATTTTTAAGCGGTTGTAAAATTAGTGAATAAATGAGCAATAAATGCAGTATATTTGGATTTAAATAATTTCATGCAGTATGTTCTGGATTTTTGTAGCTAAAAAGTAGTTTGAATTATCTTTAATTTGAAGGTTATGGCATAATATGAAAAAAAAAGTGTGCCCTAATGAATCAAAATGGATTAAGTTATTGAGAAGCTTGTATGGGATTTTATTTGATCCAATTTCATTGAATATTTTCCTTAATGATCTTGAAGAGGGAGGAAGCTGCATGACAATGAAAGTAGCAGTGTTATTGAGACTAGAGAATAAATGCAGATAATGAATGCTACAAAGGGATCTAGACCTACTGGAAATTTGAGCAGAGAATAACAAAATAAAATAAAACTTAAAGAGATGCTAAGTAGTAAATACAAAAGCCAGGGATCTGCAAGAGCAGAAACTCTGTATAAATTGAAGAGAATTCAGAACAGGAGAAAAATTGTTTCATTACTGTAGAGATGGGCGCCAAGAAAAGATTAAAAGGGCAATTCACCTGCCCTGCTTTGTGATGGGAAGAGACGGGGTCGAGGCTGTTATATTCTTACGTGTAGGTTCCTGTGAAATCAGTGTCAGAGTTCAGAAAGGAGCTTTAGTGGAATAACATGAGAGCTGTGGATCTTGCCTGCTGACACATTTCTGCAAACTGGTTCTGCTCAAATGCTCCAGAGGAATTGCACTTCGGTACAAGCCTACGAGGTGTCTTGGGAGGGAGGGCAGGCATTTGTCTGTGAAGGTTTGAAAGGCGTGAGCTGAAAGGATCAAATGCAACACCAGCAAGACCAAATTCCAGCCTGTCAGAATCAGTTCAGTTGTTTCAAGAGCAATGTAAGGAGTAAATGAAGAAGAGATCCAAACTAAAACCTCAAAGCCAAATGCTGCACAACTGTCTGCATTCATGTACAGACTTTGTGCTCACTTTCATGGTAAGGAAAGAAACTACACACTGGATATCAACACCTCCCAAGTGGTGGTGAAGATCTCTTCTTGGTTTTCCCCCCTGCCTTATAGTTCCAGAATCTCTCTGAGTAATGCTGGATTTTATCTTTTTTTTATGCACTGTCTGGTTCTCTTCCACCCCTCTAGTCAGCCAAGGTCAGCTCAGCAGGAAGACAAACCTGCTCTCCAGAGGAATTTGGTTGAGCACACTGTTGATGAGGCACTGTAGTATACTAGGTCTGGGCCTGATCTGGACCACAAATGAGTATTAGCAGGGGAGAGAAACAGAAGCAAGCTCTTTTTCTACCCTGTATCAACAGTGTCATTGCATGTTTTTCAACTTTGGTTTCAAAATCAATGATGTAGGACATTGCTGTCATTACTGCAATCAAGATCTGGTGGTAAACTGGTCTTGTTTGTCTACTTCTCCTTTTACCCATCACTCTGCAGACACAGTACCACGTCTGCCCAGTCTCCACGAGCTGCATTTCAGCTCCAGAAGGCACCAGGTGACTGCAGCTGGGGATGGCCTCAGAGCTGCTCCAAGTTCCCACCAGTGCATCAGGGATGTCTGTCTGCTGTGCACAAAAATGTAAGGTATTTGGATTCACGTTCATTTTAAAAACCTTTCTTTAAATAGAAGTGAAAAGATAATTAAAACATGATTCACAGTAGCAGTTAGCCACCTCATTTTTGGGTGGCCAGGGAGAAAAAAAGGAGGGGAGAGGAGGAACAGATATCAGATTTTCAGTTCCTGACCCATTACCCACATGAGGCAGGTACTGTATGACCCTGGCTGAGCCATTTTGGTGCCTGCTATAGACTTGAAGTTCAAAACCATAGACAAATGCCTCAGCCTGCTTGGTAGGCAGGGCTGCCTTTGGTAGCTGCTGGCAGCCTGTGGTTTGAGCATGGGCAGCGAGTGTCCCTGCTGTCCCAACACAGACCCAGGGCCTGGCCCTGCCGGCTGATGCACAGATGCAGTTGCTCGTCACTCTTTTGAACCCAGATGCCAGTATCTATTTTAAGCTCTGTAATGGTTGGATCAGACACAACCCTTTATTTCTGTGCCTCTGACAAATCAAGGTGATGTTCTCGCTTGTCCTAGGCTGGGAGTTGTCCTCTGCTGCTTCCCAGAGTGAGGCCCTGTACTCATTAGCAACAATACATATAATAGTAATAAAAAGCCTAAGATGAGAACTTGCAGCATGCCCTACATAAAAGACTTTTTTTACAGTATTTTATCTCATCTTGGGAGAACTGTGTCTCCCAGAAAGTAGCCCAGAGATTGACTGTGCATTAAAGCCTCATGCCCTGCTGTCATTGCACGTAAATCTAATTAAATTAAAGGTTCAGATTAACCAACACAAAGGTCTCCTCTGTAGGACTCAGTCCCACGCTTTCTGTTGTATCTCATTCCATCAATTTATTCAGTGTCATGTCTCATTACTCTGCATCACTCACTACGCTCTGAACAATGAGACACAAAGCGTTCCTGCAGTGCCCTGGCACTACCACAGCAAACAGCACTTGAGGGCATCAGCGGCTCACTCCCAGGACTGTAACGGCAACCCTGCAAAAAAATTCAGATCAGAGTCGTTTGCTGGGACTACGTGAGAGAACTTGCTAATACACTTCTCTAGGAAGGCATTTACTGCAGGACAGAACTGGAAATGAGAGAGCATTGTCAAATGCTTTTTTCTCTATAATAAGCTGACTGAGCTAAAACTTTACTACTCTGGAAAATGCATTCACTTTGTGTTTTACCTTGTCTGAAAATTGCCATTTTGGGGAGTGGACATTAATATGTATACTTTTTAACTTAAAATAATTACCGGTTATGTTCAAATAACTCCTGGGAACCCTCCGATTTCTGCTATTTTTGAGCTGGACTGAGATGAGCTGAGCATTCCTGCTCTTCATCAGTTTACATGATTGCACCATTATATTTTCTGTGTTCTTTTGTTCCATTTTTTACTCAGGAGCGGTGTCAGAACCTTCCATTCTTTAAGCAGACTTCCAGTTCTTTCAGTGAACAGTTTGTCAGTAGCTATTGTACGCAAGGTTTCTGCAAGCAGACAAACTCGATAACCTGAACATTTCAGTTCTTCTTATTGCCTGCGCTTTAAGAGTTCCTCTAATGATGTCTTTTGAGATGTATCTGATAAGAAAGTCCCGTAATGTCACCTGTGTACATTGAGAGAAGGAGGCTAGGATTTATATTCTTAGATGTACAGATATGCATCTGGATTGCTATCCACAAACAGGAAAGAATGATCACATGTGCAAAAGCAAGCTGTGAAGAAAGTTGATAAGCTATATTCTTGCAATAAATAAATAAATAAATAAATCTGCCCTAACTGCATCTTATTTTAAATATGAGTAAAAAATATTATGTTGTTGTTGAAACTACAACAAAATAGGGCACACCAAACTATGATACATGAACAGAATGCCGTAGGGCATATGACGCAAAACTTTGCTCAGCCTCTTTGAGATGTCTGTTGCAGCATTGTGTCCTCTTTCAGGTACCATTCTACAAGTTCAAGGCAGACCAGCTGGAAAGAAGTAAAGGGAGAAGTACAAAAATGCCTAAAACCTAAAACCACAGACTTGGAGGGAAGGCTGAAAGAACTGGGTTGGATGGGAGGAATTAAAGAAGTTACTGAAGTGAGACACCGTAATCTTCAAACATGTAAAACAGAACTGCACAGAAGGCAGTCAAATGTTCTCCATATCCATTACAAAGATGAAGTAATTGGCTTAAATTCCAACAGGGGAGATTTAACTTAAACATTAGGCTACATTTGCTACCAGTGCGGCTAGCTGAGCTCTGGAGAAGACTGCTGGGGAGCCTGGGGTTTCTTCACCACTGGAGGCTTTTAAGAACAGACAAGCATATGCCAGGCTGGCACTGATAGAGCCGATCCTGCCTTGTGCATCGTCATGAGCTAGACAGACCTCTAAACCTCTTCCAACCTGGTTTTCTTTGGTGCCTGGAAAAATTCTGAAAATGTTTGCTGCTGTCTAATGAGAACAACAGCGAAAACCCATTCCTTTGTGGCGATTTGTTTGGGATGCTTGTACTGCAAAAGCTAACAACTTTTATTTTTACTTTCAGGTTTGTACTTTTGTACATTTATGTGTGAGGAAGAAAGGGAGCAAAGGCAGAGGACGGGCTACAGTTGATTTAGTTGTCTAGTCTCTTAGTTAGCTGGTCTAGCTAAACACAGTAAAAATGTCAACACAGGTTCCAACTTTGTAATGTCTCTCAATCAGAAATTAAACTTGCTTCTGCCAGCTGGGTTCCTTCTTTTTGATTGATACAACAGCACTGAGCTGCTCATAATTTTTCTTTGCCAGTCAGCCCAGAAAAGTAGCTCATTGAAATTCTTCAGGGTGGTTATTTTGTGAGAAGTGCTATAGAATTGCAAAAGCATTGTTGCTGGTTAATGAAATACCTTTCAGCAAGTAACAATATCTTTTGGCTACCCAATATATCTTTTGTTGCTTCATCTTATTTCCAGTGATTCTTGAAAAAATTGAGTTTTTTACAGTTCTTCTTTCTTCTGATGGCTTCTTAGTACTGTCTTCTGTTGTTTGCCAGGTGCTGGAGCTGACTAAATTCTAAATTATTTATTGGGAATATATAATCTGACGAATGTGCCAGCTTCTATTTGAAAATAGTTTTGAATCAGCAGGGTTTTCTGCAAATGTGCCTTGTATTAATAAGTGGTTGCTAGACAGTTTGGAGGAACCTGCTGATGGCTGGTAAACCTTCATTATTCAGGAGGTGTAACTGAGCAGTTAAGCCACAGTGTTTCTATTCCCTGACTAGAGAATTGGAAGTTTTTAAACAGGTAAATGGTGAATAACAAATGAAGAGTAATAGTCTTGTGTGCAGGAGAACCCTTCTCCACAAAGGCAAACACAACAGCTTTCATGCTCTAAGCAAAATCCCATTTGTGTGCACGTTTGCAGACCTATGTATACATTCATGCCTATAAAAGCCATTTTGCAGTCAGGTGCCGACTGCCCTGGTTTTGAGCCATAGGCAGTGGAGTAGGGCCCATCTCCCCCCTTCAGATTTCCTCCTGCTCCCTCTTGGCCTCTGAGGGGCTGATGAAGCTGAGATGCAGATGGCAGGCATGTCAGCCCCTCTCCTACCATGAGCAAATGTATCAGCGGTACCAAGGCTGCTTCAGAGCCTACAAAAAGTGTTCATGTTGGTTTAGGGTGTGGTTCTAGCCATTTAGAGTAATTTTCCCCAGTGCGCTCAAAACATCTGCATGGGCTCAGCAGATGTGACGTGTGGCCTAGGGTAGGGCCACAGCCTTCAGGAGCAGCAGCTGGTCACCACTGGGACACCCTGCAGTGCCTAGAGTGATGGGAAATGCTGGTGACTGGACTACTGAAGCCTGCTTTTGGTGGCTGGGGTCCTGTAAGGGATGCATCCTACAGTGTATCTTGGCAATGCACAAGCTCAGAGCTTGCTTGAGTGACCCTTGCCAGCTCCTGCAAGAAAGCAACCAGCAAAACTTAGATCAGCACTTGCTAGTCAAAATCCATTTGCCCACAACTAAGCACCAGTGACATCTCAGCTAAACTTTTAGAAAACTCCTTGTCCCATTGCTAACACTGCACACTGGTTGCTGCTCCATTCAGCATCTATTACATCCTCCTGGCACTTCTGCTTTCTCAGCATCTTCTAGTTTCCTAGTGCTTAGACTTTGTCTTTGACTGATACAACCAAAAAAGTGTGGATCTTTTTATACTGATTTCTAACACAGTCTGCATTTCTACAGCAGTATTTGTAATATTTCTGTTACAAGCAATCATCATCCTTTCTGTCTAGGAAATACAGGAATCTTTGTCTTTACCACAGTGCAAAAACTTCAATTTTCTTACTGTCTGCACCATTGATTTCCCACGATTTATATCCTCTAGTTGTTATGGAAAAAATGAGGCTTTCAGTTCCTTTGCATATTTTGAGATACTGCAAGACTTTCATGAAGGAGGACAGGTTCCCTCATCTTTTCCTAGTTTCTTTTTGTCAGCTTCCTTGCTGAAAGAAATATAATTTCTGTTTCTGAATTGTTGAATGAAACGATAGCCTTTAACTTTGTCTATTATTATATTTGTTTGCATCCTGTTTTTAATTATTGAGTTATTTAGTTTGCTACATTTGGAAATAGTCCATATTTCTCAGTAACTTTTTGTACTTATTATACCATTCCACTCTTTAAACAAGCAATCAGAGCAAAGAATACCCTGCCATCAGTGAACTGAAGGTCACTTAGGATGTTCTGCCACTGAAAATCAAATCCTTCCTTGGCAAGCTTTACAAAATTATGAGAATACTGGGAGATGTTTTGGTCTTTTTTTGTCCTAGGATTAGTGAAATGAAGAGTTGGCCATGTGCTAGCTTACCCTGCCCATCAAAAAGTACAAGCATCAGCAAGGCTGGCCCTAATTGTTAATCTTGGCTGTGTAAAAAACCCTTGATTTTTATTTTTGCAAACCTGTGTATTTTCCAGTGTGACCAGAGATGTACCAGGCTTTGAACAAGAGCTCTCTGGCACTCCGAGTAACTTTTATGCCATTGTGCTCCATCTGGGCTATCCCAGACCAGTGGCTGGAGCTGTTCCTCTGAGGGGAATTGAGGGTGTGAATCTCTCACACCAAAGAGGACATGATCTCTGGTCTCCATCACCCTAATCGCTGAGCTTTTTTCCCATCAGGAATGTCACAATTGCCTCGATCTAATTTGGAGATGTAGGTTGTGATACGTGATCTCCCATACGTACCTTACTCAGGGTGCAAGGATGGGGTCTCACCTCTGGAGAGAAGTAAGATACCAGACGTGGTCCTCTGCAGTATTCTGCTTTGGTGGATTTAGCCATCCCCCATGTCAGGTGCTGGTTCATGGGAGTCCCTTGGAGACTCCTCTACCCGCTCTGTTGGTGCTTGGGAGCTCAGGGCTGTGTTTGCCACTCCTGACTGCGGATGCCTCGTAATTAGGCATGGCAAATAGGAATGTGGCAGTGCCAAAGTCCTTCTGTAGATATAGCCCTTAGCTCTTATGTGAGTTTAGTTCATTATTTAGTTCTTTTTTTTTCCATGCAACTTAATTAAAATGGATTATAGCTTTTATTTTTGTGTCCATGTTAATCTGTGCATGTTCAGCTTCTATTTTGCATCCATTTCCCACAAACCCTGTAGGAAGTGTAGGCAGCTTTCTCCAGCCACACTGAATTTCAAGTGTTTCCATAAAATTTGTCACTGCTCATCAAAACGATTCAGATATTTTTTAAATGTTAATTTATGGCTGTTTTCTGCAAGTGGCCTAGGTGAACTTGAATGAAGAAAGCTCTTAAATCTTGTATTTGACTCTTGGAAATAAAATTGTAATTATCAAATTGGGAAAGAAATGTCAAATTGCTTAAATTACTTTCACTGATGAAACACTCTCAGCGTAAAATAACCTGCTCTGAGGGAACCTTCAGCTTTGCTGGAACATAGGTCTCCTGGTGAACTGGGCCACCAGCACCAGAAACACATAACTAACAAATGAAAGTAACTGAATATTAGATGACTGTGGTTGCACACTTAGGTGTTGTCATATCATCAGACTCAGTCATGAAACAAATGGCCTTGGAATCAGATGACTGAATTGAGGATCAACGCTCACCACTGGTAAACCTTGATTTTCATCCACAGGCTTACAGCTTGAGTACTCTGTTAGATTAAACCCATATGTTTTTAGGAAATAGAGGGGAAGTTCATGTTATGACAAGATTTTAAGTGAGAAAGGAAAGGTGAGGTGACATCTGCAGTAGGAACGCTGTGTTTATTAACTCTGCCACTCTGATTGCAATCTGTAAACACAAAATTGGGGCTGCAGTGAATAGACTGCTTTTTTTCGCTTTTCGATAGAAGATGTTGGTGAAAGAAGCAAGAAAACAGCTCAAATCATAGGTGCAGGCAGCTGAATATGAATGTACTGGTTTCTGTGGGTGAACTGATGGACTCTACTCAACACCTTCAGCTTCTCACTATTACCTGTACTTTACGGACAGGCGGCACAGTGCTGCCATTCCAGGATGATTTCTGCCTTTGGTAGGGAATTTGATTTATTTTACTACTTCTGCCAATTAAGATTTTGACTTTCATGTGCTGGGCAATCGTGTCTTCAAGTACTTCCTAGAAATGATTCTCTGCTTTGGGTTGTAACATAATTCTTAACACTTGGGGGAATTGTAGTACTCTGCAAGCTATTAGGCTTACGTTCCCCCCTATAATGTGCTAAACAATAGCCAAGAAAACAGAATCACTGTTTTTCCTTCATGCTTTTCGTTTCCTAGCTATCCAGGCTTTGCCAAGCTCAGTGCACATAGCTGTATTTAATTTAAATACAATGGAAATGCAGATGCACATAAAAGATCAGCAGAATTAATTAGGTTCGGAGTGCTGTGAGAGCCATTGGGAAGGTTCTCACCAGGCTGATACTCCCCGTCAGCATTTCCTACCCACTCTGCTGGGTCTGTAAGCTCTGGATGACATCTGACTCAAGCACTCCTTTAATTTATAGCACTGACAATTAAATGGCAGCTCTCCAGCCTCTGCCCGAGGGGATAGAGCTATAATAGGCTTTAGAGGTAAAGCGACTATATTGCAGGATGAATTTTGTATAAAACACTAATGTTAACACATTGATGCCCTTCAGCAAATATAGTTATTCAATAAGTTAAAGCTTTTTATGATATTCTCCTTGACATCTAATAGCATACTTTAATAAGTTAAGGTACCTATGCAGATTTTTTTTCTGCTGGCATTTACCAATCCAAAGGAGCTCTAATTTGCAGGTGTTACTTACTGTGTTTGTGATGAACTAATAATATTAATTGATCAAAGGCTCCAAACACATTGGAGGTTTGAATACTTCTTTGATTTCTGTAATCACTTATTTTAATGGCCGATAAACCAGGGCTGAAACAACATTTGGTTTTAGTGCAGGGAGTAGTGATTATACAACTGTTTTGTTGGTGCTGTGAGCAGTGGTCGCTGTTGTTCTTTATGCATCTGTAGCTTAGCTAATTCACTGGGATGAATTCACCCATTACTCTGAAAGTCCTTTAAAATCTAGTAAACTGCAACAGTTTGGGGTGTACAGAACTCTTATGTGATCCTGTAGCTGATAATGGAAGAAGAAGAATGTAAGACAGAGGTATATACCTATGATAGTACGGCAAGATCTGCCAAGGTGCTTAACAGAAAGGGATCCTTGGTGCAAAATTTTATATATTTATTTGGGAGGAGGGTTGGAGGTGTGAAAGGAAAGCTGCAGCTGGGATCTTATTTTTTATTGCTTTATTCAGATAAGAACATGAGCAAATAGTGGTGTTTGGTAAAAAGGTGCCATCCCCCTTTTGTGTTGCAGACCCCAAGCTGGAAGGGGAAAATGCTGTTGCTGCTGCCGCCCCACGGTTCTGTGCAGGAGAGGACAGGTTTAAGTTCTCCACGTGAGCCCCACTGCTAGTGTTGCATCAGGCAAGCA
Organism: Himantopus leucocephalus; assembly: GCA_003993805.1. NCBI lineage: Eukaryota > Metazoa > Chordata > Aves > Charadriiformes > Recurvirostridae > Himantopus > Himantopus leucocephalus. The sequence goes on along the minus strand of RSEF01000001.1, from coordinate 206,487,974 downwards.
CCGCGTATTACTTCACTGCTCTCTTTTAAGCTGTTTCCGCCCAGCAGTCAGATTGCAAGTTGCTTTTCTGAGTATAGCAGGTGGCTGGATTGCACTGCAGTGGTGGAGTCTATGCCGATTTCTTTTGAAAGATACCAGGTCTAAAATGGGTATTTGTCACTTAACTCCTGTAGCTCAGAAACACTCATCACTGCATCGCTGTTGTGTGTCAACAGGTGGGGTAAGCTATCTCCAAGATGCTCTGTCCCCCAGCACTGGTGTGTTCTGTAACAGGCAATATTGATGACATTGAATCATACTTTATAATGGCTGAAGGCAAGTGTCAGAAGGAGGAAAGTTAAGGACTTTTCCTTTGTGCTTTTCATGGCCTTTGATCTGGCACATAACTGACAGAAGGTCCTTGACAAGGTCAGAGGGGCTACTTTTAAGACACCGGGCTCCTGCAGTCTGGGTACGTTTGCAGCTGGAATTGTCTAGTGTGTAGTCTGACTGACATTTCTTTGACCTCTTTCTGTTTAATTCCTGCACACTTTACTTCGATCATACTATCCTTTTCCTGTTCAAATTATAAGGCATTGAACATCTCCTGTGCCAGCCTGTGCCACACCTGCGTAAACCCGTTGCTATGGGAGGGGGCCAACAGCTTTAATAAAAAACTTTGCTTTTCTGGAGGTCTGAAGAGAAATCTGCTTCATCCCGAGGCCCAGTTTCCCTGCTAGATTTAAGCAGCAGTAACTCCTGTTTGAGCTATGCAAATGGAATCAGGGACAAATGAACTTTCCTGGTATTTATTAATTTCTATTCTATTTTTAACTACTGATTTTTGCAATCCAGTCCCACATGTTGCCTTTTGTCCAGTCAGCACCACCTCATAATCAAGTCTTTCATTAAAATTCATTGTTGCAATGCCAAAAAATGAAATATAGTTCTTTATCTGAAGTCAACCATTTTGGCAATATAACCATCCTGGTCAAAATAATTCTTCCTGTTAGGGACAGCAGGAATGGGTGCCAACATTTTAAGTCTGTTTCAATTTGCTTTAATTGAGTGTATAATTATTTTTCTACAACTAATCAATTCCCATACTATAATTGCAATTACCAAATAATGGAAAGACTGTTTAGAAATTCTGAAAAGCAAGATCTTGTTAATATTTTGTTAAAGAAAAGTCTCTAAACTGTTTCAATTTATTTTCATTTCACCCCAGGGGATTTTTGCTTTCTGCCATCCTAAGTCAAAGGGCAAAATGCACAAAGGCAGTTGGCAAAGATAAATATCTTCAGGATGATTCATAACATCCAGGGGAAGGCATATTCTTGTCTGATTCAAAACATTCCCCGATGTCTTTTTGTTCTGGAGTAAGTGCAGGCTTGTAGACTCTGACTGCAGCTGGCATGGCATGGGAAGGGAAAACTTACTGACTTTATCAGCAGTGGATAGAGGAGGAGGTGCACAAGGCAGAGGGAAATGCCTGAGACCAGTTTCAGACAATGTGAGGACTTGTAAACATGTCATCTCCATGGAGATATAAAATCTGTTGGATCATAGGAGGACAATGTGGTACTCTCATTCCTTGGACCATTGCTTTCATGTCCAGAGAAATTTGAGCACCGACCTCAGGTTTTAATGGCCTGACCAAGAAAAACATTGGCAATGAAATCCTAAAGAGGTGGTGCTCAGCATTTTACTTGGTGCAGTAACATCCCACCCAGCTGAAGAGGGAAGCTGACACCTCTTGGGGCTGCTGTGGCAGAGGAGCTCAGACAAAAGACTTTGCATTCTTCACATTTGCTTTGTCATCAAGACTTGTCATATGTATATTTACATGACAGCAGAGCTTCTGGGCCATCATGTCACGCCAGGAACTTCCCAGAGGTGGGTAAGACCAATCAGTGAATGGGAGTGGTGCAGAAGATGTGGTAAAGGGTAAGAGAGCAGAGGATCAGCTGGGTGTTTTCACAGACACACAGCAAAAGAGCTGCAAAGAAGAGCCAATAACTTTTTTTGCAGCCTCGGGCTGGCTATCCTGTAGCTCAGAGCTTCTACATATCCCTGGTGTGAAGTTGGGTTTGGGTAAGTCATAGTGTATCAACCGATTCTCTTGTAAAATGAAGCCAACTGACTATAGAGGAGGATGTTAAAAACATTTAGTCTGGTGCAGCTGGAATATAAGGGAGGCCCAGTAGAGAAAATATCAGGTGATATGAAATGCGCTAATGCTGGTGTTTTTTGTGTGATAGCAATAACAACCTGTATCACAATCCTGCCAGCACCATCTCTATTTGATATGGAATATTCAAGGTGTAGACAGAGAAAAATCTTATCCATACAATTGGTGTCACAGCCAGCAACTCAACTCAGAGCTCCTGCCTCCATGACTTGACCACCCTACAATGCATTTGTTAAAAGCTAGATCCCAGTCTGCGTTTTTTGCTACTGCAAAACGACATGATTTTCCCCATTTCCCCATGGACGCTGTGCTTCCAAATGTATCCCAACAAAACAGCAATTAACATCAGCACAGTCTGACTAATACATGCCAAAAATTGCCAGAAGGATAACCTGCATCCAAATGGGTAGATAATAAACCTGTCACCATGGTAATGCTAAGCTCAAACAAGAGTTTTCTTATTCACAGTCATGAAGACTAGAAAGAGAGTCTTAAAAGACGCGTCATCCGCATGGCAGAACGGAAAGAGAAAAGAGCAGTTAAATGAAGTTCTGTCTGCAGAGCAGAGAAGCCAGTTATCCATAACAATCTCATTGCCTGCAAGATGCAAAAACAGGATTTGTGATGGTGTGAAATAATAACGAACAAGATGGGAGTGAAGGCAGAGCCTGGAGAAGACAAATCCTGCCATTAGGCTGTGACTACGAAGTGGAACTGCGGAAAAAAATGAACAGGAGAGAAAAAAAATAATCTGTGAAGCCAGTGGCAAACAATCGCCACAAATAGCTGCAAATGCTGGAAATGAACTTCAAAGCAATTACTGAAGTAAATTAAGTGACAGTCAACATTCATATCAATGGACTGAGAGATTTTCCAGAGAGGGAACAGGAGGAAAAATCTTAGAAATGAAGAAAGCTGAACTTTTCAGTTGAATGCTTTCAAGTCCAAGGCCTGGGTATTTCTTCAGAGCTTTGTATCTGGATTTGACTGGATTTGGCCCCTTCCCTGGGCACTGGCCAACTCTGCTGCTTGGTGAAGCACTGATGCATCTGGGCCAGGGAACTGTGCGAATGTTTCACATCTCTATCAATTCTCTTTGCAGTGGGTTTAAAATGCAAATGTGAAAATGCAAGACCTGCTCATCAACAGCATGGCCTTGTGGCAGCGTGGTGCCCCAATGGCTACCTTCAGCCTCCGGTAATGGTGGACACTCCAGCCATTTTGGCTGTTTAGCATGCCCCGGAAACCTCTGCTAGTGACTGTACATCTCAAAGCACCTTCACATGTTGCCAGTTCTTTCTGGTTTCAGCACAAATTGAAACAACATGAAAATAATTATTAAAATAAATGCTTCATTCTTTGGGTAGATGTATACTACATCAAGGGAATTTGGTATGTTGATTTAAACTGTTTTGCCCCCTCCCCCATCAAAAGGTGTGCTTTAGACCTCCCTATCCCGGGCTATGGCTCTGCTTGCAGCGTCCACAGGGAGGTGAGGTGGGATCTCTGTCTGTCTGCGTAATGGGGAGCAGGACCCTGTTGGTGGTCAGCAGGGCTCCAGCTCTGGGGCATGACATGGTCCCTTTCCTGATCATACGGAATAAGCATCCTGGGAAGCTGCAGTGCCTATGTCTGTGCTCTGCTCACACCTTATGACTGCCTCTTTTGCTCTGGGACACGTCCCTTTTTCCTGTGCCCAAACTTTTTCCTTCCAGTTTCCACCTGAAGGAAAAATTGGGTTTGAAACAGCAGCCCACCTACTGAGGAATTAATCTAATCAAAACCAAGACACCAGTGCCGCACAGACCTATGCTGCCTACCTATTAGTTTCCTGGTGTTTACGGTGTTTGGTTTGACCTATGCTATAAATCCTAAATGGCCCGGGGGCTGCCTACCAGCAGTGCCTCTTTCTGTGTGCCGCCTGTAGCAGAAGCACTCCCCTGAAGGTCCTGATGCTATTAATCTCTCCTCAAGAGAAATTAAAAAGTCCTAAAGCCTTTCCTTGTCTCTAATCCTTTTGTTGTCTTTCTGTCATTCAATTCACTTTCTATGTGATTTTTGAGCTAGAGCTGACCAGAGTTGAAAGTAGTATATAATGAAAAGATGCTCCTTTGGTTTACTTAATGGCATTAGGTTATGGAGGCCATAGACCATATGTGTTACTTTCACTGATGGTCAGAACTGCAAAACCAAATAAAAAAAGTCTGGCTGAAGTAATCATAACATTTTTTTCCTGGTGTTGCAGCCAGGCTATTAAAAAATCTAGGAATTTATCCTGTCCTGTATCTCAGCTGATTTGAAATATGATCGAAAACAAGCTTCCAGTACTGCTAATAGTGCATAACATTTTAACAGCTGCTGTGTTTCATCATAAATCTATGTATTTGGGGGAACAAGATAAGAGTCAGTGTGTGCAGTGAAATCACATAAGCCCTGTTTTTTTAAAATATTGTGAAGGTTACAGAGGTGAAATGTGCTCAGGATTAAAAAAAAAAAAGCTATTGTGGCTTAAAAAAGTTACTTTGCAAAGCAGTATTTCAGTTTTGCTTTCAAGAATTTGCTGTGCAGACTATGGAAAGGAAAGACTGGCTCCTGCCAGCGAGCCGCAACCTGCTCATCCAAACCAAGCAACCGTCTGTCAGTGTCAGAGCCAAGGAGGAATAGTGCAAACCCAGTGACAGTGGTCAGGAAAGTGAAAGTGCTAGGGACAGTCTGGCTGCAGTGAGAGGGAACGTTGGGCCCCAGCGTCGGGCAGCGGTTCCCAGCTTGGCCAGACTGGAGAGGGTTTTGCTTTCCTTCTCTAGCCTTGCTGACTACAGTGGGACTACGCCAGCCCTTGCCTTGCTCATCTCCCATTCTGCTGAGCATGGACAGTGATACTTACCTGCCCTGGATGTTTTATGGAAACAAAACACTGATCCTTGTCCTTCCTGAGTCAATCAGTAGACCTTGGATGGTTTTAAAAGGAATTGTGCCATGTCCTGAGCTGCCAGCGTGTGCGGTGCACGCTGAAGAGGAAAACCAGGATTCTTCAAGTTTATTTGCTTTTGTTGTACTACCCCAAGGCACTACTGTGGAGAATCAGTCCCTTTCCAAACCGTGTTGGAGGTAGCAATGTAATTACTGTTGCCTTCAGTACAGAAAAGCTTCTAAAAGCTTTTCCATTTCTGGGAACAATGGTCTGTATATCTCTCTAGGCTGATGATTAATGCATCTCCTTCTACGTCCCTGTCACTTGATTCAGTCATCTCTCTTTCCTGGAACATGTGTGCATTTAGCCATATGCAGAGAAGTACATGAAGACTGGGCAGACCTCACCTGGCGCAGACTGTAGGGGGCACCTCCAGGCTGTGTAAACACCTGAAGTGAACTTGCTCAAAACTGCTCACTTTGGGGATAAAGCTAAGATTTTTTTTTCATAGAGAATTCGACTGAGGGAGGGACATATATTATCCTTGTCTGAGGAAACCTCAGAGCCAAGCAGGGCTTGAGCTTTGCTGTGCCTGAAAAAGTAGGGTCTTAATGCATAAGAAAACATATTTTCTTGATGACTAATTTCCTCAGAAAAATTCAAGGCAAAACCCCTAAAATCCTCAGTATTTTGTGTATCTAATCAGTGGCAAGAAGTTTCTCACGTTACTCACGTACAAATCTCATTTTGATCAGCTTTATGTTGTTTTTTTTTACTATCTTGCTGCCGATGTCTGCTCCATGTGGATTTGCTTGGGCTCTAGCAGCCTTCTCGCGTTGTCCCGAGATTTTATTTCACAGAATGATCTTGGAATTAAATGCTGGTAATGATGCTTCTGAGGTCCTAATGGTACTGTGGGACACATGCAGATGTAGACAGAAGGTCAATACTGATTTTTCCTGTCATGTATCTATTGGAATTGTCCTAGGAGCAGATGTTAGCTACAGGTTTGCATGGGGAGGTCATTTGTTGAGCTGTCGAGCCTTGTGAGCCTTTGCCAGGAATAACAACTTTATCACCATGACATTAGATGTGCCAAAAATATTTATTAACACAATCACCTTCTGTCTGAGCAGTTATGTTTTATGAATAGAGAGAATAAAATTTATATTTTTAGTCTTAAAGCAGCTTTATTTCACAGTAATGAAAGCTGCAACCACCCCTCTCCCCTCCCACATGGGAGGTGCATCATCTGCCCGACAAGCTGCAGTGATGTTTGAGAACAAAATGGCTGCAGCCTCTGTGCTTGGGTCAAAAAGCTTGGGAACAGAAAGGTAAGTACTCAGGCATCAAAAGCTTCACTGCATTCCTGGGCATCATCCACCACACAGGTGTCTGACATGTAAGACAGTGTACTTCTGTCCACGAGAGGCCGAGGAAATTATACTGCTGCTGATTTTCTCTACATGAAGCCAGATAATTGGCTGGGTGGAAAAAAAATGTTGTGCACAATATAGTAAAGGCAATTTGCTGTGTAATTTGTAGCACGATTTGACTGTTAAAAATAAAACTGCTATTTGTTTTACTGGGTGTCTTGTATGTATGAGCAGAATTAGAGGGATTGTGATTTGTTATATGTAGAAAATGGCCTCTTGGGAAGACACCCACAAAGTGAAATCTGTCTCAGAATTAAATGAAATATCTCACATGGAAAATCTGACCCTCTCACATAAAGTGTTTCGTTCTGCTTCACTGTACTCTGTGATCTGCGGTGTCTTCAAACGCGGTGCTCCCAGGGATGGAAACCCGCACAGCAAAGCGTTAAATAAACAAGCTTTTGAATTTTCAAACAAGACAACCTACTTTTAGCTGCTTGGCCTAGCACAGAGCAAGGAAAACGGAGAGTGCAAAATCCAGCATCCTAGAACTGCTTCTTACCTACTTTTTCTCTCTATCTGTGTGCAAATAAAACATACTTGTCTTGCAAACAGCAGAAGTCTGCAGATACCAACCAGAGTGTTTCTGCTCCAGGCAGTAGACCTTATCATGAGCCGTCTGTTCATTAGGTGGAATTTCCTCTCTCAGCTGAATTAAGTATTGCACATAAGCACAGGCACAGTCCAGTGTCACCTAGTGCTTGTGCTAGCGTGGGTGGTGTCCTGATGGTTCTGGTGGTCACTGGGAGCACAAACAGTCATTTCTCTCCAGGCTGTTTCAGCATCCCAAGCTGAGAGGCTCACACAGATGTCCCATATGGCTCCTAAACTCATATGGCTCCTAGACTCCTAAAAAGCACCTAAACTCATTTTGTCTGAAATTTTTCCTTTTGCTTTGCCCACAGTCAACTGTTTTTCCAGGTCACAGGTAGTGCCTGGAAGTTGTTGGTTTTGTGCAGGCTGCCTTGACCATAACATTTTCTTAGAAACTTCACTATGTTGTCCCTCTCTCATAATTTCTGCTAGTGTTTTCTTTTAGCAGACATTAGCAATTCTTCTTTTATCACATGCTTCTGTTCCTCCAGTCTTCCTCAAGAAAGGATCTATTACAGGAACTTTGTCCCCTCAAGGAGTTGTACCTTTGTAACTTTAAGATCAAGCAGTGAAGTTTTCATGGTGCAGAAGTTTGCCTATGACATTCCCAAGAGGTCTGAGCCCTGATTTACTTGTTACCGTGAGATTGCCTATGCGTCCATCAAACTCTCCCTCTTCATTTTCAAAGGAAAACATTTCATTTTTACTCTGAGCATGATTTTTCAGTGTATTGGTCTGTTCCCCAGTGGATCTCCTTCCTACACCAAGTTTGCTCCAAATGCTGTGGAAGAAGAAGCGTGTGGAAGCATCTTTTGGTCTACTATTTCTCTGATTTCGTTGTAACCTTTTACTTCCATTTTGAGAGTGATGGTGTCCTTCACATTTTCAAAGTACTGATTCAGATCACAGCCTTGGTATCAATCATAATGTTTTTGCTCAGTCCTTGGACAGGTACTGTGATTTTAGTGGGAATATGAGCATAAATCTTGACAGGCAGGTCACTGACCAATTTTTTTAGACTTACACTTCTAACTATTTTATTAACTACACTTACAGTGAAAGTTTGGTCTGATGACTCCTTTTTCTGAGATGTGATTAAAACCAGTTGTTTTGTACTAATTTGTATTGTAAGTTGCTCAGTTCTACCTTTTACTCCCATTCCTTGTGAAAACTAACCTGACTTGAGAATAGCTTATGGATGGCCGTAAATTGCAATTCTTAGCAAATTTGTCATTTGACACAAAACTGTCTACTCACTCTTCTGCAAATCATTTACTTGCCTCAGGTCCTGCAAAAAATCATCTCTGTTAACGCCTTCCACTTATCTGGGTCTCTGCCTGCCTCTTGTTCCAAGTCATTGTATATCACTTGCTCCAATACTCTGTATGTTTACAATGCCCACAGGAATGGAGAACCAGACAAGACATCGTAAACTAAATAGTTTCCTAATTAACAAGTTTAATCTAAAACACCCCAGCATCTCAGCTTGGGGGAAGAAAGGGGAAGGAGAAATGTGCTCTCCTTGAAAATGCTCTTCCTGTGTTTATCTTGAAGGCACAATTATTTGAAACTATATAAAAATACAAGGGCATAATTGTATCAGAGTAGCTGGAAGGCTGCTCTAACTTATGCCTCTAGCCCTCTGCAATAGTTTGAAGTGTGTCTTGCTGTACTTGTATCCCTTTCAGTCACAGCTTCTTCCCTTTTCCACTGCGCTTTGTTGCTTTCTTTTCAGCCATTTAAGACCAAGTACTATTGTCCTCTTTGCTGCTGCTGCTGCTGAAGCACAGGAAGACTTTGAAACAGTCTCCATGACAATCAGAGATATGCAGCCTGGATCTTAATGGGAGTGATACATGACTGTGATCACACTGAGGAGCAAGGGTATGTATATGCTGGTGCTGGAGGATATGGCTTAAAAACTGCTGGTCCCTCCCTCCTTTTATGGCTGTTCGTGGTGGCACGGGGAACCCTCTTTGCTCTATGCATCCACCATATGAATGCTTTATGCATCCATTTCCCTTTTCTGGAGATGTTCCCTAGGGGCTGATTTTATCTGGTGTAAGGTTTAGAAAGGGATAAGAATGGATAAATGATTATAATATCATAGAAAATGGAGCTGAAAGTGCAGTGCATAGATATCAAAATGAAACACAGTATCTGGCTCTGAGCTTTTGAATGATATCAAAAAGGGAATTTATTCCTGCTTTTTAACTTACTTCTTGTTACCTACGCAGTTGAATTCTGGAAACAACAGCTCCTTATTATTATAGCAGTATGTTGCGTTTTGTTCAGTGTTTTCATGTAAAATGAAGTTTTAAAATACAAGATGTGCTAGTTTTATGGACTTCAATCATTCATGCAGAACAAAGTATTCAAATACTATGATTTACAAAGTACTGTGGATGACAGTGGACCATTTTTTTCTTGGCCTTAAGATGTTCAAATAAGGACGAAAGCTGCAGAATGAAAATGAACATGAATTCTCTCCGATTAGCAGGATGTGACTTGTATTATTTTCACATTGTCCATGCTAATGTCTTTGCCCATACTGTTTTAGTTATCATAAAATTCTGCCTTCAAGGCAAACTTCAGTCACATGAAGTTTGAGGTTCTTTCATTAGCAGGTTCTTTGTGTCACATTTGAGCCAACAAACACAATTTAAAACTATCCTGTATACTGAAAGACCGGATATTTCTATGTCATTTTTAATGGGCCATGTGCAAACAGCCATCTGAAGTTACTGAAGGTGAGAACTGTATAGCATGACATATGGTGAATAAAATTGATAATATTGGAACAGTAATGAGAGCTATGTGATGCTCATGTATCTATTAATATCTGTATCCACATACACCCCCATGTATTCTAAATATATATATACAGTAGCTCTAACTTTCAGTAAGTAAAATGAGAATCCATAATGCAGTAGAATGGAAAGAACATGAAAACAAAGGCAAAGCCACAATAAAACTGAAGCAATCAGGGGGAACAAAAGAAAAAAAAAAGATACTTATTAAAATTCATTCTATAAAAGGAGCATTGTGACTGTAGGGAGCTATTTCCAGTAAGAAAATGTTTGAGGGAAGCTTCTTGGGTTTTCTGCAGTAGATGAAATATCTGACCCTTCATGTGTAATGTGACCATAAAGGCTGTCTCTCAAGAGAAATGGAGTCAGATAGGATAATGTTTGAGCATTTTAGGGTGAAAAAAACCCATTTTCTTCATCTTTCTTAACATGCCCTGCCACTGTTAGTCCTAACCCTTTAGAAAATTCTCCATGTTTACTTTGACCTTGGCCCCACCTAGATGCTTTAATCACCTTTTCTGGTGTGCTAGTCCTTATGTTTACTGACTGGTGCCAAACACGCCATAGGCTTCCTCTTTAAGTATAATTTCCCCTTTTCCCCAGGACATTCTCTGAGAGATTTTAATATCATTCTGAGGTTCCATCCATTCCTTTTTACCAGACTCCCATTCCTTATTTCACAACTGTACCTGCAAATTCTGCATCTTTCTTGCTGGAAATAGGTTTGGAGAAAATCTCAATAAGGTCTATATGAGAAATATCCAGAAAAACCTCTTGAGAGCTTGAAATAATTCCAGTGCAGAAATTGCTGTAAGTACTGTGTTGCTACTAGGGAAATAGGCCCTGGTGGGAGTGAGATTTGACCTCCACATTGTGGGATAGTATCTCAAACAAAGAATACACACACCTGGCTCAAGGCCATGAGATCTGATTGGGAACAAGGCCAGGGCGATCAGAGGAAGAGCCAGGACACTAAGAACTGAGCCCAAGGTACAACCAAAAGAGTGAGGGAAACAGGAAGACTTAGCAACCCAAGACTGCCATGGATCTCTAGCCAAGTCCAAGCTGTTACGTCTATTATACCCACCGTGAGACTGGTCCAGAGATAAAAGTCCTCTGGGTCCCTCTTGCAAACCTTTTCTTGATGACATTTGTTCCTATTCCTGCCTCTATTTCCATTCTTTTCTTTCTTGCTGATTGCACCTTTTCAATGTTTATGTCACATTTGTGGTAACTGCTCACCCTGTGCATTTCTAATTTAATTGCTGCTTGGGAACTAGCTCCTCTAGCGCTCTCATTTGTGCCATGGTTCTTTGAATTCCCCTGAAAAGTATCCTGGGCTGCATCAAAAGAAGTGTGGCCAGCAAATCGAAGGAGGTGATTCTCTCCCTCTACTCCACTCTCGTGAGACCCCACCTGGAGTACTGCATCCACCTCTGGGGTGCCCAACATAACAAGGACATGGACCTGTTGGAGCGAGTCCAGAGGAGGGCCACAAAGATGATCAGAGGGTTAGAGCACCTCTCCTATGAAGCCAGGCTGAGAGAGTTGGGGTTGTTCAGCCTGGAGAAGAGACGGCTCTGGGGAAACCTTACAGTGACCTTCCAGTATCTGAGGGGGTCCTACAAAAATGCTGGAGAGGGTATGTAATGATAAGATGGGGAGTAATGGCTTCAAACTGGAAGAAGGTAGATTTAGATTAGATATTAGGAAGAAATTTTTCACTCTGAGGGTGGTGAGGCACCTGAACAGGTTGCCCATGGAAGCTGTGGATGCCCCATCCCTGGAAGTGTTCAAGGCCAGGCTGGATGGGGCTTTGAGCAACCTGGTCTAGTGGGAGGTGTCCCTGCCCATGGCAGGGGGGTTGGAACTAGATGGTATTTACGTTCCTTTCCAACTCTAACCATCCTATGATTCTATGATCTGTGAAAATCTCACTAGACATGAAGCAATATCCCCCACGCGTTACACCTCTGTCTTGCAGAGAGCGATTCTTGCCGCTCTGTGTTGCTGCGTCTTTGAACATACACATACAACTTACATTGACTTTTTCTACCACTGTATTTCTTAGAAGCTTGAAAGTAACTTTCTGGGTTTTATCCTCTTAGTCCTTGTCAAGTTTCCATCATCCAAGAACGCTCCTCTTATAGAAACTATCTTCCATGCTAATTTTCCCCTTCTCTTGTGCTGATGTCCTTCACTGCATTTTTACAAGGTGATTCTTGTTTTGTTATTTTTGGCCCGTGTTACTAATTACTCTAATCCCTCTGTCCTGTTTTTCTGGCCTTTCTGTTTTTCTTGTCTCTTCTCAATTTAGTATCACGCGTGAATTTCATTACTATGCTGTTCACTCCTCTTTCTAGCTCATTACTGGAAGTATTAAATAAGGCAAGACCCAAGACTGATCCTTAAATATTTACCTGTCCTCCCTATAAACTGGTATTCTGCCATGTGTTTATTAGCCTTATTTTGGTCTTTCATTCTAGACTTCAGACCAAATGAGATTATTTTTTTTTTGCACAAGCAGGTTCAGGTGACCTTTTTAAGGATGTTTTTGTGAAATGTAGGAAGCAACCTTCTATTCTCATGCTCTCCAGTTTTATGTCAGTGTAGCTACTTGGCTTTGAGGGAGAGGATGATCAGACCAATTGTTCAAAAAAATATGGCTGAAATCCAAGAGTATTACATTTATTCTGTTCCATTCATCCATTAATTCAGTAATTCCATAAAAAAGTGTTGCCTTTGTCAGGCAAGATCTATTCTTTATAAATACTGTCTCTTATTGCTCATCATTGCATTATTCTCTGCAAGTGAAGGGACTGCTTCTTAAGACTTTTTCTATTGTTTCTGCCAGGGTTAGAAGCTAAATGTAAAGCTTTGTAATTAGTAAGATCTTTCTTCTTCCTTTTACGAATGCTGAGACAGTGCCACATTTGCTTTTCTGCTCAGTGTTGGGAGAAGGGCAAATAAGGCAGTAGTTGTCTCCTCCCCCTCTTTAGCACTTACACATGTAGTATGTGATTCCAACCACATAACGGTGCAGAAGATGTGGTGCTATGTGGCCATCACTGCTGCTTCTAAGTCTCAAGACTTTGGAAAATAACTTACAATGAATGTAAGCAGCTTTCAGAGAATCCAGGAGGAATGAGTTGCATCGTATATTTGTTTTCTTAGTGTCTTTGATTTCAGTTTGTCACAACCAATTGATTTTTGTCGGTTGAAGTGCCAAAGGTCCCCAAAAGATGTGCTATGAGACCATGAATGTCTTATGCCTATGTGCCTATAGCAGAAGATGCAGTTATTAATGATCAGGATATGCTTAGTTTAAACACTGCTAGAATTGCCCCATAATTTCTTCCTGATGTATTCTGCAGTGGTGTCCAAGTTTGAAGGGCAAATTAAGCAATGCTCCTGACATTACTTTGAAGCTTATTACCACGTGAGCAATAGAACTGATTTTTCAGTTCCTCTGCTACACTGTACATTTGACCACTACCAGACATCAGCAAATACAACCTCATTTTCATTGTAAGATCTTAGCCCAGCCCTTGAAAAAGTAAAGTAAGGTTGCCTTGAGGTAGGGAGATGAAGGTGTCTAAGAGGCACAGTTGACTCCCTGGACTGGTTTGAACTAGCATGTGCTTTAACGCATTTAGAAGAACACATTTATCCTCTCCTAAGAGAAACATTAAAAGGCCTGGAGGGCAAGTTCATCCAGAGCATCATGTCCTAGAATCCTAATCTGGGATGTTATGGACTCATCTGAGTACTCACCTGAAAAAACAAGTTTTACTTTGGAAAATAGATTTATCCCAAAAGATAACTTCCAGCGTAAGTAACTCAGCCATCTGTTTTGTTGTTGTTCTTACTTGGTGGTGCTGAGTAGACCTTTGCACTGGTGTCCACAGCTATGCAAGCTGCAACTGGGAAAGGACAAGCGTTTAGGTTTTATTGAGATTCTGTATCTGTGAATATGTCATGTTTTGTTTTGCGATTGTGGGTTCTAGACATGACCAGACGTTCTCTGAACCATGGGTTTTCATTTACTTCACCGTTCAAGTAGGAAAAATATACTGTTATTACTGACTTATTTTTCCTTTCCAGAGTCCCACAAAATGAGAACTATAACAGCAAAAAATGCAGCTAGCCACTACTGAGCTCACTGATAATCTCAGGGTGAAAAGTCACGTTTAACAGTAGCTCTGGCCAGGATGGAGAAGTGACGGCTTTACTTTGTGCTATGAAGTCTGATCATTCAGAAGTGGATTTACATCTTGCTCAGTTGCATCCTGCTGTGGGAAGGACAGAGTATACAGCTGAAGAAAGTAGCCACTGCAACAGTGTTATCTAAATAGAGCACTGACTGTGAACCACGACAGACTAGAACCGTGGCTTTCAGAAATATTAGAAAATACCAATTTTTGTGCCCATAGTCTTTCAAATTACATATGTTCATTTGTATTTACAACTAGGTATATATCTCTCTATATATTTATCTGAACTGAACCACTTATTAAGTAGAATTGATACAACGTGTTGTCCATGTGGTTCATTGTGTCTGTTCCATCGTTCTGCAGTCAAACCCTAAATACAAGTGAGTTCATTTTTCCTGGTAAGCGTATGATTACAAAGGAAGATCAAAGCAAAATCTTAGTTCAGGCTGTGTAATTTTTAGCTGATCATACCCAGATATTTTCCTCTGTGTTAAATGTCAAAAGAAGTTAACTAACTGGCTATAACATTTCCTTTGCATTATCAATTGGCAGTCCAAAGGTCTCCTCCCAAATCAGAAATAAACTCTTTTTGATACCACAGGGCATGTCAACCAAAGGTATCCTTGCAAAATTATCTTACAGGCAGAAATAGAGAGTCGTACACAGGCCCTACCTCAGTCTGACCACCTGCTTGAGACTTTTTTCTGGCCAACTTGTGTCAGTGGACATCCAGCTAAGTGGATTGTACTGCAGGATAGGGGGCAAAGCGCAACAAAAGCAGAAGTTGCTTGCACTGCTTCTGTGTTTTTGCATGTACTACTTTCTCTAGAGAAGTCGTTGGATCCTAACAAAAGCTGGGAACGGGGATCAGATCCATTGTCAGTCTCCTGCAGTTGGCGGTATGAGGTGATTCAGATGTAGAGCATCATGAACTATGCAGTAGGCAGATCATATGGCCCACACATTTGGTATTATTCTAATCTCTGAAAGCTAGATTGTTTTAAGATATGACATTTAACATCCCCCCCACTAATGTTAGCATTAACTGTTATGGACCTGGATATACTTCTTGTGCAAATAAAAATCTGCTTCCTCCTTTAATTTTGCTAAGTTGCTTAGAGCACAACAGATGTGAGTAATTCTAGCATCATAAAACTATATGTATTTTATAATCAGGAAGAAATGCATTTTGGTCAGCAAATATATTGAAGTTTAAGCTTCCAAAGAGGTTATAAACAACAATGCATAAAACAGGATATATCCTAACATGAGTATATAACAGCAGTTTATAAAATGAATGTTTGGAAGTAGCTTCCAAATTACCTTCAGAAGTGGAAACAAAAGTGGTAAAAATATTTCAGGCTCCACAAAGATGAACACTGATTCAACCAATTAAGAAAACAGCTAGAGGATTGTGAGTAAATGAAGAACCTCCAGGAGTTGCTTTAAATGCAGATAACTGAGAGGACCCGTGTAGGGGGAGACCCCAAAAATTCTTTAGGGATAATCAACAGGTATCATGGTCTCCTGACAGGATTATATTTCCCAGTAAATCACATCAAACCTCTGAAATCTAATAGAGGCCAGCGACTAGAACAAGGATAAAACATGTTTCAGGTAAAATGACTATCAGAAAGCGGACCGGATCATTACCGGGAGAGTTAATGTCACTCCCAAAACAAGGAATGTGAAAATTCTGTAGCCTGGTATACAGTAAATGGTCCACAGCTTAAAATTCTTGGAAATGCTAGTCTGAGCTGAGCCAGCAGTTATTCAACCATTTGTCCCTCTGATGCAGCTAGAGGTGGCACCCAGGCTCTGCTCTGATCGGCCGGGTCTCATACTGAGATGCCTGAAACCAAGTTCGTCTCCAGCAAGGTCAAACTTGGAGATGCTAAAAAAAGTGACTCTCTCCCTCATTCTGCCCATGGGGTGTGATCTGACTCGCATTCCCATCATGAAGAAGATCTTATTTACAGTCTATTCTGTGGGCATCCAAAATGTCATCATGTCTGGTTCCCAAGCAATCTCCTTCAGACTGCAGTTGGGAGGAGCAGGTACAGAGAAGGGTTCCTATGTTATCCGGAGTGCTCCTAACATTTCCTGGGAGAAAAATAAGGCCTCGTCTACAACAGGAAAAAAACCCATAATCTAAGTACACTTGTTAATNCTATTTACGGTCTATTCTGTGGGCATCCAAAATGTGATCATGTCTGGTTCCCAAGCAATCTCCTTCAGACTGCACTTGGGAGGAGCAGGTACAGAGAAGGGTTCCTATATTATCTGGAGTGCTCCTAACATTTCCTGGGAGAAAAATAAGGCCTCATCTACAACAGGAAAAAAACCCATAATCTAAGTACACTTGTTAATTGACACACAGTGAACAGGTTTTGTAATTCCATTACAGATGATCACCTGTAGATTCTTTGAAATTTGTAGACAGAAAAGGAAACTAAGGCACCTGACATGTTCTTGTTGCCTCTGCATCACAGTCAAGCATAGACTTTGGCACTTCAGAGAGTGTTCATTTGCATCTTCCAGTACCCAAAGGTAAAAGATCTTACTAAGTAAACTGTATGAGAACAGTATATTAAAAATAAAGCAAAACAGAGGATTCATTCTCTCTGCCATGTGTGCTTCAAGAAGCCTGCAGTGGTTAAAATCTATGAAGACTGAAGCATTAGAAATGCAGCCAGAGCCAACCAGAACTCCAAGAGGGCACTTTGGTACAGGACTTAAATTTCCCAATGGAAACAGAAGAGACAGAGTACTTTGCTTATAAAGTACAGGCACTAATTGAATGTGATTGGGTCCTGCCACTTAATAAATTACCGTTCATCTGCTGAGGCTTCATAAGTGTGTGTGCATGCTCTTAGCCCTCCCTATCTGTAAGACAAAAAAATGTGTTAACTTAAACCGCCTTCACAGAACCAAAGCTGGTGCATGTTGGTTTTCAGCTCAGCAAGGAGCGTGTGTACGCTCCGTAACAAGTGGTACCTTGTTAAAGTGCTATGAGCTGTTCACAGATCTCAGGCTATACAGCGATAGGTGTACCAGAAGTCGAAGACACAGAAAACTTAGAAAACTTTCACTGGGCTAAAAAGAGTGCAGCTCTATTGATCTGATGCCAGCTGAAGATTGAGCCTACCGCGCTTAGAGAACAGAGGTATCTACTTCGGCTTCTCAAATTAGAAAAGAAGTTGAAAAGAAGTGGTAACTACATACCCTTTTTCTAGCTTTCATTTTAAGACTTGGGAAAGCTGCTGAGGGACAAATAGTGAACACTTGGACAGACAGAGATCAGTTAGAGACTCTCAGCACAGGCAGATGAAAGAAGTTCAGACTTAGCCATCTTGATTAATCTCTCCCAGGTGGAGAAAGTGAGAACGGAACAGGGTGAATGTGTGGGCATCCTTCACAAGGACTTCTGCTCAGGTTTCAATGCCCGCTGGGAGAGTCATCTGTAAGGGTAACAAATAAACACTGATGTTGAAATGCTCAGTTGGTTTGCTTACAGAAACCAGAGATGGTAAATGGGGCAGAGGGGTAGAGAGAGACAGTGGGATAAGAGTGACAAGTGGGAATATGTTGAGCCTGTTCTGTTTCTGCTATATATAGGAGATAGCAGTTATCTTACAGAAGGAAATGTAGAACAAGATGTGTGGATTTGGAGATGATGTGGAACTG
This sequence comes from Himantopus leucocephalus, assembly GCA_003993805.1. Lineage (NCBI taxonomy): Eukaryota > Metazoa > Chordata > Aves > Charadriiformes > Recurvirostridae > Himantopus > Himantopus leucocephalus. The sequence goes on along the minus strand of RSEF01000001.1, from coordinate 206,470,152 downwards.
ACAACCTGAGAAATACCATCCGTAAAGGAAGTAAGTTGAAGATGCTGAGAAATCTGCCTTATGTTTAGGATATGAGGGATGAGCAGGCAGTGCAAAGCAAGATGGAGAGACCAGAATATGGTGGTGCAAATTATGTTCATTTGCTCATTTAAAATCTTGATCTTGTTGCAGTGGAGCAGCTCAGAAACCAGAGGGGTCACTCGGTACGTACATTGAGGGAAGAAAGCCCAAGCCCCAGTAGGTCAGAACGTATTTGCAAAGAGCTAAAAGGAAGATAAATAACTTAGTTTTCAGAGAATAAAGTAAGTTGTTAGAGTTGAAGAACAAGCAAGTGAACATCCTTGGAGTCCTTAGTTATTTATGCAGAAGTATGCCAAATAGCTTTTCTGTAGTGGCAATGGTAATTAAAAGTGCAAAAGCAGTACTGCACTGGAGGCTCGGCAGCCCCCCAGGCAGCTGGCATCGATACCTGACAAGAGGCTAAGAAAGCATTTCAGCTGGCCACGAAGGGAATCTGAAATTGTGTAGCTAATGTTTTCAACACTTTCTCTTGGATATCAGCATTTCAGGACATTTTCACTTCCACCAGACCATATATAAAATAGCAGGTATGCATTATGCAGCTGGAAAAACAGTTAATATTCCCTTGAGTGCCTATATGCCATTTGCATGGATTGTAAGCCCCAGTGTAATTTAATCTGACTCCACTGTCATGAAATCACAGACCTTATTCCCCTACAGCTCAACGAATCTGAAGTGTATCCAAGGCTTCAGATTCAAAATTTTCAGAGTGGAGAGATTACTGCTGGAGCGTGTATGAGATTCAGTGATGGACACATGACACATCCAGCCTACACAGCCCTCCCATTCACACTGCAAGGATTTGGGCTCAGACACAGGGCCTGGAAACTCTCATGGAGACTCAGCAGTGGCACTGAAAAGGAGGACAGGAACAGTCAGGTCAGCTGCCTCCTGAAGACACTGGGAAGAAGGTGAATGAGGCTTGCAGCAAGAAGAGCAATAATGACTGGGCTGTGATAAGGTAAAAGGAGAGCACCAGCCTGGATAGAAAGAAGGGATGATGAATCTTGCGTAAGGCTTTTTTTCATAAAATATTGACTATGCTTGTTTGGATGCTGCCCAGCCATCCTCACAAACGAACACGCTCCATTGACACTGATACTTCTGTGCCTTCTGCTCAGCTTTTCTCAGACAAGGAGGGTCATGGTAAAGTGAGGTTGAAAAAAAGGAAATCTGCCATTTTCAGAGCTGAAAGGAGCAGTGCCAAGATCAATACAGCATGAAACAATCATCAGACATGGCCTAACAGCAGTCTCTGTTGCCTTCATTGCAATCCTTCTCTGTTTTTCTGGATTGTCTTTGGAAGCAAAGGAATGATTCCTTGTTTTCACACGAAATACCCATCAAAGTGATTTTAAAGCAGAAAAACAAAAATGGCAAAGGGATTCTGAGGAGCAAATGATGTGAACTCCTATCTCAGGTACAAATAAGGGAATTGCTGCTCTTAATACTGTGTTCCCACAGTCCTCACTGATCCACGGGCAAAAATCCTGGTAAACATTGTGTTTAGGACAACATCATGAATGGTTCTTTTCCATCCACAAAAGTTTTGTGTTTCTGCATTTCATGTTTTACAGCAGTTCTGTCTGGGTTTATCCCATTTGCTGTCCTCAGAAAGCTCTCCCGAGATCCTGCTCCCCAGTAATGTCACTAACAAATCAGAGACGTGCAGTACTTTCTGCTCAATTAAGAACGGAAAAACAACCCTATCCATGCAATATCTAGCCTGTCGCTGAGACTGGTGCTGAGCAGTTCATACGGGAAAGACTACTACAGGCAGCTACAAAATAACATCTCCATAAAATACTTTTCCTCATGATCTTTGTTATTCAGTGACACCTGGTGATTCCCCAATAGTATATGGATTTATGAATTTATTTTTTTTAAAGAGGAAAGATGCAGCCATCTGTGTGTTTTCTTCTACACAAATGTGAGCTTTTTTTGTCCTCTCTGTCACAAAATGAAATCTTTCAGCAGGGAGAAATCTTGCAACACCTAGTGCTGTGCTTGCTGCCCATCCTGTCTTCCTTCCCTCTAACTCTCCTTGGGACCCTATGTGTTTATTCCCTGTCACCAGCTAACTGTTCTCCATCTCTGAAATATTAAATAATGGCATGGAGATGTATCTTTGTGGAGACTGCTCTGCCAGCCAACCCACTCATGTGAAATGAGGAGGATGCCACTCCAGCAACCCGACTATCCAGAGACGAGCGGGGCAATGAGAGCTAACACAGTAGGGCAGCCAGGTTGGTTGCAAAATATTCACAGCTTTATAGCCTCTTTTAGGTTTGGGCTGGCCTACCAATTTAAGTGTTGTCTTTATACTCCGTATTTACATCACAGGTGCTGCTCTTATTCTTTCAGTGAACTTTTCTGTGGCCTTAACTACATTGCTTTACCTCACTGGTTCTTTAATTGAATTGTGATCTTGTAGGGTGTGATCCCTCTTTAATATTTCAGCATCATGACATTGACTTGATGGGGACTTTTAACATCGTAACATAATTAATAATAATGAAACGTAACTATCTTAGGAGAATCAAGCAGTTTTCTTATGGCCTTGACTTAAAAAAATTTCCGTTCCATGATGATCTGAGAGTTTGCCATGTTTCTGAGGAAAATAGAAATGGATTTGTAATGTCATGAATTGGAAAAGCTTTCAGAATAATGTATGCTAACACAAACACTTTTAATATCACTTCACTCTTCATGCTCCTGTAGTCTGCCAGTTTTACACAAATCTAGTCCTATCTAATTTTTTCCTACAAAATAACCTATTAATAGAAGATGTTTTTGCTGCTCCTCTGCACTAATCATTTGTTTGCACACGAAGTTTACTTACAGACTGTTCTTTTTTTTAGCTGATTTAATTGGCTTAAAAAAATCTAGTTGATTATATAAAAGAAAGAGACTGCTGTACCTTTGCAGGTGCCTTTGACCTGTTTTGCAGAGTGATAGTGTGCCACAGTCTCCACAGTTCTGTAATCCGTACATTTGCTTTACGTTCGTATTCTAACTTTTCTTATATTACCTTTCCAAAGCTACTGTTCCATTTGCCTTTCAGCATGGGATTTTTCACCTTTCCAAAGTATCTTATCCATTTTTCTACTAGGTGTCTCTGATAATGCAATCCATTATTTTCAAGGGCTTTTCACTGTGCTCAGAGTAGATAGCAGAACTGGTCAGGAAAATCATCGTTGGGGTTACTATTTGACCATTTTCAGAGACTATGGCAGGGTAGATTTATAGTATAAGAAAATCTCTGAGTTCACCCATGCCTCAGGAATTCGGCTTTCAATAAAGCACTGAACCTCTTCTCCTTGTTCACATGCTCATGTGCTCCCGCCTTTCATATAAATTCATCGCTGCACATATCTACAAAGAAGAGAATAAAACAAGACAAGCAGTAGCCAGTAGTCACAGTGATGAGATTATTTTGAACTGGCTTTAAAGTTTCTCATGGTAATGACTGGCAAATAATTAGGTCTTCTTAAAAAACTGGGTCCAATACAATGTAATGGCAACTGTGAAACGTAATGATTTCCCAAATAAGCTCTTAAAACAGAGGAGTTGTGGTCTCTCAGATATACAGAGTTCACCTGTCTCTAATTTTAAAAGCCCAAAGAATGTACGAATTGTGCAAGCTCATAGTCCCTTGTCAATTATACTTTGTGTTTATATAGCAGCTCTATCTCAAAGCTCTCTCCAAACATTAAGACTCCTAGCACTTCTTTTATGCAGGTATTATTATCCCTGTCATTATCATTATCACATTTTCCATTTTATAGGTGGTAAATGAGCAAAATCACACTGTGAGTCAGTAGCTGAATTGGGAATAGATTATTGTAGTCCTGACTTTGTCCCTTGCTTTAATTACTAACATGATGGTTATTTGTGGGTTGAAGTGATACAGATTGTGCTCAGTGTAAAATCTCAGCAAATAAGCAGGATTCTTTTGATTTGTAAGATTTTTGTTTGTATAGCTTTCATACTAATATTTTTCAGCTGTTGGTCTGGCTTTAAGTAGCTAATAGTAGATGCTGTCATCTTCCAATTAAATATATATCAATAAATTTTGTTTAATATGATACAATCTGCATAATAGACTGGAACAGCTCAAATGAAGCTTAGTCTATCAAGCAATGAAGTATTTACGTATTTAGGTTCTGTCCTCTTCTAGTCATAGTAAAAATCATTATGGAAATCTATGGAGAAATGTACTTTTGTAAAGTAGCTGTTTTTTAAATGACAGCTGTTATTAATTGGTCTTTTTTTTTAACGTGAAAATACCGTATGTGATGACTAAATTAGGTTAAAGCCACTTGTCAAATTATTTTTTTTTAATCAGAGCAAATTTTGGCTGATATGAGACGCACAAATGTTTTCAACTGAAACAAAGTAATATCTTCATGAACTAAACGATTAACCTTATTTTCTCTTTTTCCAGGATTGTTTTAATCTGGAAAGGCAATCTAATCACTTCATTGGCTCAAACATAGGTAGCTTAGCTTCAAAACATCCCACTACCAGCATCCCATTCCTTTGTTTCTCGGTCATCAAGTGTCATAAGAAATAGAAAAAAAAAGAAAAATTGTCATGAGGTTATTCAGAAGACTACAAGGTACAGTCCCGCGAGAAACTGAAGGTGTCCTCGGAACTGAAAGCATGGTCCTCCCATAAATAATGGTAAGGCATTCAGTAAGACATCATGACTGTACACTGTAAAAATCCTATCCTCTTCTAGGGGTCTGTTTGCCTACAGGTGCAAAACTCAGTTCTCAGTGAATCATTTTAGAAATCCATACATCCTTAAAAGTATGTCTTTCCAAGGAAACAGATCCCCCAAATAAACATACAAAACCTCCTTTCCTACCTTCTACTTGCCTCAATTATAAAATAAAAAATGCTTGATGCTTTCAACAAACAAGATGACTTTCAAGGTCACTTCTCAGTACTATGTTTTGTGGATAGAGCAGTCACATACACAGTCTTTATACAACTGACAACTGTGGAGAGAAAATCCTAGTTGTGCAATTTGTCTCATTAGTTTTCTGTACTAACAAGGTTACAAGTCACAACATTTGTTCTGTGCCATGTTGGCACTTTACAGGCTGATCTTTAATTCATTCTTCTTTAATGACCTATCAATTTGCTCATAAACCAGACCTCCGGGTCTCCTAACCACTTTATTAGACAAGTTACAGTGTATTCCTTCTTTCCTTCCCCTCCCTCCCTCCCTTCCTTCCCTCCCCCCTTCCCTTCCCTTCCCTTCCCTTCCCTTCCCTT
>RSEF01000001.1:206450431-206464685 GCA_003993805.1 Himantopus leucocephalus | reverse complement strand
CCCTTGGAAATTTCCCCCTTAGCACTCACTGGTGGGATGGGAAAGTGCCCCGGATCACGCCATGCTGATGCAGCCTTGAGGCTGCACAAACCCACCATCCCGTGGGGCTGGATCTANTGATGCAGCCTTGAGGCTGCACAAACCCACCATCCCGTGGGGCTGGATCTAACCCTGTCGCAAACGGAATTCGGCTGAACAAGTACCTTATCCCATATTAAAAGTGAATGGATGTTGAATTAGCTCTGAAATGCATTCAGACTGTATTAGGGGAAGCAGGTGAGGGACTGTTGACATAAAATCAGATTTAAATTGTGGATCTTGATGCTTAAACCTCTCTCCACTCTAACTGACCAATACAAGTTTCTTTTTTCTCCCTCGGTGATATCCACTGGTATGGTCAGTTTATGTTTCGCCAACCACTAGCCATGTTCTCTATTTAAAAAATATAATTAAAGTATGCTCCTCTGAGTTCTCTGAAAACTCTGTAAACTATTAAGAAGAGCAAAAAGATTAAATCTGAAAGGTCATTACTCTGATTCTGCCTTTCTAAAATGTATTGTCTAATGAAAAAATAAATAGTATTTTTAATGTACAGTTACAGATCAAATCCGGCCCTTCTTTCCTCCCTTTGTATTAATTTTACCCAGATCTGCTACTCATTAGTAGATGTATGTATGTTGCAGATTTAGAATTCTCTTGTCATAATTAAACTGAAGATCTGTGTACTCAGTCAGGCATGCCCAATGTCTCTTCATAGTCTGGACCCATAATCTACTCCTGGTGCCTTTTAACACCCTGCTGAATTCAGCAAAAGCTTAGTAACCTTCCTCAGTCAGCATCACATATATCTTTTTTTTTTTCCCCTCATCTTCCCATGTGGTAGGTTTCTCCTTTACCAGAACAAGAAAAGAATATTTTTCCAGAGTAAGAAAAGAAATTGAATATGTANAGGAATCGTCTCCTGAGAATGAGGTAATTGTGAGCCCACAACACCCAGACTACCTACCCTCTTCTGGAAGGTGTGGGGGAAAGAAAGAAAGAAAGAGAATATCCGCTTCTGACCTGGGTAGCCTGGGAAGCGGCATTGTCAGCCATAGTCAAGCTATTTCCAACCAAAATCTCTCAAGGATGCTTAAGAGTATCTTTGCAAGACAAACTTTTACACGTGTAGGATCTTAGCTGACCTACCAGCGCATACGAAATACAAATCTATTTTATTTTTAAAATTCATTCTATTTACGGTGCTAAGGTTTCAGACCGTGTTTAAATCACTGGGCTTCACCTATAGTAGTGGGAGTATGTAGAGTCCTAAAAGACTTCTCTACAGATGGCCTTAATCCCATGGGGAGACTGCAAATTAATACGAGGGTCATTGGCATTCATCGAGTACTTGGTCTGTCTGGCAAATGATGACATCAATCTTGGTGCAAAAGGGATCATGCATTATTCTATATGCAATCAACTGCTAAATTTAAACAGTGGTGTGACAATAAATTCTTTTTCAAGAAGGGTCATTAATAGCCAAGGGCCTGAACCATCAAACCTTTACTTACATGAACCGTCTTTGCTCATACAGGTTATCTCATTAGCCAACTGTCTTGGCGAACAAGGTCCTTGTAATACAGGGCTTGAGGAATTAGCATCTGAAGGAACAACTTCTCTAATTAACAGATTAAAAAAATATCCATGTACAATAGTCCATTTGGGGGATTTGCAAATATGTATGCTGTCTGCTTCTTAACAATGTGAATCCAGAGAAAACTGGGAGTTATCAAGGTTGTAATGAGTACAACATTGTTGTTACATTGTTGTAAAATACAAAAACTCTCCCTTTCATATAATGACCTCTATCACACAGTGGCTGATCCTACTTGAGCAAGGAACCTAACCTCCATAAATGTCGTACTGCATACATACTATGGGGAAATTCACTATAACTAATGAGCAATTTATTCTTGAAAGGGGGTACCCTTGAAGATATCATATCCTTTATTTTCATGCTAAATAGAGGAAGGGTTTTTCATGACCACATTATCTACTGGAGATATATTCTTTTTCCTATTTTAATATTCAAATCTAATTATATCAGTTAATCAGAGCAAAGGAATAATGCACAGCTACTGGTCCATAACAATATAGATTTTCCCCCCTGATTTCTGAAACTCCATCATGGGTATTTGAATCCATATAACTTTGGCTGGTTGGCAGCCAGTATGAACTAGAACGCCAAGGTATATATAATTACATTAGTTATTTCCCCTCTTCTCCACAATGCCTGTCTTTCTCATTAAAAATTGTAAAATTAGGTGCCAGCAAGAGCAAGAACTACCTCTGCTTTTCATTTCTTCTCGCTGAAGCAGAAATATTCCCAAATTGTACACGAACACAAACAGAAAAGGAGCTGAGACAGTAGGGAAAGAGTTAAACATTTGCTGAGGCTCTGCCCTGGACCCGTCTTTCACTCCCTACAATTTAGGAAAAACCTTATACTTGGAATAGTTATGCTACTAATACACAAGACACTTTTTCACTATTTGCTAATCCTAAAAGCAAGTAATAATGTGAATAGCATTTTGAAACCAGTGAGTAAAACATATGTGAATCATTCTGGGCATTTCAGCGCACTGGTCTGGGTGAAAGCGGACCAGTAGGGACAGGGGCAGGAGAGACAGGAAGAGGCAGGTTGGGACACGAGGAAGGCAAACGGTCAGATGGCGAAAGCAGATGAAAACAAAACACAAAGGATTTTAAATGTATTCAAGGCAATTTAACTTGCAGTAGCTTTGTGTTGTCTCTTCTCACAAGTAAAACCTGAAGACACAGCCAAATATTCTGGTGCAATAACTAAGTAGTCCTATCTATGAACTTTTGCAATAACCACACCACGAGTTAGTAAATTCTTTGGCTTTGAAGTTTATTCAATCCACAATTTGGTTATTTCTGCCATAAATAGGGCTAAAACCTAAGATATCTTTATGCCTATATTACAGCTGCCAGTGCTGTTTTCTGTGCAAAAAGGCAATCTTATGTTGTTTTTCATTTTTTTTTCTAAAAAAAAAGTAAATAATTCTAATCATCCGGTAACTTCTGAATGGTGGTGTCAGAACTCACCCATGCCTTTGGGATTAAGTGGTATCCTTGTCCCACCCTCAGCTTAGGCTGAAGGATTCAGTGGAACCCGGTCAGGGAGCGCAGCGCTACTGGTTTATACCACACCCTTGGTTGCTTTTGAGTGGGATCCGAGATGTTCTCCGGAGGCACAGGCCATGATGAGTGGCCCCCATGCCTCCCACCCTGTTTTGCAGCCCCCCACCCAGCTGCTGCTTTGCAGAGAGTAATCAGAGGAAAGAGGGAATGGCATGAAGGTCGCTTTGCTGTTTTAGCCTGTGGTGGTTGTTTTCTCCCCTAAGGCAGCGAGCAGAGAGCGTAGAGCATACATTAATGCAGACCTCAGAAAAGGGAGAAAGGTACGGAAGAAGAAAAGGGTGCAAGCATAATGTCAGCGAGGATATGGCGATGTGGCTGGTGTGCAAGAGGGGGTGTGCATGTGTGCGAGGGATGCCGGGCTGAGAATGCATGGGGGAGGTGTTGTTCGGGTAATGACACTGGGTATGCACCTGAGGGAGCTGAATGAGAGGAGCAGTGGGTAAATGAGTGGGCGAGAGCTTGTCTTTCAATTCCGGACTGAACTTCTTTCCTCTCTGTGCAGCCTCCACAGCACCCCTCTAAAGCGTCAGACCATACCATTCTGTGGAGGGGAAGGAGCAATGGGAACCTCCATTCCTCTGGTTTTAGAGGAACCCTTAAGTTGCAACCACTTTGCAAATGATTGGGACTATCCCAACTGGGTTGAACGTAGTTCATCCCCTGTAGTGTAAGTCTTTCTCCAGAACAATCACAGAGTTACCAGTGACTGGCCAAATTTCACAAGCTGCGGTGCATTTATTGGAGACAAAAGCAGTACAGAAGAAATCTAGTGCTTAAATGCATGGCTTGCCACCTCCTGCCCACCTCTGAGACCAGGTTCTTGGCTGTCCGGGTCAACAGATCTTTGTTCTTGAATGAAGATCTTCCCAACTCATGTCAGAGCTTATCCTTTACCGATTTTCCTCCAGGCTTTTCAGGTGTCTTCAGGCCACCAGAGAAGACTGACACTTTCTATTTTTCCTTTAAGTCCTGTTACTTGGGTTAGGGCTTTACAGTAACTCTGCTCCCAGTGCCCAGGGTTCGTCTAGAGAACACAATTTGGGACTGAAGGAATCTCCTGAGCCATCAGGTCTTGTCCCACGTTACCATACACAACCAGATCGCTTTGCTCCTTTTGGAAATGTGAAGAGCTCCATCCTAAAGGTAATTATTGTTTTTGCCCTGTTATCTCTACTGAAAGTATTTTTCAAATGATAAGTTCTCTTATGTTTAGAAATCATCTGATTTTTAGCTTAAATGTATTAATGGGCAGTTCATATCCATTTGTTCTTGAAGAAAACACCCATGATACACTTAGCATTGGTAAGGCAAGTTTTTACAAATATTCCCTGTGCCTGGAATATCCGTTATGGTTTGGCACAAGACTCCTTGGCATTTCTTAGCTCCCACAGGCTCGCATTGGCTCCATGGGAAATGGATGGGTGCACCGGCTGTGAGGAGAGACGGGTGCTCCGGTGGCCGTGGGGGACTTTGGTGCCATGTGGGAACCTGGCATCCGGAGTGCCGTACCGATGGGAACGTGGGTTGGCAGGCTGGCGATGGGCGCACACAGCAGGAGGGAGGTGAAGGCGCTGGGGGTGACTAGACGTGGGCACTCCGGCCGTGGCGTGTCCGTGTGGATGGGGACACGGGGGAAGGGGCTGGGAATGGGGACGGCCGGTATTTTGGGGGAAGGGGGTACGGGCCGGTCTCAGCATCTGGGGATGCCAAGAGCCACGGGGGGCAGTGTGGGGGGTGTGAGGCGGGCAGGGGAGTGATGGGGGACGTCGGACCGCTGTGGGGAGGGGGGCGGCGGCGGGGCCCGGCGGGGCGCCGGTGCCTGCGAGGCCCGGGCGGGGGCCGCCTCCGCCGCCCCCCTCCGCCGCCGCGGGGCCGTGCGGGGCGGCGGCGAGCGGGCCTGACGTCACCGGCCGGGGCGGCTATAGGCTGCGGGCGGCGCTCCCCGAAGCGGCGGCGGCTCCGCTCTGCGCCCTCACTCCGCGCTGCCGCAGCCCCCAGCGCCCGCGGCGCCCGGGCGCTCCCTCGCTGCCTCCGCCGGCGCAGGTAAGGGGCTCCGGGGCGGGCACCGGCACCGCCGGACGGGTCCCCGCCCGGCTTCGGTAGCCTGCCCCCGCCGGGGTTGCGGGGGTCGGGCAGCCGGGCCGCCGCTCCCTCCTTCCCTCCCTTCCCTCCCTTCCCGCGGCAACTAGTTGGGGCGAGCGGCCGGGCGGTGCCGCCCGGGATGCCGAGCAATTCGCCAAGTCGGTGTGGCGGCGCAGCGCCCCGTCCCCGTCCCCGTCCCCGTCCCCGTCCCCGTCCCGCCACCCCGTCCCTCCGCCGCCCCCGCGGCGGGGAGCCGGGGCCGCTCGGAGCGCTGCCGTGGCGGGGCGCAGGGAGGAGGCTGCCGCAGCCGCCGGGCGCGGTGTTTTGGGGCAGGGGGGAGCTGCGCAGGGTGGGTGCCTCGGAGCGCTGATGTGTCCGGCTCCCTTTGCAGGCTGCTCTGTCACTTTAGAGCGAGCGAGAGGCTGAGCCGGCAGCATCCCGGGCATTTCCAGCGAGCGCCCGCCAGCAGCCCGGCACTGATTGAAATTTAGGCGTCTTCAGAGAGGGGAGGAAGATCCTCATCTTCCGAAGCCTCCTCAATGAGTGCCAAGCTCTCCAAGGAGTTGAGGCTGTCGCTGCCACCTTGTCTTCTGAACAGGACGTCTGCCACCTTAAACACCAGCAGCACCTGCATCACGCAAGTGGGTCAACTCTTCCAGTCCTTCTCGTCCACCCTGGTTTTAATTGTCCTGGTCACCCTCATCTTCTGCCTGATTCTCCTCTCCCTCACCACCTTCCACATCCACAAGAGGAAGATGAAGAAGCGGAAAATGCAAAAGGCTCAGGAGGAGTACGAACGGGACCACTGCACCCACAGCAGCAATAGTGGCAGCCAGCACCCTGGGATGGGGGTGCATGGAGAGGCACCCCAAGGAAGAGACAGCCGGCTGGGAAGACCCCCCCAGGACTCGGAGATCCAGCGCCCCTCTCCCTCGGCAGCCCCGAGCTCTCAGCAAGCACGGGCTTGTTTGGACACAGCTGGTGCGGGGCTCTTGCAGACGGTGATTTTGTCATGATGGTTTGGGGGAGACCTGGCGAAGGCGCTGGTTGGTGTTTGTAAATACCTGAGTGATTATTCTAGTCCCCGAAGAAGAAGAAAACATTGCTAATTCAAATGAACGAACAAGCCCACGATCCAAGCGCATGACAGATCACATTGCGTTTCTCATTGACTGTGCGAGGAAAGGATGCGTCTCTTTACTGGAGAAGGAGCTGCACACAGCTACCAAATATCAAGTCGTCCACCTGGAGGAGGGGGTCAGCAGTGGGGGATCCCTTTTCCCTGGACATCATTACCCCGAGGACCGGGACGATCCCACTCTCCTGGGATTCCCGCTGCACCCTGTGTCACCATTGCATGGCGTGGGGTTGGGGCGTGGGTGAGTGGCGTGGGGGGAGAGGCAGGTCTGGTGGGTGCCTTGGGACCCCCTGTCCCCTCGGAGACACCCTGGTCTCTCCTTTTGTGCTAGGACCTATGCCCCTGTCCCACCTCTCTCGCTCCTTCCCAGAACTGGATATTGTTTTGTGTAGAAATGGCCACCCCTAGTTGGGCTTCACTGCAAGCACCCTCTGGCCCCACGGCCCCGTGCCCCCAGCTGCAGCACTGAGCATCCCACCATCCTGGGGGATTGAGCAAGCTGTCTGCACAGAGCGATGCCCGAGCTTTCCTCTCCCCTCATCTTCAAATGCCCCCCCATCCCCATCCCCATCCCCATCCCCATCCCCATCCCCATCCCCATCCCTGTGCCATGAAACCTGGAACCCACAGCCAGTACCCTGTGGTGTGGTGGGGCGAGGTGATGTGCAGGAACTTGCCTGTCCTCTCCCAGGGGAGGATGTCCTTGTACCTCCTGTTGGTCCTGAACCAAATCCAGTTCTGCACCAGGCACCCCGCACTGAACGCCTGCGTTTACAGCTTCGCCTCCCAGCAAGGAATCCTGCAGCAGCACAGAGCTGGCTTCTACTTTTTTAGCCTGATATATATTTTTAACCCTCCTAATCTAGTAGACAGTTAGGGACAGACAACACTTAATTTTCTCCCCTTTTCCCTTTTGGGGAACAAACCGTGCAGTTGTGCAAAATGTCTGCTCGTAAACCCTGCAAATATTTATTTCAGAAGTGGCTGTGTAGTTTCTCCCTAGCAAGCACCAGGAGTTTTTGTCTGTGGATGGCAGGTGTGAGTGGCTGCTGGTACTGTGTGTGTTGGAGGAAGCAGCGTCGGGTACTGAAAATGCGGCTTTGTTTAACAATTAAATCAATGACCATTACTTGAAGGTGCCTTAATGGAGTGCCATATCCAAACTTTGAAACATCTTGTGTGGTAACATAGGAGAGGCAGCCCTCTACTGTGCATATTAACATCTAAAAATACAGCAAAGAAAAAGGGATCCCGAGGGATTTCTTCTTTTTTTTCTTCTTCTTCTTTTTCTTCTTTCTAGCCTGGCATTCAGAGTGATCTGAGGAGATAGTAATAGCCCACAGTTTTTAATATTTTTTATCCACTTATTCCCCCTCTGCCTCCCAGGGTGGCTGTTAGGCTAGAAAAATCCCAGGCACACGCACTGGGAGGTCTGGGGCTCTCAACTGGGAGTGAATGCCATTAACCAATTTAAAATGGGGAAAGAAGGTGGCAGAAGTGCTCCGTAATCCCCTAATAGCCCCAAAATGCAGAGGTGTCAGGGCAGTGTTTCTGTTACCCCGTTTTATCCCTTTCCAATCTCGCCTGGTCCGATGGGAAATTGCTGTTGAGTTTGGATCCGTGCCTCCAGCGATTTAGGCAAGTACTGTATCACCCAGCTCAAGGGGCTGCTCCACCAGCGGAGGTTCGTGTGGCAAGCGTACCTGCGACCGAATGGTGGTGTGCACATTGCAGTTTGATGGGAGCGATGGCTGACTCTCGCCGCCAGCCGGTATGATCGGATGCTAATGGCTACTTCGTTGTTGCTGGGCAAGGAAATTGGCTTTGTTTTGTTTCCCCTAATAAAGGATGCATGAACTTTTGTGTTTAACCTCCTTATGCAACTGCAGCACGGTATTGCACCACAGGGAATAGATTTAGGACAATGAAGAGTGTCAGTGAACAGTAATGGAGCTTCCTGATTGTTGATCTCCACTAAATAGAGAGATATTAGTTTCCCCTTTATTTTGTGCCTTTGAAAAAGAAATAAACAAAACCCAACAACAGTGTATAATTTCGAGTTTTATAAAAGCAATAAGATGTTCCAAATCACTCCAGTGCATTTCTGGTTGATGATTCCACTTCTTTAGTGTCTGAAGTCAGATACTCTTCCTTCTGCCTTATGCACTCAAGGCATGCAATAATTCCCCAGAAGTGTACTGCTTGTCACATCTCATTGCAGTTATAAAATTGCCCTATTTTTCAAGAAAAAAAGAAGGATGGAGAGACAGATATATATATCTTTATATATATTATGGATATACAGGTATATATATTATTTATATAATCTCATGACACTAAAAGTAGTTGCAAAAATGTAACTAGAATTAAAATTTGTTACCATGTAAAACTCTATCCTCTGTTAATTAGCTTTGATTTAATATTTTAATATCTCTGTATTTATGTAAATCTGTGTAAATTATGTGGTCTATAAGTAAAATTTCATACTGACTTTAATTTTCTCAGAACTGTGAGCTTCTTGTGGTGTCATTTAAGGTTTTTTATTTCTAAAGCTAAATTATACAAGATACAAGAAGTTATAAATTCCTATTAGCACACAGAAATACTGCAATAAGGTTCATGCGTATTCCCAAGAAATACACAATCCTGTCTTGAAGTATTGCAAGCTTATGAGGTTTAATTGAACGGTCTCAGGAGATCTAGCTGATACAAGCAGGACACGTAGGTTTTCATTTTCATGAAACAATAAGCAATCTAGGGAATAAATGTGGATTTTTAAAACAGAGTTCATGCTTGGAGGTTCTGTCAAATCAATTGCTTCAAAACCCTACAGCTACAGCTAAACTTCTGCACTTAGCATTCAGTATTAATAAGGCTGATGCTTCTTTCCCCTCCCCCCTCCTACTTAAACTAGAAAAGTGTAGGAAATTGTTCAGATTTCTAAAGCATACATTTTCAGCTAACTGTGAAACTGCCCAAAGGGTTTTGAATATACATATTTTATGCAAGTGTAACATCTATGTATCTGTATCCATATATTTAAATATTTTTGTGTAACCTTTTCTACGATATTTGATAGAGATGCCGGGTAAATGCTTGCACCATTCTTGTACGTAAGGAAGGATTTATACCCTGTCGACGTGGACATTCTTTTTCCTGTGAATTTGCACTGGTTTCGGCAAGTTACGGTGGAGACGGGGCAGCTGAGCGCTGACTGCTGGACGCACAGACAGCCTTTCCTCTGTTAAGGGGTACATCCTCTGGCTGGATTTTCCTGGTTCTGACTTGGAGCCGGTTGCCCGCTAGCATCCTGCATGTGAAAGAATAGGAAGTGCTGTGGTGCTCAACAGTTCCTGGCTGGTCCAGCTGTCACCCCGTGGAAGAAGCACGGCAGCAGTGACTGGTTTTGTAGATCCTGGTGAGACCTGAGAGCCCGCCGGGCGATGCGGTGGCAGCGAGTCGGTGATGCCTCGTGCTGCGCTCCCAGCTCCCATCCTCAGAGCCTGCTGCTGCCCCGGGGCTTCGTCCAGCTCCCGCTGGCATCAACAGGAGTGGCTTCCACTGACTGCCAAGGGATTTGGGTACCGTCTGTAGACCACACAGAGGGTGACAGCTCTCCACATCACCACCACCGGCCCTGCTCTGCACCAGTCCTGGCAGCCTCTGCGGGGATGGAAACCACTGCATCCCACGAGGGCTGGGATGCTTCAGCCTGGCGGCACCAGGGAACCTGCGCTGCTGCTGTCAGCTCCGCTTCTGCAGACTGTGGCATTTAGGTTTCTACATGGATCCTATCTGGATCATGGACAGGGAATGTAATTTCATTAAAATGTGTCATTCTAGCATTTTTTTCTGTGGGGGTTTGTCTGCTGCAAATGTAGTCTCAGATGAAATTTGCAGGGTCTCCATCCAGACATGTTTTAGCTTTTGATACATCTCTCTCAGACATATATATCTGTATGTATAGATATATATCTCAAAACGCTGGACAAAAAGCAAAGAACAGAGACTCCACATTGTAGACAAAACTGCCCTATGACTAAAAACTGGGGTTTTTTTTTGCTTTTATTTTTAATTAATTTTAAAGGCTACTATCTTTAATGTAAATAGCAAGTTAATATGTGATTAATGTTTTCCCTAGCATTTCTGAGTAGTTGCTATCTTGTTTCTGGAAAGCTATGCCCAGTGTTATGAAGCAACTGTGGTTTTCTTCTGTTGTTATGAATATGAGTGCAACTTTTATGTAGGGAGGAAAAAGAACATGATTTGACTGAATTATTTTAAATCCAGTTATAGGACTTGGTTGCTTTTTTTTTACTTTCTAGTGGTTATTCTCTCTGCACGTTTCTATTTTTTCTATGGGTACTTGAAACCTGACATTTTAATAAGTATGCAAGATATGAAGGGAAACACGAAAAATAAAGTAGGAAACATTCTTTTTCCTCTTTTGTGTAAATAGCAAAATTTATAAGGACTTAGATACCATTTCATTACAGTTCTCATCTACATAGAAGTTGGCATGACTCATAGACAAACCTTTAATAACACTTTCATTTCTGTTAAAAATTAGAACTACTTTTATCCAGGACTGACTTTCTCATCTCTTTTTTTTTCCTGAAGCCAAGTTTTTCCATCTGATCGCTAAATAAATTTCTAGTAGAACAGAGCCTCCTTCTCTCTTTAGTCTTTTACATGTAGGTCTCTGGTCTGAATCCAGCCAAACTCTGTAGTGTAGAAAGTGTGTTATGAACTTGCAAAAACTGGATGGTGTATGAGCCTCGAGGAGAGAGGTGACTGTCTGATAAGCAAACAGTGAAATGCCTGGCAATGGTGATAGCTGGCTTTCCCCTTTGGAGTTGTGGAAGTGAAGCCTTCCCATGCACTGGACGGACCTGGGTGAAGGGTGACCCATTCCAGTCACATCAGAGACAAGCATCACTCTCCTTCCTGATACTGTTGCTCTAAACATCATTTTCTATATGACACCAGATCTCATTTCTGTAAATTATATGTAATATATTTCTTATTCAAATCAAAGAAGTTTTCATTGCTTCATTGGTACTATATGTTCTCTGTGGATAACTAGAAGATTTCATTTTCCAACCCTTTTAACTCAGTACCTCCACAAGCATCAATTTTGTATGAGTTAGGAAATAAATAAATATTTGGATCAGAACACTGTCAGTAAAAATTGCCTTTATTTATATAATCCGGTGTTCCACTTGGCTTTTCTTTGTTGTATTCTTCCTTGAAATGGAGCAGTATAATCTGTTCATTATTTTACTTTTCTAAAGAGGACAAAGAATTTCAAGCAAGCACTGCAAAACACGCATATACAAACAGGAAAAGACTTCACATTGTACAGCAGAACAAAATCATGTAGGTTTTATTGGTTTCACAGTAATTCTTTATCCTCTGTTTTTCAGACCCCCTCCAATCAAGCAAAATTTTTACGTAAAATCTTCTGAAAGGACTCACATATAACAGGTAGATTGCCTTTCTTTTATGGTTTTAGCTTTGCTTACTACACAGTCAATGACAAAGTACAGGTTAAAACTTTTCAAACATCTTGCAATCTAAAAATAATGAAGTGTCCTAGGGGATTATGAGTACTGAAAATACGGGGTAAGTATGGCAGGTTAGAAGGAGAAAATACTGGCTGTATAATACAATAAAAGCAGCATGTGCTGAAGGTGAATTCATGATTGTAAATGAGCGCCTTTATATTTTATTCCTGGCTCTGTCACTCACACGTTGTGAGGCTCTCAGCTTCCAAGCTATTTATGTAGTAAGCGATATATAACTTATCTATTAAACAAAGACACGGAACCTGCAAACATGCAGCCCTGAAATGAATGAATTAAATGTCATATACAGTAAAAAAATACTGATACCATAATACAAATTAAAAGACTCTTTATGCTAATCACCTGGCTTGGATTATTTGAGTGCTTACATTTGGCAGTGAAGTCCAAGTGGTACACTGCACAGCTGGGAGAAGGATGGCTGGGCAAGATGCTCCAACACTCACACCGAGAGGCTCAATTTAATTTTTAAGTTGAAGTGGGATACGTGTCATGAAGGAGAGCCAAGACAACTAATGTTTATTTTACCATTTCATCACTCGTAACACTTTTTTTCAGTGCAGAAAACAGCCTTGTATGGTTTCGAGCGGAGTGCTGACTAAGGTAATAAGAATACAGGAAAAGACAATTCTTGGGAGTAAACCCATCACTAATGAAATTCATGGCAAAACCTCCCTGAATTCAGTGGGGCCTGGACTATGCCCAAGATAATATCAAATCTCACTCCCTGCTGGCTCTCTGTCTCTTGCCAGTGTCATCAGACTTTTGATTGCTCTAGTTAGTATTTCTAAGGGCACATGGATTTCTTTTGTGTTTTGGCTCACAGTCTGTACCCAGCTCCTGTGGGGGACAGCGGGGGATCCCCTGAGGGTTACCTACATGTGACACACTCATGCTCGCTTCTCTTTAGCTTTCTTTGTGTCCTGCTGTTCTCTCTGAATCTGACTCCCCATGAGAACCAGTCTGGTTAGTCATAGAATCATAGAATCATAGAATTGTTAAGGTTGGAAGGGACCTTTCAGATCATCAAGTCCAACCATTAACCTAACCTGACAAAACTACATCTAAACCATATCCCCAAGTACCACGTCTACCCTTTTTTTAAACACCTCCAGGGATGGCGAATCCACCACCTCCCTGGGCAGCCTATTCCAATGTTGAATCACCCTTTCAGTGAAAAAAATTTTCCTAATATCCAACCTAAACCTCGCCTGGCTTAACTTGAACCCATTTCCTCTCATCCTATCACTTGTCACTAGTCCTTCCATAGGATGAGCTATGTTGCGTCAGGCTTGTTTCTTCCTTCCAATGGGTAGTCTCAGCCTGCCTCTGACATTAGAAATCTTCTCTTTTTAAGTGATCAGTTGGTTTAATTTGTGCAAAGAAAACTGTAGGACTTTGCTCTTGTCTTGATCGTCACGCGTTTACCCATAGCCCAACTGTATTGATATGATATCAAAAACTCTGCGACAAGGCAGAAGCTTTTGAGAAAGTGCTGGACTTCAAAGAGAAGAAATCCCAGCACACTTCCTGACATGGACCGTTGGCTCTGGAACAACATCACATTTCCTGATTAAGCTGCCAGCCCTAGACTACAGGCTGAAACTGCTGAGAAATCATCATTCTGACATATAAAGAACACCACTGTAAGGAAAAGTATCACTTACTACAGAGGGAAGACTAAATGAGAGGATGTGGTGATGGTATGGGTATTAATATGTAAATATATATGTAAAAGCTGTGAGACAAAGAAGCTCAACTGGATGTCTAGTAACAGCTGACCACTGGGTCCATATTTTGCCCTTTTAAATCAGATTATCACAATCCATTCTTTTACTTGTGGTCTTGACTGGTATTAGACATATGCTTTTACTTTGCTGCTCAGCTAGAAGAATCAGTCAGCGAGCCTCTGCTTCTCTATGAACTCCAGCTGAACTGTTTAAACTCTATTTGTTTTCATTATAGAAATACAGTTTCTATTAAACCATCCTTTTGACAGGCCTCAGCAATACCATAGGGGAGTCTTCACTTCCAGCACATGCGTTAGAGCTTGTTCAATCTGGCAATAATGATGGGTAAAGAAGGACAACTGTCCAGATGATCATATGGGGTCACTGCAAATTTCTATAAAAAACTTTTGGTTGCGTTTGACAGAAAGCAAGAAACGTGTAAATCCTGAGACAGCCATGACTTTTTACCTCTCTACAGTAAAGCAAGTTCAAAACATCTCTGCTCACCACTT
>RSEF01000001.1:206433498-206450331 GCA_003993805.1 Himantopus leucocephalus | reverse complement strand
GATGCAGCCTTTTTGTGGTGTGGTGTAGCCAACAAGTCTCAGAGCAACAGGCTGTGGGCCCTTGCCAGCAGCCTGCCCCTCTAACCTTGGTGTGTCGTCCCACAGCTTGTTGTGGGCAAGGCTGATATTGTCCCACCCTTCCCTTTCAAGCCTAGCTTAAAGCTCTGTCAATGACCCCCTGTAGCTTGTCAGCAAAATACTCCAGTCTCCTCTCCTACACACTTCATTTCAAGAGATTAACTGAAAGGTTAAAAAATGTGTAAAGAAGGCAATTTGGGGAAAGAGAATATCACTGGATTAACTCGGGGTTTTCAGCTATAATTAAGGTTGGTCATAAGATGAAAATACTGTGGGTTTCACAAACAACCTTTCTATAGATCAAAGATGAAACTTCACAGTTTACTGGGTCGGAGCAGGATAGTAGCCCTCCAAAAAGTTAGATTCCTCTAGTGGCACTCTCCGTGTACTCTTGGAAGTCTCCCAGAGCTGTGAGATGTATATGTATACACCCAGGCTTGAAGTTTGTATGAAAGTTGTTACCATGGTTGTTTGGGCCCAAGGAGCCTATGTTCTTCCTTTGCATGATGTTTGTTGTACAGAGAGAAAAAGGTACTACCCAACGTAATACTGGAAGAAAACGGCCACCTGTCCTATAAAAGTGGACTTGTTAATACATATAGAGTCATGGGAACTAAATTCAGTAGTCTGAAGGAAGGCATTAAGTGCTCTCAAGATTTTTGCTGCATCAGCTAACCTCGTGGACGGATGCAGAAATTGCTTAACTCCTGAGTGATGCAAGTCAGATTCAAAGAGCTAAAGCACTGTACATGCTGGAGGAAAAGAAGTCGCTAAAAGACTCAAAGCCTTTCTGCAGTGGGGGTGTGGTGATAAGTGGAAAGGAAGCAGTGGAACGAAGAATGAAAGCAAAAATGGGTGGGGAATAACTTCCAGGCTTTGATTTTCCTGATGATCTCTCTGAGCCACTGGTAGTGTCTCATGGCTGTGGGCAAAAGGAGCAGCAGACTCTGGGTACTTGGGAAACGTGGCACATCAGCTTGATTCTTAATGCACA
The DNA here is from genome assembly GCA_003993805.1 of Himantopus leucocephalus. NCBI lineage: Eukaryota > Metazoa > Chordata > Aves > Charadriiformes > Recurvirostridae > Himantopus > Himantopus leucocephalus. The sequence goes on along the minus strand of RSEF01000001.1, from coordinate 206,449,259 downwards.
TCCAGGGTTAAGCAGCAACTAGGTGTGGGAATTTAGATATGCCTTTGGGACCATTGCCTGCTTTAGCCTCATAAACCCTTTGTTGGATGTAGCCAAAATAAGACAGTAGGGGGCAAGATCCAAAAGTTGCAGTGCCCAGGTGTTTTTTTGGATCTAGCTTTAAACATGTCCTCAGCATCTGAGCTAGTGAAAACCCTCTCCACCCACACCCAATTCTATATTATAGCAGGTACACTTATTAAAAGGGCAGCTTATATCCTTGCATAACCTCGTATCCTAGCTAAGATTCCCTTGCAAAACAGATGTATTCACTCCCCACGGTTTTGTCTTGCTCTGCCTTCTTTTTAGATTCAAATCTATAACAAGTTTATAATGATGTAGTTAGCTATCTGTATAATTTAAACTATAAGCTCCTTGGGGTAGTGTCTTTGTTCACATGTACCATGCACACAAATGGTGCTGTATAAACACAGAGGATATGCCACTAATTAATAACAGCTCCGTTCAGCTCCAAGGGTGACTTATACAAGTGGGGGTATTTTAATGCTAACTGTTTGCTCTGAGGACTGTCTTCTATGTAATGCAAAGTGAGAAGATCATTCTAAGTGTATGGAATTGTTTGTGACATTAATTCAATCCCAGATGTTTTGGATTGTTCCAATATGCTAGGCTGAGAAGCTGAAGCCATTGAAAATGAATATGGTGAGTTGTTAACATGCTTGATTATAAGGAAATTAGAACACTTGTTGAAATGTTGTCAGCTGAGTTTAATTTCCAGTGAATTTATTGAACACGAAACTCATGGATGAGATTGTATTGTCCTGGATTTTGCTTTTCCAGCAGCATTGTATTTTCACTACAGTATTACCACTACAGGTGATATTTTTTGCTCACTGTAAACAGCAAAACATTTGTAAATGTCATTGTCCATGGGACAGTGATGTGCTCTTTTAAAGGTTCTTTTCTATAATGAGAGTGACCTCAATTTCTGTCACTGCTGATAAATGACACAGCTCACAAGCTGCCCATTCCACCGCAGAGCTGTCAGCAGTGGCAAAGCTATCTGTACTCACGTGTAGAAGCACGTGGTGTGTTGCCCTCCAAGGCACAAAGTACTAGTGACATTGGTCTGTAAATCACTTAATTAATGTAAAAAACACTGCACATTTTACTGTGAACTGGAGGCAGGTGAAGCCTCCAGTCATTTCACTTGGCTGTTGCAGCTTGTAGCCTCTTTGTGGAAACCAGCTGCCAGCACATCTGGTATTGTACAAGAACACCCGTTTGTGTAGGCGAAGAAGTTCAGACCTTCTGCTTAAGGCCGATTTCTTGTTTATCTCTGAGACTCCCCTACCAATAAGTCATCTGCACCCACTATTGACCCGATCTTGAATCAACTGCAGAGGACTAGCGCCATTGAGCCCCTTGAGCTCCGGTGCTGTTGTGTTCAGCCTCATGTTTTCGCATTGGTCATCTGGCAGAATGGTGAGATGCATAAGAACGGGTGTTGTAAAAGCTGGATGAGATTTCCCAAGCTATCTACCTGTAAATACTAAGAAGGTTTTAAAGCCAGGTAAAATTAAATATTTAACCCATGTAGGAATCCTTAGGGACTTAAGAGGCTGATGACTGTCTGTGCCTGGGACCCTTAGGCATGGGCTTCTCAGATGTTGGAGGGATGTTGGAAGAGATCCATCAACCTTGGATGTTGGAAGAGAATCTTCAGATGTTGGAGAGCTGAGTTCAAATCCTTCCTCAGTCTATTGCGATTTTAATGCTCCAGCCAGAAAAATAACTACCATGCTTAAGGGTATGATGTGATGGGTCTTTCTCAGCTTTTTTTGACTGATTATTCCTTATTTTGCATGGATTGATTTAATATTTTCTGGCCTGGAATGGAAATTCAAGCAGAGTATTTTATTGTTTGCATAAGAATCCTGCTCTCTTTCTAGTGTTACTTCATCTGAGAGATAATGGATTATGTTAGATAGGTAGAATACAGGGGACTTTATCTACCTGTGTGGAAGTGAAGCGTTGAGTAGTGTCCTTTATGAAATGTCCATTGCAAACATTAGGTGGAGATGACAGGTATTAGTACAGCTCTTGTAAGGCAGGTATGAACTAAAAAAATGAGGGAAGCTATCAGGTTTGGAAGAGGTTGCTGGAAGTATTCTTCTGATACAGTGGTTCTTGAGTTGTCCAGGGGATCTGAAACATGCCTAATGGGCTCTGTGTTTGGCATATGTTATTGCTATACTAATCCATGTTAGAGCTTCTAACGCTTATCCACACTCTATAAGTACAACTGAGTTTCTCTTTTGATTAATATTTGACTATTTTTTGGTCTTTTTGTCTCTGTCTAATGCGTTTGACATTGATCATAGCTATAAGCATGATTTAACACCAAGGGGAACTGACCTCTTGTGGCATACTTTAGGTATGCTGTGTCCTGCACTCATGATTACCAGATTGGAGTTAGAGAGGAATTTTGCTCTAGGTGAGACTATCAGATGGCCAGAGTTGTTCTTGCCCTATTCTACCTAGTTGTTAAAGCCTGGCTGGCAGTTTTACTTAACTGCTTTTAAGTGGTTTTCAGTCCCATATTCTTCCTTTTCACCCTGATCCAGAAATAGAAATTCAGGTTCTTTAATTTACAAGAAGATATGGTCCTGATTGTCTCCTTTGCCAGTTGAATGCCTGTGAGGTGAAATCTATGTGTAAGGAGTGCAAATGAGCAGGTACAGAAGGATGCCGCAACCTGCTGGGCTTGTGAAATAAAAGTCTTGCCAGATAACACCTTCTCGACTTGGATAGTTCAGTGCATTCCCTATGGGAGATGCTAGGGGAAACTTATACCACCTAATCCCACACCACTGCACTAAGAAGGAAATGTTTCATTGAATCCAATCAAAAAGATGTGATTTGGGCAGCCTGTTACACCTTTTCCATCTTTTCCATCTGCCCAGTCTTACAAAGACAGACCAGGCAGTCTCAATGAGAGGAAAGTACAGTGCCTACCTCAAGAGACTGGGAAAGATGGTGGAGCTACTGGAGTGCTTTGAAAAGAAAGAGATGAGAATCATGTCTGTCTTCTCCTGCTTCCCTCCCAAACCAAGCTCATGCTTTGTTGGGGTTGGAGCCTCAACTTTTTCCATGGCCAATCTAATACACACGGAATACTTCAGCACTTGAAGAAAGACACGTCACTGGCCTAAGATTGGCTCTGTCCCTGCAGGGCAGTAGGCAAGACACCGCGTTGATCCTAGATGGGCAGAATAGCTCCTTGAGGGAGGAGTAAAGTCCGTATGGTTGTTTTACTATGCGTCAATGCTGTAAAAACCTTTGTTACCTCTGGAAAGAAAGCTGGTGCCTCTCTCTCTTTTATTGTTTCCTTTGTTCCTTGCTACTTCACTTGGTCATTCACAGCAACTTCTGATTGGGGCAAAGATAAGAAAAACAGTATAATTCCAGTTTCAGAGAACACGCTGCTCTTTTCACAGGTGAAACTTTGACTTCATTCCTTGAGTTGCATCTGCATTGCCTGCTGGAGTCCTCGGACAAACTTCAGCCGTGTGGCAACTCTCCCACCAGTAAATCTCCTGAAGGGAGAGGGAGAGGGAGAGGGGTCGAGGCAGTCACAGTGGAGACAGGGACGGGAAGAGATGGAGGTGGGATGAGTAAATCACCAACAAGCTTGTTCTCACATTGTAATTAAGACCAGAAGCTGATGCAATAATAATAGTTTCTTATGTAATGCTAAATATTACTATTTTACTCTAATTTTGATGACAATTTTTCTGTTTCACTGAACACTGAGCAGAAAGCTTCTTACAAACGAGCTCTTAAGTGCATCATGTAAAATTTGAGCATGCCAGAATAATCTGCTCCTTTCAAAGGATCCAGTGTACTGAGGCTTTTTCTTCCTAACTGCCCATGCAGTGCTTCAGATTGCTTATTAGAGCAGTTAGGCATATAGAATATTAATAAGAAATATCATGCTTTGCTATTAAATTAAACCGACGGTTTAAAATTCAAATACTTTGTATTATCTTCTTTTTTGAATTGTGGGCTGCTAATGGAGAAAACACATATTCAAGGTGATTTTTAGATCATTTTTGCAGGAACACTAATGCTAAAGGACAAGAACTTGCATCACTGCGTTTCAGTACAATGTTAATGCAGATACTCTCCTGGATGGTCATAAAATGAGCATATTTATGATGACAAGGTGTAAGATTATGGCACTGTAAGTGCCAAATTTAAAATGTGAATGGTAAATAAAAGAACTTATTTTAGGCATTTTTAAAAAACTTTTAAAAAGACAACTGTAATGAGGGCAAATGTTCATAGATCTCTTTTATGCATAGATTTTCCATATATGACAGAGGTGTATAACCACACAATAACAGAAAATATGCCTGGAAGAAATATCATCAGGTCATCAAGCCTGCGCCCTCCTCTCCAGGACGAGTGACCTGTCTTTCAATGGTGAGCAGTTCATTAATCTCTTATCACATATTATCACACTTGGTCATTCTAATATCATGAATAAATCTTTCAGTAATTAACATGAGTAAACTGTAGGGCTTTATAAAAGTTTGAAGTGCCTTTTTCAAGGACAACACAACAGTCCCTATTTGCAAGTGGCACTCAGCTTTGACAGAAATGTCCCTGGGGAACTGAAACCAATTTGGGAGGTAAAGTGTTATAGGTACTTGTCAAAGCTGGTCAACACAGCCATAAGACTTTCCTATTGTAGTTCTGAGGTCAGTGCAGATTCCTGCTAGCCTGGGGGATGTTAAAAATTATTTCTCATGTCAGTTCCTGAATATCTGGTCTGGACCACCTGAAAAGAGGTGTAGATTTTGCATAGCTTTGGAGGGGAAGGAAAACTGGTGGCATAAGAGGTGGGGACTCACATTTGGGAGGCAGAGCTGAGGTCTCCACAGCTATTTACACTAAGACTGTGCAGATTTCAGGGGACTGCAAATTAGATTTGTGTTCCTTTAAAGGGTTATGCCAGAGGTGTAAAGGCTCTTAATGTAGATGGAATTTCGCTCATCAGGTGTGATGCCTCGGTTTGTGCATGACACACAGAGTGCATGTATGGTTTCTTAATATGTCCCATGGTAGGCTCTAACAGTGTTAACTGAGTCTGACGACTTAGTAGAGCCACTCTTCACAAGTCACTAATCTCTGGACTCTTTCTCTGCAGATCAGTGGGTTTTGATCACTTCCTGATCATGCTGCATAGGTTCCATTGGGACTATATGAGATACTGTGCAATAAAAACACCTTATCCTCTACGGTACCTTTATCTAAAACTTGCCTTGCCTCCAAGTCACCTTCAGGCCATGGAGAGCTTTCAGTCCTGAGTTTCCTCTACCTGTTGCTCTGTTACTATTAAGAAGTTTCCCAATCAGCCCTTTCTGCCTATAGGCTCAAGGCAAAGAGCCTTGGAAAGGGCAATTCTTCTGAAGACCCCTGGTCTTAAGGGCATGATTCTAGTCTGGTTCTAGTCATGTCTGGTTATTGTATAAAAACACAGTCCTTTTAGCAGAACTTTCATAATCTAAGCAGACAGAACAAAAGGTGGGTAGAGAGAGAGGAGATGGAACTGGGAATTCATCTGTCCAAGGTCACACAAATGATCAGTGCCAAAAGTGGGAATAAAAGAATAACATCCTGGGCTCTCTGTCCCAGTGTGTCGGTGATGCTAACTACCTGACAGGGTTTTTGCAGATGACTAAATATCAAGTACATTTTAAAATGGATTTTTCCAAAAGAAAATAGTTTCCCAGGCTCCTCAGGGTCTTATACTTCTCCTAACCCAGACTTTTCCTTTTTATCACCAAGTTGCAAGATCTAGTCTACGTAGCACAAGCACATAAAAACAACAGCCCGATGCCTAAAAAGAGTACCCGGAGACATCGGTGCCTCCTCCCTAAGGAAGTGCTGCAATGAGATCTCTGTTTGGATTGCTTTGACCTGTTTTGTCTCTAGTCAATTGTCCTGGTTTGAGTGAAACAGGACTAATTTATCTTCTAATACTTGGGAAGATTGTACTTTTAGAAGACTCTAATGTCAGAATTTGTGAAAATATTTACTTTATAGGCAGCTATGGTGTGTGGGTTACAAGGTCTCAGAGTTTTTGAGCTTGCCAGGTACGGGGATGAGGAGGAGTGAGACCTGGGCACTTGACCCAAGCTGGCCAACAGGATTATTTCATACCATGAACATCACATTCAGTATAAATGAGAAAGATTTCTGCGAAGTTGTCTTTTTCCCTTGATGGCTGCCATCCTGAGAACTTCTTGCACTGGTGCCGGACCCCTGAGGCCTTCCCTTCCTCCCGAAGCCGTAGTGCTCAGTGTCTAACATTTGCTGTCTACTGCTGGGAGGGCACAGCTTCCTACTGATAGAACTGGCTGAGTATAATCTTTGCATATTCTGTATTGGTATCGGGATCAATATTGGTTCTTTGTATTAATCTTGACTATCTAATCTTATTCTATTAAATCTGTTTACATGTCAGCTCCTGTGTTTCCTTGTTTTTCCCAATTCCCCTTCCCGGGTGGGGAGGGGTCATTGGGTGGTGGAATGATTGTCTAAATGACAATAAATTGTTATGGGTTTCTCAAACCATAACATTGATGTAAGGAGATGGCCACCAGAAGGACAATTTAGCCTCAGCTTGGAGTCAGTTTAGGTAAATGCCACAATTTAGGTGAGGTGAGTTTGGGCCCTGTCATAAGAAGGGTGCTTTGGATCTCTGCACAGTGAAGTGACAGGTAACGAGGTCCAAAAGGTAGTAGTTGCTTATCACAACACATTGTAAATGACTGATAGGTATGAAACATATCCATTGCCATTCTTTACAAGTAAAAGAGAAAAAAATTGAAGGCTGATGACACCTTTTTTTTTTCCCCTAAAGATTTTGTCCTTCCCTAGTAGTGTACGACAAAAGGGAGCCTGGTGTAAGCCACTAGTTCAGATTTACTTGGCCATAAAAAAATCAGTGAACTGGTTGGAGCACTCATTTACTGCAAGGATCCTACATGATTTTACCATTGTTTTCTTAAAATGTTCAGCATTGTCAGTTGATTTAAATGATGATAAAACTTTTCCCGAAGCCTTCAGCATATTGGCTGTAAACCAGACCCAGTGCTGTCTTTTTGTTTGATAAAATGGCTTTGTTTCAATGATAAACATAGCAAACGGGGAACATTTTGGTTAAAGTGTTAAAAAAAAGAAGTGTATTGTTTCCAATTAGTTGAAAACTGCTTTAATGGGATCAAGTGGTTTTTCTAAGCAAGGTTTTCTTCTAGTTGTCATCTTTCTTTGGGATTTATAGGGGTGGGCTGAAGGACCCCCTTGGTTCTTGGCTGAAGATTTAGAGTTAGAGTCAAAACACTGTCAAGTGCTTTCAGCATGTTCAAGTCAACAGAGAAAGAAGGATTTGGGGTGTGCTCTGGATTTGCCCTGACTGAGTCTGGCTATTGGCCATTGTGGCCTGAAGCTGGAGAATGCTGGGTAACCCCAGACACAGGAGCTTGCGGGGTCTGGGGAAGAAGCGGTGAGGATGTGGAAACTTTAGGGGCATTTCTGGCAAAGGAGAACATCTTGTACAAGAGAAAGGAAGATGGCGAGTGATGGGAAGTATGGGATTACTTGAGAAGGGAGGACAGAACATGGACAGTAGCACTGCTCGACCAAAGCAGAAGGAGGCATGAGAGAATGGCTCCATCCCACCTACAGGGGTAGACGGAAGAGCACAGCAGGCGAAAAGAGGTCTTTACCATTCCATTCAAGACAGAGGGCTACTAACCCCCAAACCTTTCCCCCACTTCAGCATGCTACCGGTGCCCCCCGTATTGGTGCTGTCATTCAAGGTTGAGCCTGTGCTCCTGCTGGTTGTGCACAAGGGCACACTCCAGTGCGGACTGCCGGTGGGCTCTGGGCCACTCTGGCAGGGGAGAGCACAAGCCCTCCACGCACAGTAAGGCTTTGGCTGAACCAGCCTGTGTTGAATAGGCACAGCACAGCCAAGACTCCTTTCATTCATTTCTCCCCCAGCTACCTCAAGCGCAGCTCTTCCAAAGGGCGGTGCAGAGGTGTTGAACCTAAGGGTGCAGTTTCACGGTCCATTTGATGTGACTGAGCCATCTGCTCGGTTGTTTTTTTCCAGTTTTTTTTTTTTTCCCAGGTCTTCAGCTAGATCAATTCCCTGATCTGACCCACTGTGCCTCCACACACCACCTTGTGCTGGCACAAGGGAGGGAACGTGGCTGGGGTCAGAGAGCACGAAGTAGAAATATCCCTTTAGATAACAGCCCAGACTTAGGTCAGCTCAAACCAGTTATGAAGCCAGAGCTGGATCTTCAGGGACTCACAGTCAGCTCCATGGACACAATATAGGTGTCGACTTCCAAGTGTGAAAATATTGTCCTCAACCCCTGCATATTTCAGTTTTGTCACACACATCATGGGGTTACTAACACTTCCCTACATAAGGGAAATGTCAGACACAGTTGATCAATGTTTGTGAAATGCCAGATGCTACAGAAATCTGGAGTAAGATGTATCATCTCAGCTTTGAATAAGACACCTACCAAAGCATCATATTCCTGTGTATTGTATCACTTAAGCTTTTCAAGCATCCCACTCGTTGTGTGGCAGGTTATACTTTACAATGATACTAATGCCAGAAGTATTCAAAAGAACCTCTGGGAGGTAGATGCAGGCTCTCAAACTCCTTTGCAGTGACTTGACCCCCCAAGTTTACAATCTGGTTTTTTTTGTGTTCCTGGGGTGCTGAGCACAATGGGTCTGTAACTGAATAACATAACTTGCGTAGAAGCTAGTGTAGTAACAGTCATAAATAATAGTAGAAATAAACTCGGGTTCCTAATGGCCTGCAGACAATGACATGTTACAGTGTGGTAATATACAGTATGTGAAGCAGGGAAATCAGAGCCCTTCCTTGTCCCTATCTTCCATTTTCCTCACAGGGGAAAAAATGACCTGGATTTTCACGTCTTACATCCGAAACACTGGGCTCACATTTTTTGTGGCAGTGGTTTAATTCAGTTCCTCTTAGAGATGAGATCACCCTGGTGGATGCAGAAAACTCTGCTGGTGAGGAGCTGCAGTTGTTGACTATGCTGTGAGAGAGGTATTGTGATGATGATTGTACACTAAAAGTACGAGAGTGATTAGATTACATGAAATACCATTTCTTTTTATATGAAATGCTAAAAATGAAAGGAAACCTCCATTTGTTCCTATTTAATTTTTTCTTCCTGCGTGTTGCGCTCAGACTTTGGGAGACTTGGAGCGTGAAGGTGGAGTGATTATTGGCATGTAAAAGACAGTATGACAAACTGATGTTACTGTAGAAAAATAATAGAGGAAAGTACATCTTGATCTTCAAGTCCAGATCCCTTCTGTTGCAGGCAAACATGCCATTTCCTCTCTTGTGTAAGCATATCAAGCTCAGTGCTTTTGTTGATGAAAGTAAGGGGGAGAAATAGAAAAAAATGTAGCATAGCTGAATGTTCCATTGTTCATTAAACAATCATTCATAATTTAATGGTAATGATTAGAATGGTTGGTAACTGAAGTTTGGGAAACCTGTCAAAACAGAAATGACAGGTAAAAGAAAATCTAAACAAAAAGCAAAATCACAGGCTTATATTTTTTTGCAATACCACAGAATGGCTGTGAGATTTTTGTTCAGCTTCTTTCTTGCAGGTAGAATTTCTTAGATCTAAGCACATGAAAAATTGAAAGAGCAATTTAATATTATACTTACAAAGGAACAGATTTATTGAATACTTAGACCTGCTAAAGGAAATCACTTATGTAATCTAACCAATATACGGTATGATCCTTTTTCCATGGCTAAGACCTCCAGTGGAAAAATAGTTGAAATATAAATCCAGCAGCTCAGATTCAGGAAAGAAAATTAAGGAGTTGTTTGTGACCTTCTGTTAGTCCCAACTGTTGCCTGGTAACTGTCTAAAAATTAACTGTGCATCACCTGGCTTCTAAGGACCGTGGCATCACTAGGAAACCTGGCATCTGCTATGTCTTACACTGAAAAGTAGAACTTCATGGCTTGGTTATTACGATTTTTTGTCATAATCAGGGGAGTTATTCAGCTACAGAGTTGAGATGCTTATGGATGCTTATAACAAAGTAATTTAAAATATTGTATAAACTACCAAGCAAACTTGTTTTGAAGTATGAAAATTTCACGCTATCAGTTTTTGCTGTTACTATGTGGCATTCTACAGTTCCTTCTTTCTTTGGGTGGTGTAGATATTGTCTTTAATTTCTTTCCTAATATCTGTACCTTCTGGGCTTCACCCAAGCTTTGCATGAGACTAGAAACTGAAAACAAACCGCATTGACTGAAGGTGTGCTATGGTACTCCTGAAATGGAAATCTGACAAGCATACCTAGGTCACCAGATGAACCTTGACCAGATTCATAAAAGAAACTGGGGTCAAAAAACTTCCCAGGCTGCTTGATGCTCCATGTTGAACAGATTTTAGGGACAGTTTGTACCTGCTACTCCGATGGCAGTGAAAGACTCTGAAAATTTAGATGGATATAAGTGGGTGAAACCTGTGTTCTGCAAATCATAGAATCATAGAATTGTTTAGGTTGGAAAAGAACCTTAAGGTCATCGAGTCCAACAGTAAATGATTCTGTTGAATTGAACAATTAACCTGGCACTGCAAGCTGCTCCCCTCTTTTATTCTCTGGCCACTGAACTTCACTAATCTGAAGGCACTGCTGCAAAACTTCTTTCAGTGCACTGGAATATCTGGTCTGAGGTGAGGGTTTTTTTATTTACAAATTCTTCACTTACAGATGCTGTGTCAGGTTATTGTGTAATATTCATCCTAACATTAATTTTCTATGCTTACATTGCTCTCCTCTGCCAAACCTCTGAGAGTCCAGCACACACTAGTTAATTAAGCTTCACAATACCCATGTGGGTGCATTGTTTTATTGTCTTAATTGTACAAAAGGGAGAAGAGAATCACAGAGAGATTAAACGACCTAGCCAAGGTCACTTTGTTAATTAACATTAAAAGTTTGTTTTAAAAAAGAAGGTAAGCACATCACTAAGGTAAGTGAAACAAAGCGAAGGTAAGCTTACCATTGCTTAGGTTTATGGCTGTCACAGAAATACTGGAAAACTCTTAAAAACAGGGATTTGGTTTAGGTAAGCTCCTGAAGGGGGAGCAGAATCAGAGAGTGCTGATTTCCCTCACTACAAATTTCACTCAGCATTCCTAATACTAGAGAGATCATGACTCTTCTCCCTGTACTGCACATGGTCTGACTGGAGGCAGCAACCTATAGAAAGACCAGATAAACCTACATATATGCACTACGTCTGAGTGTCACTGGGCACAATGGCAGGGGAAGGAGTCCCAGTGACCCACTGAGACATGAACATCTCCCCAGCCTCCCTGCACTGTCACAGGGCACCCTCAGGCCCAGAGGCTTGGGGGACACCCAGGGGGAGAGGCTCTCCAGAGCCTCCAGTTTTCAGACTGAGGGGCTCACTGCCTACGGGGTGGGTATGAGACAATGTGGGATGCTGGGGAAGAACATTTTGGGATGGTACGAGACTTTTTACGGGACATTCAGGGGAGGAACCCAAGGTGGGGAATGGGAGGGATCAGAGTAGTCTGGGGAGGAATGAACGTGCAAAAATAAAGGGAAGGAGGATAAAAGGGGCCACTTGTGTGTGAACAGTGGCTGGTCAGCACACTTGTCTGGCCATGCCCTGCACCTGGTCAGCACAGCTTGATCTGCCTTCTCATCAAACTCCATTTCTAACTGTTTTCTTGGCTGAGGGACTATGTATATGTGCATGTGTGTATGTGGAGTTCTCAGTGCCGGCCATCAGAGTCAGACCATGGGTCAGAGTGGCCGTGTGTCTGTAATGCCAACAGTGGGAATGAGCGACGGTATGTATGTCAGTGGGGGGTCACTAATGAATATCAAGCTGGACGAACTGGTGAAGAGGTGATGTGATGTGGGAGCCAGCAGTATGTGTGTCCAGGAATGAGACAGCATGAGGAGTTGGCCACTGGAGGGACCAGGGGGTCCCGGCCAGCCACCCAAGAGGCCATGTGGTCTGGGTAGATTAAGAGACCCCCTTTGTATGTGTGTGTGTCTCTGTGCAGGAGGCAATGGAGAGAATGAGAATCTGGGGCCAGCTACGGGATTGTCTGTGTCTAAGCCCAGTTACAGGAAGGATCCACACTGTGCATGTGTGTGCGCAAGGATCTCTGTACCAGCAGCTGGAGAGGGGCTGCAGCCTTGGGGGCTCGTATGTCCAGGTGCCAGCAACTGGTGAGACTGGAATCCAGGGGCAGCTACTGGGCAGGCTGAGTGCCTGCGCCCAGCTGCTGGAGCGATCCACATCATGCATATTTATATGTTTTTCCTACTAACAAACCTTCATCCTGATCAGCCAGAGGGGGGAAGAGCATGAGGCCGTTGCTGCTGAGTGTGTCTGTGTTGTTCTGTGTGGCTGGCAACATATGCGTTGTATACATGTGTTTGTGTGTGTGCCTGTGGGAATAAATGCTCAGCCTTGTAACTGGCCGGACTGGGGGGCACGGAGCTGCAGCAGCCTCACTGCCACTGAACTACTGATTCAGCAGCCCCTAAATGTAAATATGTGTATGTGTATACACAGCTGTATCCTTATATGTGTGTATATGTGCACGTGTGTTTATGTGTGAACCATTGTTTTACTTGTGAATGTTCCTGTCACTCAGTGGCATTTTTTAGATGGGAAGAGGGGAGAAAACTGCAAATTAGGGGCATAGGGGAAAGCCAATCAGCCATCTCTGTTGACAGCAAAGACCTCTATACCCAACTGAGCTATCTTTTATCCAAAAAGGTGGCGTCAAAGGACATAGATAGTAATTTGTTTCAGGAAGGTCAAACACCGGCATGTGTGGTCCTTCAGAAAGCTAAAAAAGCCTCATTCTGTAGCACTAGGACCCAATCTTTTATATGGCTTATAAAGCTTTCCAAGCACTATTTTCTAGCATCGCAAGTGACACTAATCTAAAATGCTCGGAGAGGAAAAACTTGTCAGCAAGCTTCTTCTAACATCAAACCTTTAAAAGCAAACGAATGGAACATTTTTACATTTTTCAGCCTTGCTCTTCATGTGCAGGGCAGGGACTATTTTGGAAGTAAAATGAAAAGAACTCTTTTTTTTTTTCTCAGAAGGAGAACGGAGATCCAAATTGTGCACATTTTTGCATCTTTCAAATTGCTAGCTCTGAGGTCGAAACCCAATAATAATTATTGTCTTGAAGTTGGGAATCCCGTGTGTATCAGTATAAGCTCTTTTTTAACATATTCTTTGCACAAAACCACTGATGACAATCTATGTGATAGATAAATTGTATCCCACTCATTTTGATTACAACTTTCCATTTCTCTTTTAGAATGACTGCCCCAGTACTTTCACATGAGTGAGCTAAAGGGCTGGAAAAGACAAACAGCTAAGGGGAAAATAACAAAGCAACAGAAAAGGTGACTGTAAATTGATGCAGTGAGTGAAGAAGGGTCATTCCCCATCACTGTGTTGGCTGCTGTGGAAATTGACTTGAAACAGTTCCAGAAGAAAAGGACCAGGCCATTTCATACCGGTTCTGTGCTATGGGCAATGTTCTTGTTTACTAAGTAAAGCCATAAATTTACATCCCCTTTAGGACTTCTGTATGTTGCCATAGTGCGTATAGTACATAGAGTGAGGCCTTTGGCTGTGGTTTAGGCTGGACCAGCCACTGAGGAGAACGACAGATGCTCTCCCCCACCTCTCTTTCCAAGGAGAGGCAGGAGAGACAGAAACAGAGACTTAAGAGTTTTGAAGGAACTAAACTACATTACTGAAAACATATTAATAAAATAATAAAAAGAAAATAATGAAATATATACAAAACTGTATCAAGCTCCCAGGATGACGATCATGTCATTGGCTGGCACTGGGGAAGTCCCAGACTGGACCTAGTGATGGATGGGAACTGAATTCCAGATCTAGATTCAGGATCCGTATTAAAGGGAGATGAATAGACAGAGTCCTTCTTGGACACCGGCCATTAAAAAAAGAGGCTGACCCTTTGATCCCTCAGCTTTTATACCGAGCATGAGGCAGATGGGATGGAATACCCTGTTGGTCAGTTTTGGGTCACCTCTCCTGTCTGCTTCTCCCCACAGGTGGGACCCCTCTATGCTTTTCTGCTTCCGACCCTCCAACGGGGCAAATAACCAAGTTATCTGGCCTTGGGTGTATAGCAATAAGTATAAGCAAGGGCCTCTCTGTGTACCATTCCTTGGCATAAATTAGAAACAGTGAGGTCTTATCAGTCTGAGAGTGAACAGTGTCCGCACAATAAGCTGCTAATTTCAGTAGTTAGAAGGGGCTTAGCTAAAAAGTGAAATTACTGAACAGAAAATGGGTTCTGTTTTACCTCAAAGCAGGACACCTTTATAACAGAAGATCTTCTGAAAATGAGAATGAGACTTGTTATGAAACTGATTCAGATGAACTGGTTTCTGTTAGAAAAAAAAATTCCCTAGAGAAGAGTATGCCAAAGTGACACACCAAATCCTAGGAGTAAGTTGTTAGTAGTTAACTGATTGGTAATAAACTGAGTAGAGCAGACGTACAACATAGGTCTGTGGGGCCATGCAGTGCTGTTCTGGAGCACCTCATCCTGAGCATACTGCAAAAGCTGCGTGGTGGCTGCTCAGCCGTGCTGGGGCACTGTCTCTGATTTTGAGCTGTGACTGGACTGGATCACCCTTCTGGCCTGGCACAGGCCCTTGGGAGTCTGTCCATGGCACAGCACAGGCGGCGGTGGGAATATCCAGTGCAGCCGTAGCCAGCCATGCCAAATTGTCTCCTGGGCATCAGCTGGTGGGACTGTAATAAGCCAGGAGGACCTGGAAAATCGGTGCTTGCATTAGCGTTATGGCAATGGGATGTCCTGGAAATTTAGGCTTATTAAAATTTTGATGGTTCCCTCCTGCTCTGTCAACACTTGAATGAATTTCTGGTTAATTTTACAAGTCCTGGTTTTCACTTTGCAGTAGTATATACTACCTGTCACTACCTCCTGGCAGATTCTTGTAGAACTCTGTTGAAATTTGTCCGGTATTGGATGGGTAGCAAAGTGATGAATCGAAGCCTAACAAAGTTCCTGCAGCACCTTTCTTCATTCTAGCTAGCATTTATGGCCACCTGGCATGGAAAAGCAGCGTCTGCCCAAATACAGCAGAGTTTGAAACTGTGAATGAAAAATTTAAAAACATCTGATAGAAGTCTTTTTGGTCTGTTTGGTTTTTGAAACAGGAAAGATGATGTTTTCCCACATAGGCTTTTTGAAATACCGGTAAAAACTTGGGCGTACTCAAGGCAAAGTTGTTGTGATGCCATGTTTGCAAAGGATCATTTGCTTAGACAGTCATTTACCTACAAACAGTATGCCACAGCTCGGGAGACACAAGGCAAGTGTATGTTGGAAGATCCCACTGTTCCACCTGCCAAGTTTATTTTAAACGTACATAGCATAAACAAGCCTGCAGTCCAGCTGGAGTGCCACAGTCAGTGTGGCAAAGCAGATGACTCTTTAGTTTCTTAAAGAAGCAATGGATGGAAAATGACCCCAGCAGGAAATTTATTAAATCTTGGCCAAAAAAAGTTGATG
>RSEF01000001.1:206400850-206433398 GCA_003993805.1 Himantopus leucocephalus | reverse complement strand
GCCTCATGCTCAGTATAAAAGCTGAGGGATCGAAGGGTCAGCCTCTTTCTTTAATGGCCGGTGTCCGAGGAGGACTCTATCATCTCCCTTTGATCCTGATCCCTGCATTCCTGAATCCAGAGCTGGAATCCAGTTCCTGTCTGTTGCTGAGTCCAGTCTGGGACAATCCCAGTGCCAGCCGGTGATGTAAATGTCATCCTGGGAGCTCGATACAGTTTTGTATATATATTTCATTATTTTCTTATTAATATTATTATATTTTCTTTTTTATTATTTTACTACTAATATTTCATTAAAGTAGTTTAGTTTCTTTTAAACACATAAGTCTCTGTTTCTCTCATTCTTCTCTCACTTGGGAGAGAAGTTAGAGAGCATCTGTCTTTTGTTTTAGTGGCCAGTCCAGCCCAAACCTCGACAACTGCTAGCAATAAAAATGTTTGCATTGTTTTGGTGAGAAACCCATCTTGGGAAGTGGTCAAGGACATTTCTGTTCAGCATAGGCTGTAAACCACACTCTCACCCTAAAGACCATTTTGGTTTCCTTGAACTTGTCCTCCAGTTTCCCTGCCAGGAAATGACCCACATTGGTGCAAGTTTGCTTTCCAAAGCCCATTTCTAGTATTTCAGTCATACACAGCCAAAACTAGCTTAACAGGCAGTAGGCACCTGGACACCTAGGTGACGCCTGGATTTAGGGTGGCATCCTGTGTTCAGGGCAGTATCTGAGAAGGTGGCAAAGGGGAATGTGAGGTGATTTTGATAACAATGTGAGGAGAAAAACATCTCCTTATTCTCATTTGACATTTCTCAGTGCATCCTGTCTACTATCTGTCATTTAGGTTGTACACTTTCTGTCACAGAGATTGTGGGTACTGAGTCAAACACATTGCTGATGTTATAATTTCAACTATATATATTTAAATGTTCTGTGAGTGCCACTCATGTGGGGGAATGTCAAGGCTCATTGTTGATTTGATATATGCAACTGATTTAATTGTTGTTTGAAAAAATGAGCATGTCAGCAATGACCTATTCTTTGTCACAGCTCTGTCCTGTAGACCTTATGTTCATTTACAAAACAGAAGGCCTTGTGTTCAAGCCAGTCTATTAATATGGGAGTCAATATGGCTAAAACCAACAAGGAAGTGGCCAGAATAGTGCCATAAACTGTGAAAATACAACTCTTCAGTAGGCTGTGTTTTTCTGGATTGTGTATATCGTTACTCTCTTAAAAGAAGATAGTATCANAGTCTATTAATATGGGAGTCAATATGGCTAAAACCAACAAGGAAATGGCCAGAATAGTGCCATAAACTGTGTGAAAATACAACTCTTCAGTAGGCTGTGTTGTTTGGGATTGTGTATAGTGTTACTCTCTTAAAAGAAGATAGTATCACCATGGAGATTCACAAAAATGAGAAGCTGATTTCATGAACCTTTCCCCAGGGGCCTTGCCCTCAGGTTGTATAAATGAGAACAGCTACAGGGAGGGCTGAGCTACAGCAGATTGCACTCAAACGTAGCTGCCAATGGTTTACTGTCAAGATAGAAGCAATATCTTTGGAGACTCTGAGGGTGCCGGTCCCAGGTTCTAGGTCTATGTAAAATGGTAATAGGAAGATGAAGTGGTGAATGTCCTTATTAAATTCTCAGATGACAAAGATATGCGAAAATGTGAAAATGCACGGAGATTGGGAATGAATTTTGGGATTATATGGATAAATCGGAGAAAAGTTCTTAAAATAGATGGAGGTTTTGTATTCAGAAAGGACTAATCTGCTGTATAAAAACCATTTGGGAGAAACACAGGTTAAGTACCATTTCCACATAAACAGGCTTAGGGTCTTCCATAGTTTATAAGATAACCATGAGTCAATATTTGTAGGCTATGACAAAAAAAAAACAAACCCAAGCATCAGACCGGGACATAAGAAGGGATGGCTGGAAATAATCTTTCTATTCTGAATGGATATAGTGTTTAGTTTGGGGCTCTGTATTTTGAGAAAGATGTAGAGAAATTACAAAAGACTTCTGAATGATGTGGCCTAAGGGAGACAGATGAAGGAATTGTGATTCTTTATTCCAGAGGCAAAAAGGCAAGGAGATGATATGACAGCAGTCTTCAAGTATGGAGAATACAGTTGTAGAGGAGAAGACAAAGTGTTGTCTTTTATGTTCTCTCTATAGACAGAATAAGGAACAATAGCCCTTAATTTCATTGAAGGGAATTAAAATTAAAGAAAGATTCTCTAAGGCCTTTTCTATAGTGAGAATTAATACCACTTTCAGCTGCAGGTGGCCTGCTGATAATGTCATCTGGTACAATCCCAGAGCAGGGACATGGAAAAGCCTAATTTCCACCAGTGGCACTTACTCCTATTAATAACTGTTGATGTCAGGGCTACATCCCAATACAACGACTCATTTTGGCAACCTTGGACTTTTTTTCTTTTCAATTTGAAGCCATTTTGCTTTGGGAAAATGACCTATAAAACACTCGGCTAGGCTGACAACGACCACGGTAGCCTGATGTGATTCTAAATTACCATGAACAGTAAAGCAGGGGTTTCTCAGAGGACAGCCAACTCAACCTTAATTGTAGTGAAGGTAATGGTGTTGTTTTCACGCCAGCAGAACATATCCTACATTCTCCACTGAAGTGATGGATCCAAGGCAGTGAATAGCTGGTCATGCTTGGTAGTTATGGCAGCCTCAGGCTGCACTTGCTGTGCAGGGGTGATGCAATCCAAAATGCTATGCTGTATGTGCAGCTGACGCTACATTAAGCTGTAACAAATAAGGCACCTTAAATGCCAATTCTCCATGGAAAGTAGACTTTTTTTTTGTGGAGTCATGTTGATCTAATTTTTATCTGCTAAGTTAGGGGAAATCCTGACTTCATTAATTAACCATAGCTGATCGGTTCCCTTTTTAATGTACAAGTTAACCCAGCAAAGATAAATAACAGTTGCTAATCTCAGCAGGGGGTTCTGTAACTACACAAGGGACTGTGGCTAACTGGGGAGTTCACAGTCAGCAGCCCTAGAATGGCTGGATATCAGCAGCCTGGGCAAGTAAACCCCTCCTCTAAGTCCAGTCTCAAATATTTTGCAATTCCTTTTAGGTTTTTTTGCTTTCCTTGCTAGCAACTGTCATGTGATACTGCCAGCAAAATATGTCAGGGTAATCCACCCTTGAGGCAACTGCATTTTGGGGACAGCCTAAACAGGAAGAGACAGCAAAAAGATCCCAAGCCTTTTCTTTTATGTTTTTTTTTCATATGATCAGGAGAATAATATCAATACATTCATTTTCTTCTCCTTATCTCACTTCTCCATTAATTTTAGGTCTGTTTCAAAGTCTGAACTTAATTTTAAGTTCAGCTTTAACTAATTTAATTGATAAAGATGCATAATGTGCATGATTAGTGCTAAGCTTTTGCTCGGGTACTGCTCTGAATGTTGACCTGAAATCCCAAGGCTTTGACCCACCAAAAACTTTAGTTTGTGCATTGCTGTTAGGGGCCTGTTAAAGGCAGGACCGCTATGATCAGTATATCACAGCTACACGTATATACTGACTTCCAGAGACCTCACTGGTATTAACCACATATTTGAATCAGAGCTGAAGCATGTCACTGGATTCACAGCGTCATGGATTTTTTTTCCTCTCTTTCCTAAAATTGACCTTGGTATTCTTATCTCTCAAAAACTTTGCACCGGGGTACCCATGCTGAGATGTGGTAGGGATAGACACAGAACCTTGCTGGAGAGGTGGGGAGATGGGGATGGAGGAAGCCCCCCAGGTTGTGCTTCTCATCCCCCAACTTAATTAGACAAGTGTTTGCAAAGGTGCATTTTGTTTGCCTCAAAACACTGTCTGCAAAGTAAACACAAGAAATTACAGCAATTCAACAGAAATGAAAATCTCTTCGCTATCACTGAGGTCACTTTATACATCTGGAAGTATAGCAAAGCTTGTGGAGTGGTGAAGTTAATTCAGTGAGAACCAGGCCCATGTTTCAAAAAAGTAATTGCTCTGTGTGTTCATTCTCCCTTTGCTCTCAAAGTCTATTTTTTCTCTTATTAATATAAATGATCAGGACAATGGCTGCAGTATGTTTACACTGCCATCCAGAAGTGTGGCTGTAGATCATGGTTGCATATCAGAGATACCTTTACTCCGTTAAGCTGGATAACTACAGTCACAGAGTTACAAAAGAACCGTCCTCAGCCTGTAAATATATATCAAGGGTCCCAGCTGCCCTTGCACATTTTTTTTTCATGTACATGGCAAACACTGCTGGCATGAAAAGATGAATTAATTGATAATAAACTTGGAAATGGTAGGGAGTAAATGTGGCGATACTATATCTGTCATTAAATGGTTCCAGGCATGAAAAGTCCCATAAAATACCACTGACCCTACAAAGCTATGAATTTCTATTTTAAAACAGCAGCTGTTCTCTCCTATTCTATCACTACCAAATGAGACCGTGAAATGCTCAGTATTGTCTTGGGATCGGTTTGCTTCTTTTACAGATCAGAAAAGGATGCCTGGGAGTAGTGATTAGCATAGGCATCAAATGGATGCTGTGTCTTACTAAAGAAGCTTTCTGGCACTCAGTGTCTCCATCTTGAATTGCACTGTGTCTCTTAAAGAAAAGATATAGAGCAGGAGGAGAATAAATGTGATAGAAAACATAACCAAGCCTCATGGAGGAGCGATGCACAGGACCTCTTGGGTCAGAAAGCCTTGTCCCTCCCCAAACAGCATTTAATGACCTTTTCAACCACTGGGCTCCCCACCAGACTGACCTAGCAGCACCAGTGACTTCATGGGTGACTACATGCAAATTGCTCAATTGATATTCAGACATTCAAGTTCCTTATTTAACCTCTTCAGGAATTAAAAGAGATTCTGGCCTTAATGTCTTTAGATGAACAGCTGCTGCCTTCAGAATATCTCCTTAAAGTGAATAAATGTCTCAATTGCTCCTTTCTTATTTCTGTATCTAGAGTTCACTGTTTAATTCTAGATTATAATTGCATATTTTTCTGAGGTTTTATCAGTTCCTTCCACTTTACTGAGCTCTGGATAACCACAGCTAGTTGAATTTAAATAGTCCAGTTCATTTTGCAAAATAGTTGAGTGCAAGTGGAGGTCATCCCTGGAGCATTGTTCTTAGCCTGCAATAGGTCCAGGTGTGTCAGGAGAGTGGTGCAGTGCCTTGAAGAAAATCGTCCCCATTCTGCACAGTGCCGTTGGTTGGCTTTTGGTTTCAGCTGGCAAAGCTCCTGGGTTGCAGAGTGATAGTGCCTAGCCCAGAAGGAGCTCAGCTTATTTCAGTTCTCTGGCCGTTGGGTCATTTTGTGCTCACGTTACATATAGCGTACATTGCTTACAAGATATTGTTACTTATGCATTTTTTTCTGGTTTCCAAAATACTTTAATGGAGGCAGGAAACAAAAAAAAAAAAATCAGTCCCCCAAATGGAAACCTATATGGTGGGGGTTGCATGTGCTTTTACAAGAATGCCTACAACATGCTTCTGTTATTTCCCTTTAGTGGACATATATTTCTATGTCCTTACAGCTATTTGTTGGGGATGAAACAGTTGAAGGTTTGGCTGCAAGCAGTATGGTGTCAGCAGCAGCTGCTTTGCGAATAATGTCTAACACCCATCTGTGAGAGGACAACTTGTGGTGTGTCTCTAAACTTCTTGTGGATGGGAAAAGCATGAGTCAGGTCATTGAGTCAGATGCTTGTCTTTCCAAGAAGGTATGTTTCGTCCTGGACAATCTACAGGTGCTTGACTCATGCCAGGGCGCTACAGAAACTTGGCTTTGAGTGGACTGTTCTCCTTCATCAGCTACTATTGCTCCTCTTTTTTGAGTCAAATTCTTGAAAATCCATGTCTGTTGTAATCCACAGTTACCATTCATTTGCTTGGAACTGAAGGATGACCCATGTTACCTCCTGAAGTCGCTTCCAACTCAGTTATCTGTGATCTATGCCATGAGACTGCCAAGACTACCTGATTAAAACACCAGGATTTTTGCCTGTAACAAACGCAAAGCCCAGTTCTACTCCTATCCTGTAATCGGCTGAAAGTCAGCAGTTGCTTTGCCACAAATAGTCTGTGCTTTGATTGTTTAATAAACACTGTGAACGTATCTTTCTAAACTTCATTAATCTACATCTGAAATTTATATTTTTACTGGCTGCTTCAAAACTTGAAACTACATCGGAATAAATCTGTTGTCTTGCACTTCGATGATTTTTATTACATGGACTTTTTGTAGAGTGAAATAACTTTTTGTTTTCTTAAGTTTTTTACTAAGATAAGCAAATGTTTCCTTTAATAAACAGCAAGGTTCGCATCCCATAGCTATTCTGCATGCACTGTTTATTTTATGTGTGTAGACATAACTGTGTATTCATTATTTTTGGGATGTGTTAAGTCAGACAAATGAGATGAAAAAATGTTTGGGTTTGCTTAATGGCAATATACATATAAAAATATTATGTTAAAATGGAATCAGTATTCCTACAGTCTATAAATCAACATTTAAGAAAATTTGTTCTGTAAATATTCCTCCTTTTGCTCACAGCTTGGAAACAACAAATATTTTTGTCTTCCAGGTTGTTGTAGAAATTTTAACTGAAGTCTAAATAGTATTATGGATTGTGTAATTTAACTATTTATATAACACTGCAGGCACAACTCTGATTCCACTGGTGTCCATGGAATAAGAACCACTGACTTTGGTAGTAAATAATTTTAATCTTATGCAAGTACAACTAAAAAGGGATGATCTTGTAAACTGCTGACTAGCTTAAAATCCTATTGAAAAAAAGTCCCTTACAAATTTATTGGAATTAATACTTCACAGAGTTTGGTTCTGCTTTAGTGTCTAGAGATAGCTATCTTGAAATTGCTAGTATTTCTCACAATTGTTTTTAAATTTGAATCTATGGTAATACTCAGTGTTTTAGGCAGCCATGTAAACACCATCTGTGCAAAATATTTGTAATTATTTACAAACAAAAAAAAAATAATCAGGGAAGTTATTTCATCGCACCAAGCTGGCACACTCATCTAGCAGAATCTGTCCCCCAGTCCTGTCCATATGCTGGTTGTTCTTAGGTCAGTGACATCCACTGCAGTACCCGGCTGTTTTGTTTGTGCATATAATTATTTTGGTTTCATGAACAAATAAAAAGCCTGAAGGACTGTGCCAACCTGTAGGAAGGGAAATGACTGGTCATCCCTAAACCAATGCTTTTCATTGGTCCATGGAGAGATTTTTATCACCTCAGCAGCACACATTTGAAGTGTATGTTTAGCCTTGGAGTGGCAAAGGGTCTCCCTCCATCTGAAGTGCTATCTGATTGCCTTTGGGTGATGGGGTGCAGAACTAAGCCAAATGCTGTGCTTGCAAAGTCCCTAGAAGGCCACGGGGCCAGGTGTCACCAAAAGAGAAGTATTTACGTGCACCGCATATGCTGCCTAGAATTTGTTCTCAAAAGTCAGGAGCAGGACAACGCCCCACCCCCAGGCACCTTTAAATACACGTCACTGGATGGCCGTGAGAGCAGACTCATAAAATCTTATCTGTGATAGTCTGGGCATCCAGTTTGAAAGGCTAACTCGCAATTTGCAGTATTTTATAGGTGCTTAAAGCAAGCGACCTTCTTCTAGGGTTGTTAATAATACCGGTGAAAAGCATCCATGTGTCAAGGCACAAATCTCAACCTGTGGTGCAGGTAAATCACGAAGCTGCCTCTGTCCAGGCACAGATTGCGTTGACCATTTCCAGATGCAGAAGGGCCAGCAGCCCGCCTGCTGACCGGGCTGCTTCTGCCAGACTGGCCCTGGACCCAGTGGGACGTACCAGGTACCAGCAGGACCACAAGCACCAGGAGGGCAGAGGGAGGGCTGCAGCACTCTGCGTTGCTGTTCCAGTGTGTGGCCCTTCACATTGTGAGTTTTTTTACTGTACTCTTGGTCTTGCCAGAGGTAAGGAGATGTTTGTAGTCCTACCAGCGTGTGCCGGTCTCCTCGTTCCAAGCTGCCACTCAAGGAAGGGCAGCTGGAGCCTTTGGCTGCAAAATCATTACTGAATTATACAACTGCCTGTGGTAATTTCCCAGAGCTGTGGGCCCAATCCAAAGCTAGCGGCAGTCGGTGATCAGAGCCCCGGAGTGAATCATGCGCCATCTGTGCTTGTGGGCTGACTGTTTGTGTACGTGAAGTGTTGGGTAAATACACAGCCACAGCACAGAAAGGCAAATTCCTCTCACTTGTGTGTAGAGGGGCAAGTGTTTGTACCCTCCTCACGGGTCCGAACAGGTAGGGCAGGTTATGATGTGGTGTGTGTTGCTACCCCGCAAGCTCACAGTTGCTGCTGATCATGCTGGGTGTGAAGGCATGTGAAAGTGGCACTGGCAGCAGGTGTTGGTGTTTCTCACTGAAAGCTCATAGCAAACATGAGGGGGGTTAGACAGGGTCACAGCTATGTCTGGGTCTACTCTCAGAGTAGGCTGGGTGAAGCAGCCAGGTAAGGAGGAAACTCGTTTCCTTTGGTGCAGAGTATGGAGCAGGAGTAGAGGAAGACATGTCTGGTCTCTGTCCCCCACCTCTGATCTGCTTAGCCCACTTTCAGAGCATGGGGATGGCTACAAGGTGGCCCTTGGTGATGGATCTTTGTTTGACACAGAAGGCAGTGAGATGAGACAGAGTCTGGGGAAAAAAATGACGGGGAAGGGAACTGCAGCCATCTTTGCAGCAAGTAGGCTGTGGCAGTCGTGGCATGAGACAGCGAAGTGCCGAGAGGTGGTGTGTACTGCCCAGGCCTGTACTGGGTAGATGCAAATGTATGGGGGGTGGTTTGCATGGCCCTACTCTGCTTTTGCTGAGGCACAACATAGAAATGACTTCTGTGCTCCAAAGAGGAACCCAAAGCCTCTCCGGTGTGGAAGCGAGCAGGTACACCTGCAAATCTGGGCGGCTCTGCCAGAGAGAATCAACAAATCTTCCCTATAAGTACTTTGCTGCTTTTAGCAGTATGTACTGGGCTCATCTTCACTGAACAATAATAAAGGTTTCCTTTTATTCCCAGTAAACCACAGGTATGTCACCAAAGGTAAATGCAAATATCTGAACAACTTTTGTGCTACTTCACAATAAGCATGTAAGCCGCCAAAGAAGGATACCAAAATAAGAGAGCTTTTTGAACACATAAAGAAGTTAAATGTGTTATTTTCAGTTCCATCTGGAGTATTCTTTTATTTGTTGTACACAACCTCATGAAAGAATGGATAGCTTTCAGGATGAATGATAGGATATGAGGTCTTCTATACCTAAGTCATGGGGATAACTTTGACCCTTAATACTCAGGTAAATAGGTATTAAAAATTACTAGCATATCTCAATAACTTTGTGATCAGGTTAAAGGGAACTGATAGAATGGGTTCAGTCCATTTCCTAAAAGATATATGTATCATGGCCCCAAAACCTAAGTATGACTTGCATACAGACAATCAGAGATGACACCTAGAAATGACACATTTGAGATATCTATCATAGTTTGATCCAACTAAATGGGTATAAAAGAAGATTTACTGATTTTCTTAAAATGAGCTGTTTGAACTCCTTGGCATTGGGTGTGGAGTGGGAATATGGATATGGGTTTACATGTGATTAGAAAGGGCTTAGACAAATTCTAGGTAGAAGAGCCTATTGAAGCTTATTAAATATATAAAGTCCTCTCTGGCTGAAAAAGTAACACTCTGTGAGACCACTGGGAAATTATTCTGGGAAAATACCCCTGTATGCTTATTGGTAATTACATCCAAGACAGGCTATTAGGCTAAACGTGTTGTTCTCACTCGGTACAACTACTCTTATCTTCTTTTGCTGTTAGAGCTCCTGGAAACAGCAGCTCTGTATTACGGTTAAGGCCAACTAGTGGCAGGCATCCAAGAGAGACAGCAAGTCCTGGTGTTGGCTCTGGTGACCAGCGTGGTTCTTCAGGTGCCTTCAGGTTTTGATGTAGGAGTGGGTAAAGGGAGCCACGGTCTGCAGACGAGAGGGGGAAGGAGGGAAGGAGCTAGTTTGCTTTTTTTTTTTTTAAGGTGAGGACAAATCACGCAAACGGTGCTTGCCTGCAAGCAGCTTGCCTGTCTGAGGCAGGAATGGAGTGAATTGTCTTCTCCTTCGAGTACTGCCATGGGATGTGGGGCACTTGGGACAAAATGTAACATCAGCTGTGTAGCTCCTTTTGCTCTGTGTCCCCTGGCTGAATGCAGGGGTCCATCAAGTCCCTGTGCTACCAGAAGCAGTGTAGTCACCAGGGCAGCCATAACCTCTGCTACAGGAGACCTCTGCACAACTTCCCCACAGCTCCTCTGGGCCCCTACCTTAAACGGTCATCCAGGACCGTTCCTCCATCCTACCTCTTCCTGCTCCTGGCCAGATGCTGGACCTTCCCCACACACTCCCAGCAGAGCCTGGTCTCACTGTCCCCCACCCAGACACCCCCAGGAATCCCAGTATTGGGGGTCTCCCAGTTTTGGGCACCCCCTGGGGTCTTGTCACTGGGATCCGGCAGCCCCCTCCTGGGCACTGCAGCTACCCGCAGGCATGCTTTGGGTGCTGAGACCAGTACCACACCTCTCCCCGCTCAGCCCAGGGGCAGAGAAGCAGGAGATGCTGTGGCCGGGGTGGTGTTTATGTCTCCAGTGGTTTAGGGTAGTGGGTCTTCTGGATCATGAAGGCTGCAGGATTTCCATGAGCAAGAAGCCATCTCAGATCCCACCCTACTTTCAAGCCTGAGTTTTTTCACAGTGGGACCCATGGTTGTGCTCCCGATGAGATCCCAGGTACACACTAATCCAAATGCAGTCAGGTGTTAGGGATTAGGAGGACAGGGACTGGAGTTGCGGTCTGCTGTGTCCCACCACAAACAGAGGACACACTGCCTGGGAACACCCTGTCTAAACTGAGGTGAAGCGTGTTCCCATCGTTCTCCTGGGAGTTTCTCAGCTTCTAATTGAATGCACAATTCTTAACTTGTGAAAGATGGAGAACTCCAGCCTCTGGGCTTCTGTCACTTAACCATTAAAAATAAATATACTGTAGAGGAGACAAAGCATTAAGGAAAGAGCTAATGACTTATGCTTGCATCTGGATTCTTTCTTTTTTGCCAGGTTGATTTCTGTCTGGCTATAGGCAGTAAATGTGGAGCACAGGATAATGGAAATAATACAGAAGAATAGAAACACAGTGTAAAAAGTAAAGACCAATTATGTCCTTATATAAAACTGCCTGTACTTCATTCAAGTTCACTTTTAAATCATTGGTACAAGAAAGATTACAGACATTCCTCTGGGAAATTATTCTTCAGTCGGGAAAATTTTGTCATTAGGAATCTTTTCCTGATTTTCTTTATAAAGTCATTTCTGCTTAATATCCCCCCATTTCTTCAGATGCCTTCTCTAATCAATTTCTCCTGCTTCTCTTTGTTCAAATCCTTTAGATATTTGCAGACACTGATAATGGTGGGGCAGATTTGACAACTTGCAGCCCTTAAGCACTGCTCGACTGTCTCATTTACACTCAGTTTTGTTTGTGCTTATTTTTCCTCATTTATCTTAAAACTGTGAGGAACTGTCAAATTCCATAATAATAGATAACCCCCCCTGCTTTATCTTTAAATAACAAATTGCACATTTAAAATGGAAATCTCTTGTGTCGAATATCATGGGAGAAACTGGTAGCTGTGCTTTGGAATATATGCATTGCTCAGCCACTCATAACGGCAGGTTTTCCATTAGAAACTTTAATCACTAGATTTAATCACACCATAAACTCCCAGAGCTGTTAATAAATACAGTACTATTTTCAGAACAGTATCATCTATATCTTTTTGTAATGTCATGAGTCAGCGTATACCTGCTACCGATAACAGATGTTTAAAGGTTACTCCTTTCTCATAGATTCAGTTCTCACCTGTCTTCTTTTCCTGGACTAAGTGAAAACAATTACAGGAATTAGGGCTGTAGAAATTCTGCTTAATGCAGAGATTGTAAAAAGAGCAAAAAAAGGTTAGATAATGATTCCCAACACCATTACGAGGACTGGGTTTGTAAATCAGCATTTGCACTTTCGATAATATTTTACTTTGTTCTTAATTTTCCTCCATAAATTGAAACTTACACTCCTGGTACTTTTCCATCACTGCAACTTTCTACAACCTCTCAAATCCCCAGTCTAAGTGAAAAGGTCATTATTAGATGGGAAGAAACCACTGGCAACAGAAAGAGGGCTCTATCCTTCATTTCTTGTGTAACTTTCATCTCAGTTGACCTACCTAGGAGTCTTAACGCATAATGCTAGATGTAGTAAGTAGACAATAATATTGCTCAGGCAGTAAACAAGCAAAGAAAAGACCAAACAAACAAAAATTGAGCGTTTTTTACATGGTACTTAATTCCTCTGTGGAACTCATGGTTGCAATGAGTTCCGAAAGGGATGGACCAAACTCAGGGGAAAAGTCCATTAGGGGTATAAACCACAGCTCAATGGTAGTGTTCCTCTGTTGAAAGCAGAGTGCTAAGAGACTTGGAGAAAAAGGAAGATGTCTATTTTTTATTAATATTATTTGTTTCTGAATTCAGCTGCTTGGATTGTTCAAGCTGATGCAGGTGTGTCAAAAAGAAGTGTGGGCTGAACCCAGGACAGAATGAAGCAGTGGGCAGTGGTACACCTCCTCTGAAGTAAAACCTTGCTCCAAAGTAGCAAGGCTGCTGAAGCTGGACCAGCTTTGGACAGCTGATTCACTTAAGACTGGAGGCCTAAGGTCAAAGGTACAAACTCAAAGGTACGAAGTCAAAGACCTCGCTCCCCTCCCCTTCCCCCCTTCACTCTCTCCAGGTTTCTTTATCTCATAATTAATTCTTTGAATTAGGTCCTTGCAAAGAACAATATTGTTTGTGCTTCCCTCAAATCTTACCAATGCTGACTGCAACTATGTACAATCAGCTGAAAGCGCTGCATAATTTATCGTGTGAAAGCAGATTTTCTTCTAGTGGCTGTGGCACTGAGACTGTCTTGCATTACAGGCAGGAATCTGTCCTGGTCTTTTTTTTTTTTTCACGGTATAGACCATATCTCAAATTTACGGGAATTCAGCCCCGAGGTGCTGAATATCAACCTTTGATCACATAAGCTGGCACAAGTTAAGTGTCTTGTCAAGTTGTTGTTTTCTTTCTCGGCTAGAGCAACTGCTTGGGAGATTGTTAATGAAACCTCCGTCTTCTGCATTGTTATTTCCCTATTCACTTGCTCACTCCAGTTAAAGAGAAACGCCAGTGTGCTCTGTACCATCCCTTCAGCTGCTGCTCCTCAGAATTACAGACTCTGGGATGTTAGAGGGCTGTGTGGAGAACAGCACGATGCAGCAGCTCCGCCTCCCTGCCTGGTCTTCTCCAGCAGTACTTGGCATTCACACACTTTGGGAGCAGACGTGTTGCTGATGCCAGGAGCGGGCACGGGAAATTGGCCAGGGGAGACACTGTTCAATGAGTCCTACAACAACCAAGAGACACCTACTTGCAATGGCAGCAGAGTGACACAGAGTTGCCCATCAGAATCCAAATTCTGGCAGAGCCACATTGCTGATGAGTCAGTCCTCTAGAGTAGCTTGAAGGGGTCTTCGACCTCTGTATGTTATTCCCTATAAGCAGACCATGGCAAAGATCTTGCTGCAGGACAGAGAAGGCAGGTCCCTCACAAGCAGCAGTAGCATAATTTATTATTTATTGAGTGCAGGCATCACACCAACATGCAGCAGTGGAAATGAGACTAGAAAAACTCAGGCATTATTAAATCTCTTATTCTTTCTATCACTGAGCAAAGCTGAAGCCTGGCTTTGGCCTCCCTTTTTATTTTCTCCAAAGTGTTTCTTTAGTCGAAGATATTTAAAGAGATCAGAAAAGATTTTATTTTTTCCAGAGAAATGTGAAATTAGACAAATAATTTTTGAGTGTTTTTTTTTCACCTTCAGTGGTCCTCATTGCAGAGTTGCTGTGGTCTGTGAGTCTCAGTACAGAAAGGCCAGAAGGAAAATTCACCCCTAGGGTGTAAATTGTCTCTGATTCCATCCAGCCATCAGTACTCTTGCTGGGACTGCCTATTGGCTGCCCTTTTAGTACCTTTTTTGGATGGCAGGATCTTTCATGCAAACATCTGTTTAGGGAAATTTGGTAGAGGCTATCAGCTCTTTCCATGGCTGCTGAATAATGGCGCATGAGGGACAAATTCTCCAAGGTGACTCGCGACACAGAGCTGCAGATGGGCACCCTATGCATTTTCAAGAGCATGTAGGTCTTTTTAACTATCACTGTAAACCTGTAGGACATGAAATCCATATATTGGAATCAAACAAATTACACTAAGGACTTCTCTCTGAGTTTTAGGTGTTAAATACCTTGAAAAAATTTGCTCCAAGCAATTTCTTGGGGGAATTAATTCCAAATATGTAGATGTAGAAGATTAATTGCTTTCAAAATAAATCTCCTATGGACCTCAGAACCCTTCTTCACTCTTCTGTCTTGCCCACCTCCAAAGTAATTTGTACAGAGCTAATGACATTGCATTTATAGCAACAGCTGCCTCTGAGAAAAAAAATAAGAAATAGAATAAATTCAGTTATGTTCCATGGATGACCTTTCATGTCATGTCAGGTGCTTGAGACTCAAACAGGGCTGAGTGAGTTTTCCTGTCTTTAGGGCAGAATAGAGAAAGCATGAAGAACCTCCCTGCCAATTACACCTAATATGGGAATATTGAATTGAACACAGGATGAAATCTGATCTAGGCAATTACTTCCACATATCTTTATTGGTGTGCTATGACAATTCCTGAACACCCATCTAAAAAGGCATTTCACAGGTGCTCTCAAATATGACCCAAACTGTTACAGTGGTTTTATTCAGTGCTCCTTTTCCAGCAGTAACTACTGAAAAAAACCTGTCAGAGAATGTGAAGATTCATTAGAAAAATCTGTGCTGGGATAGCTTCTCAGACTGCTTTCTCACTGAAGCAAGAAGTGTGTTTTTGAAAGAGCTAGATGGGGAAAGCACAGTCTTAGGATCAACTTCCTGGGGGCTGGAGCCACAGTTGAAAATGAGGTCATTCGAGCCAGAATTAGGGATTCTGTTTTAAAGATGCTTTACGTTTCTAACAGTGACTCTCAGACAGCCAGTGTTTCCTAGAGGAGTGGAGTCTTGTCTTTTCTTTCCTGGCTCAATAACAAAACAGAGATTGCCACAATCCCTAAAGATGTTTCTACTCCCATCCTTATCAACCGCAAAGTCAGCAAAGCCCGCAGTACTGGGTGGGTTAACTCTACAGCAAAATGCTAAGCTCATTTTTTTAACCTATAGAGACTTACAGTTTGGTTTGATGTTAGATTTTGGAACTTGTTTATGTGAGATGCGTGTAGCTGGGAATGGAAACAGCTTCATTTCCAGATATGGCTTAGAATTATCTCTGAAGTCAGCAATATAGAAAAGCTCAGGTGAGCTTCACCCACTTGTAGAGAACAAGCACAGGGAAATACAGCTACAGGAATATATGATTGCATAAAAGCATTATGGAAATCTCCCTGATGTCACAAAAATAAGTCTACTTAATATAATGGAAAGGGATTTACATGCTGTCCTTTGAACTTCTGAGATCATCATATACTACTTTCAGTCTCCAAGAAAAGTTTTGCCGCCAAGTGAGAAGCAAGATTCCTGGTCAAGTGCCATACCACTTGTGCAGGCATGTAGCACGTCTATGACTCCAGAAACGTCAAGTCACAAGAACATTCTTTCCATTTTTCCTTGTATTTCAAAGGAAAACAAAATCAGATTTACTGTGGGTATTGTAGCTGGAAACTTAAGCATGGAGGTATTATTACTTCTCCATAGCATATTGTGAAGTATAAATCTCTGAGCTATTGGATGTTGTTAAATTCTCTCATTCTATCTAGCAAGTTATATGATGACATTCATTTATTTAGTAAATTAAAGACTTCTTTCTTCCTTTTTCTACTGAAAATGACCAATTCATCCCTCTGGCAATTAGAAATAGCCTGGTATTTTTTGTTTTTTAAAGCACAAGGAAACCCATAGCAACAATTGTATTTGAATGTTCTGCTCTGCCTTTTGAAAGAAGAATCAGTCAACAAGTTTGCAAATATTTTGATTAAAAGGTTTCTACAATTTTAATAATCATTGCCTGGGATTTTTAAATTATTCTTGAACAGTACAGCCTGGGTATTGTAATAAATTTGAACTCTGTTTGCCTCCAAGTTTTAATTCTGTCTAATCCTTGTTTCTCTGATTGACTTTGGAGGGACAGGATAACAAAGTGTTTAAAGAAAGAACAGCACACCAAGAAAACCTGTCTGATGAATGATTTACCAAGATTTTTTAGAGCTTATAGACTCAAGGTCAAGGCCCATTTCTGTTTTATAATTTCAGTACCTTGCAATTTTTGCATGTAACAGATAGCAGTGATGGCTATGAGAATCATTACACCTTAGTGAAGCAATCAAGAGTTCCACAGTGTTCAGTCACGGAAATGTGGCAAGTTAGTAAAAGCTGGACTATAGCATGCTATATGAAAAAGAGAAAATAACTCTCCTTCCCTTCTTCCTCATTCCTCTCTTTTTTTTTTTTTGAAGGTCTGCATACTTTGTGTACCTTAGAGAAATATTCCAAATCATAATACGTGAATACAGTAACTCAGTTCAGCAATTTCAAGTTTTCTTTGAAACACACCAAATCAGGTTGCACAGTTAGTTTGCTGAGCGGCTTTAAAACGTTGGCTAATTTGCATTTTTGATAAAGAGTTGAAGGCTTGCTCTTATAAATCGTTGCCTTTAATAGAGGACCTATTTGAACTGTCCATGAAAGTGCAGGAGATAAATTATCTGCTACCAAGAGTGAGGGGGAATATGATGGATGACCTAGGAGGAAGAAAGAATTAGAAAGAAATAGAGGAACCAAGGGAAAGAGAACTGATGGGGGGTGGGGGGAAAGAACAATTTACTGCAGTGATACTCTAAGACTTGATTAGGTCCACGGCGTGTTAGCGCTGAGAACAGACCTCTGCTCTCTGGCATGGCAGAGGCTGAGTGAAAACACTGGTGGCAGGACCTCATTGTGCAGTTATCTTGTCCCAAGGGAGTAGGTCTAAAAAAACAGTGACCCTGGCTTCTTCAGAGTCTGGCTGGCTGGTGAACGGGAGGAAGCTCCTCTCCGTGAGTGTGGGCATTGATCTCATCCGTGTCACAGTGTTGATTCCTGTGTGCTCCAGTGCCTGTAACAGTTTCTCTATCAGCAAGGAGCAAAGGAGAGCCTTACGTCATTTTTCTTTCTTAACATTCCCTGTCACATGACTGTAGAGTAAACCAGTAATTTCAATCTTTTTGATTTGTGAACAATTCAACAGTTTTCTGGGAAATGCGAGGACCTTGTTCAAGGACTCTGTGTGAGCTGATGGTAGGCTGCATTTTCTTAGCTCCTTTCCTGGACCCCCTAGAAATAGTCCCTGGACCTCCAAAGGGTCTGCAGAACAAAGATTGTAAAACCAAGATGTAGGTTTTTGAGGTGAAGATTTTTTGGTTTTTATAACAAAAAACTTAACATAAAGGAGCCCGACTGTCTGGTTTCAAGTGAGTGGTCGTTGTTGCACAGTCTGTAAATAATCACTGTTAAAGGATTAAAGGATAAAAGAGAGAAGGGGCAGAGAGAAACAAACCATTCTAACAAAAAGCAAAAGGCAAAATGCTGCTTTTTACATAGGGAGTCTCTGAGTTTATTATGCACCCAGTTCAATTAACAGTGATAGCTGCCAGCTCAATTGGCAACTGAAGAAATAAACTCTGCTGAGTAGTAACACGGTAAAGGAGGAATCCCTCTGTCTCTTCCTGGTGTTTTAATTGTCGTGGGAGAAGATTCACAGGTTTATATTCAAGGAGCCTCTCTCAGGAAGGTGATGCTTGTTCCCAGTGCTCTTCCCAGGTTTGCTGGCAGGCTGGTTTTCTGCCACTTGACCCTAAGGATCACCCACAGAGGTTTCCAGTGGGCTGTCTGGCCAATTGTGTGCTCCCCTGAGACATCCATGGGAAGGTATCCAGGGACCTGATTATTTTCTGGTGCTGATCTGAATTCTGATCAGATCCCAAAACCAGAAAAACAATGCATTTCTAATTTGAATTCAAGACCAGCTGTGTGAGCAGCTATATCTCTGAGTGCTGTAAGGAATCTGCTGTTGAGAAGTCCCACATCCAAAGCTGGTGGTTAATAATGACAGAGAACAATAATGAAAAGGCGGGGGGGGGGAAATCAATGTTTACAGAGCTTAATTAGATGACAACAAAAAAGTATAGCTAGCCTATTTTCCTGCTATTTTCCCTTTCCCCCTCAGGTATTTTACCAAGTGGAAAGAAATCAGTCATCTACAAATGTACAGGTTTAAGATCTGAATGCAATTTTTATTCTGAATAATAGAAGTAAAACTTTCTTTGAAATAACTGCAATTCCATTCTATGCTATTAGCAAGTCTTGGCTCGGGAGGGTAAGTCACTCAGTCATGTCACTCTGTACCAGCCTTATTTCTTAAATTCTTTCTTTGCCACTGGTTTCTGTCACAGACACAATACTGGGCTGTGTGGGCCTTCAGGTCCGACAGAGAAGGGCTCCTATGTTATGTTCTTGCCATCCATTCCCTTTCAATCTGGTGTCATGCAAAATATTTCTGTTTGCTTCAAATAACGTAGCTATGGATCCCAGGAAAGAGAAGGACAGTATGTTCTGGATTGTGGAAACACCAGCACCCTTCGCATAGGGGAGCAGCCCCTGCTGAAGCTCAACCCCCACGTATTTCGTAACTGGACCTTCTATACAAAGCATAAGCAGTTGCCCAGAAAGGCAAAACACTGCCTGCCAAATTGCACCATGTGCCCACTCATGATAACCTGATCAACAGGCTACTAAGCAGGATTAAATGTTTTCCTCTCCAGCAGAATACTTTCAAACTGAATAGGCAGCGCTCAGTAATTACAGGCTAGAGCGTATTAGCCCCTGTGGTGAGGACTGCAGTCAGGCAGTACTTCACAGTGGATTATTTGCTCAGAAACTCAACTATTTGCTGAAAGCACTGTACTACAACACTTTACACCAGCCTGCATCTGTCCCTTAACCTCTTAACTCAGTGCAAGAACTTCATCCATAAATGGCATAAATTTGTTAAATATACTGATTCTGTTTGACTGTTCATTGAGAGTCTATCTGGGTCTGTAGCTGCTCTGCAAACAGACCATCATGAATGTTTGCACTCTGGGCTCCAGTTCCAGTACCTCTGATTGGAAACACTGGTCTCCTGGGTTTTCAACACTGCTCCTTTCATAGCAGTGTTCAATCACTGAAATCAAAAGAGTAGCACGGCTGTGAAACTGCTATAAATGAGAGGAGAATCCCATGAGTTGGAAAATCCTTTCTTTCTTCTGCCTGGTTTGACTGGCTGGCCTATTCACTGAATGTCTTTTTTTTTTTTTTTTCCTAAGTGAAAATAGACTGATTTCTAAAAATAAAATAATAATTAAAAAAACCCAACACACAAAGCCTTGAACATATAAAGCCTGTAAATATATAAACTTAACCCCAAACTGAGTCACCTTGTGCATGAAAATAAATGAAACTAAACGAGTTTGCATTTTTTGTTTAATGCCATCATAGTTGCTGCTAAGTGGTGTGGAGACAATAATATGTAGGTATGTAATTATGTGGACATCTATTTTGTACGGACAGTCCCATTTCTGTTCTATCAAATGAAGCCATGAAAGGGATAAAGCAAACAACCCGCTTCAGTCCTCTCCCACCTGCAGGCCTGTTGCAGCACAGTCCACAGGTTAAGCTTCAGTGCTCAGCTCTGCAGCCAGTCCCTTGCAAATATTACGTGAAACAAAGGTTATGTGAACAACATTTATCCACGGACCCATTTGCTACTGAAGTGGGCAATAAATAACTGGCCAAGTTGGATCACGGGGAGCTGGATCGATCCTGACCTCCAGTTACACCACAGAGGGGCTGACGCTGTCCCCCTTTCCCTAAGCACCAGCCACAGCGTCACTGGGAAGATGCACCCCAGTGAAGCACAAGTGGAAGTCCCTTCGTGGAAGTTCTGCTGCCTGTACCTTTACTTTCTGATTTGGCCCATCTGCCTAGCGTTGGAGGTGGTTTCAGAGGCGCATGGAGAAAAAAGCCAAACATTCTATTTTATTTTTTGTAGCCCCTGTCCTCTAGGTACAGAACATGAATACGTGGCACAGCTGCACTTCGAAAAATTATCTTCTGCGTTTGAGAACGCAAATAGCAAAAAGACCCTGTGTCATGGGCTTGACACAGCTTCACTGTGGCACAATGGGGAGACTTGACATGCGCACGTGTTTCGTATTGGGAACTACTCCAGCTTGCAAGTGATGCTTGGAATAGGTTTTACATATATCATTACCTGCTTGTCCTGACCA
Source organism: Himantopus leucocephalus (assembly GCA_003993805.1). Lineage (NCBI taxonomy): Eukaryota > Metazoa > Chordata > Aves > Charadriiformes > Recurvirostridae > Himantopus > Himantopus leucocephalus. The sequence continues at coordinate 206,412,807 of RSEF01000001.1, read as the reverse complement.
GGCCAGATCACTTCAGCTCTGGAGAAGAGAAGGCTGAGGGGAGACCTTATTATAGCGTACAAGTATCTTNGTTCCGTTCAAATATACGGAAAAACTTCTTTACGGTCAGGGTGACAGAGCACTGGAACAGGCTGCCCAGGGAGGTTGTGGAGTCCCCTTCTCTGGAGATCTTCAAGTCTCGCCTGGATGCAGTCCTGAGTAATGTGCTCTAGGCAATCCTGCTTTGGCAGGGGAGTTGGACTAGATGATCTCTAGAGGTCCCTTCCAACTCTGAAAATTCCATGATTCCGTGAGCTCGTTGTGTCTTTAGTCTGCCATCAGCATTCCCTATCCCAGCCCAGGGGCTCTCAAATAAATACCAACACCCCTGTTACATGTAACTTGTCTGTCCAGCTAAGCCTAGCTTTTCATGGATGTGGCTTTATCTTCCTTTACTTCAGGATCCTACAGGAACAACCATGCAGTATTTGTAGCTTAAACACAGAGAGGAAATAACTTCTAGGGCATTAAACCTCCTTCTGTCCTTTAGAGCGATGATTTCCTGAGGTTGGGCAGTTGCTGCAAATCACCACTTGGATGAAGGAGGAGTTGTAAATAAGGTTCCTACCCTGGCTATGGTGGGGGGAATTGCTTTTGGTGCTAGTGTGCAGGGCTGGGGCATGCTGCTAGAACAGGTAATGTGTTCAATATTTTTGTGTTCAATACTTTTGTCTTCAATACTTTGTCTTTCTAACACTCTGAATACAGTGGTTCCTTGCGTAAAATAATGTCATAAGCAGTGAATCTGTATCATTACCTTAAAGAAAATTAATAGTGAATTTCAATGCAATTTCTTTCTATTTTTAATACTTTATGCATTTGAACCAGCTGCTTTTAAGGGATATACTCAAATACCAGGCAATGATATATTTTTCTCTGGCTATTTGTTTTTACTTTCATTGCCACATAATTTCCAATGTGCTGAGCAACAACATATTGAAAGTTGAGCCAGCTTTATTTGAAGGCCAGATGAAATTGTCCAGGCTGAAACTTTACTGTTTTTTACAACCAACAATAGTAATAACCATATTGGAAGTATTAAAATACAAAATGGATTGTGTTGTGAGAAATGAGGCCAGATGGGACTCCAGCTGTCACCTTAAAAAAGAAAACATTAGAATCACATTAAAATGTATTTTTGGTTATATTTTGCTAAAGTTTTGCACTAATTAATTTCAGACCTATACATCTACTATCACTTTTAATTTATAGCTTTACTCCAAAAGTTATCTTTGTGCTTGGTTTTAAGTAGCAAAAGTAAGAACATCTTACTGTATCTGGACCACTCCTAATTGCATTCACCCACAACAGCAGGCTGAAAGTCCTTGTTAGTGTGTTGCTGGATCATGACTATAGTTTGGAGTGTGTCCACTCAGTAGCACAGTGGAAAACTCAACAGTCTTCACTTCACATGCTTTGGGGCATGGGGCTTCAGTTTCCCGCTTGGTGTTGGACCCCTTGTAAATTGTCTGCAGGAACAGGTTGTTTTCAACCTGTTTTCAAGTTTCCTGATTTCCAAATAGCTAAAAAATATTGTTACTGTATTCTATTTTATGCACACACTAGGGTCAAAATTGAACTGATCCATTTTTTATTTGATCAAAAGAAATTATTCTGCTTGATCCAAAGCTACATTTTAGAAAATACTTAGCTTGAAGTTTTAGGTCTTTATACATCCTTCCAGTTGAAACCTAAGATGGGCTTAGGCAATCTTGGAAAATTTTTACTTGCCCCACAGCAGTCCCAAGACAAACTGGTCATCTGAAGACACATTTTGTTTGCCCCATGGCAAATCTCTGTCAGGGTTTCAGTTGCCCTTGTTCCTGTAACGGTGAAGAACAGATTCACCGTCCAGTTTAATTTTCTGAAGATATATGCACTGGGTTTAAAATGTTCAAGCCTGGCTGTTTATAGAAAGAGACACATATATTCACATTTAGCACTTAAGTAGGTGGCCTCATTTTCCCAAGTACCAACTATTTATCTAGAGGCCATGTTTATTTAATGTTAGCTACTCAAGTGCAGTGTTCCAGCCTTATCTTTTTGAATTTCAAGATATCAGAAGAAACAGCCTACCCTATTGTTTGTGCTAAATGTACATGGAAATCACCCCGAGAGCTACACTGTACACAAAAGAGAGAGAAGAAGGACAGACACAGACCCATCACTTAGGGTTTTTTATGTGTTCATGCTGTTTGGGCTGTCCCCTTGTTCCTGCCAGTGAAACACAGAATGCGATGCTCTGTCTGTGATTGATTGTTGCTTCTGATCACTGCAAGGAATGCAGAAGTTACCACCGGCTTCACAGAGGCAGTATGAAAAATGAATAGAAAGTAAAGACAGAATGGCTATACATATTCTTATCAAGCACAAGGTTGCGTGAAATACTGTAAAGCTGAGGATTTTGGCAGAAAAATCAAGGGACTCCTCTTCAGTCAAGGCTGATGTCTTGAAAGTACATGTCCTGTGGGCAAATCCCATTTTTAGATAAGTCAGTTTTGATTTATTGTGTTTCTGATATTGATGATTGCTGGTACTATTATTTATCATAAAAATTATGGTGATATCACCTTTATAAAACACCAGCAGTGCAAGTCGCACATAGAAACATTCTTACAAAAATTCTTCCTTGTAGCTATGTTGTAAGGCTTAATTTCTTAATGCCTCTGACACTTGACTGAAAGATGCCACACAGCTGAATATTATGAGCAGTTCTTACACACGACAGTCACAATCTGCTTTCTTTTCCTGTGGGTCTAAAGAAACGGGCTGCATTTTCTTCCCACAAAAAAAAAAATAAAATAGAATAGCTTTCTTCAGTTTCATCATTGCTTAGTAGTTAAAATACAGCTAAAAATAGCAATGCTTACAGTAGTAAAAAATACTGCTGTAGTGGGAAGCCATGGAAAACTTATACGGTGCAATGCACATCTAGGTGACTGCCTTTTGCAGCTGCCATCAACAGTTTTCCTACAAGGGAAGAAGATGGAGAAAAGGCAAAAGGTGTTGGTGAAAGGGGAGTGTATCAGCAGGGGAAGATGCAGGGCTTAATTTCAGAGAGCTGTCAAAGTCTCTTTGCTGTCTACCACAAGTATTGTGCTGAGCGTGCTAACCGCGCCGCACAGATGGACCGCTAGAAGCAACCGCCTATTACCAAACCATCATCTCTCAGCTCATTACTGCTTTATCTTTCAGCCGAAGTGTCACTCCCTGAGAGGGTTTACCTTCAGGCTCCTGGGAAGACACTGGAACCAACAGCTTTTGTTTCAGGAGTTGGGTCTCAGGGGCTGCTCCCTGCTGGAGCACCACTCCTGAAAGCCCTGCAGTGCTCTGGGCACTTCTTGCCTTCCTCCTAAGAAAGGGAGCTGCCAAGTTCAGTCCAATATTAAACTACTGACCTAGAAAGGTTTTGTTGCTCTTTTCTTGATTCAGGGGATTGGTGTGGCTAACCTGTCACTATTTTGAACATGCTGTAGTTATATGAAGTGGTAACACCAAAGCTTTAGTATTCAGGGCCATTAGAGAGGTGAACCTTTGCAAAGTCCTGAATTAATCTGCTGAAGGGCTGATCATACATGTATTCTTCTACACCTGATTCAGGCTACCCAGGTGATGGAGAAGGGGAACATTGTGCTGCAGCTGTTGGCAGGAGATAAGAATAGCTTTGTTCTCTGAAATTCAGACACACCGAGTGTCACCATATACGGGTTTATTGAGGTTTGCTTCAGAGATGATGCAGATGCCCCCTGCCACAGCGCTCTCCTGCTGCCCAGCCTCGAGAGGTTTGTTAATGACCACGGCAAACGTGTTTGCTTTTCTGCTTTCACAGAGGAACAAAACTGGCAATATCAAATCAGAGACGTTTCTCAGGCTCCGTTTGCAGCAGTTTGCTGAAGCCAGGCAGATGTAACCAAGACCCTACTTCAGACTTAACGACAAATGATTTTTTAAACAGAGAGAAAAAAGTTTTTCTGATGATCTAGAACAGTATGCGGAGGAAAACTAAACGTTTTCTCTTACAGTCATGGGTCAGGCAGGCAGATCCTGTTCCTATGTGGGTTTATCACGGATGCCTTTAGGATCCAGTACTTCCAGAGACCTAGTGATGGACCCAGGCCCCGAGACCTTGTGTTGAATACAAGCCCTGCGTCCCTTGGTGAAACAGTGACTCAGACTTGGGGGTTGCTAAATCCTCCTTCCCCCTTTCTCCTGCACTCTGTGCAGGACAAGTGGAGGGTGTACAGAGACCGGACCCCTCTATAGTTGCCAGGACAGATATGGGATCCTGCTGGGCAAGAGTGGACCACTTAAACAATGTCTGCAGTTTACAGATCATCTCCAAGGTGCCTGTGTTTATGTGGTGTCAGAGGTGATCTTACCTCTCCTAGAGAATGGAGATGGGACACTGTCTTAGACTGCAAAAAAATGGACCAAAGGAACTGGGAAAGGAAAGACTCAGGAAAAAAAAAAAAAAGAAAAAATGCTGTGGGAAGGGGAGAGAGGGTGAGAAGTTTAGTCAATCCCAGAAATGTGTTATCTCTAATGTGGTGTGTTGCCTTCAAAACTGCTTTCCTAATTGTTCATTATACATACATATTTAAATCCCACGAAAGTACATGGTTCTCTTGCAGGAAAGCCTTAGCATGAAAGTCTGGTTCACTGTATGTTGTGTCATTTGTAAGTAGGACAACTGGTCAGGGTGTCAAAAGCTTCCCCTCCATTTCTGCTCAGGGTGATCCTCCTGGAGGCCTTGTGCCTTTGTAATCTCCCAGTTGCATTCATGACATCCATAGTCTTGAACTGATGAAACTCTAGGTCCTGAGATTATAAATAAGTTTTCTTATGATCTGCACAATTGTGTTGATTTCCCTTTGGCTACTTTGAGGAGAGGGGGAAAGAGTAAGCAAAAAGAAGTCTTACAGGCTGTACGGAGTTCAAGCTGGGGCCTCAGGGTGACCAGAGCACTTGCAGGGAGGTGGGCTAGGTCTTTGCTGAAGGGGGGACACCCCAGCAGCACCCTGCTGTTGGCTATTAGGAAATTGACAACTATCTGGAGGCACACAGTGTCAAAGGAGTCTGCCAGATGTTGACAGTTGTGCTTCTGCTGGCATCTCCATGTCAGAAAACTCCCAAGGTGCATAAGACACTGGCTTTGTGAACTGTGCCAATGTAGCTAGTCATGCCATCCAAGAGTGTCCCACGCTGGCCGGTGTTCCGAGTGAATGGCCATGGCTGTGGTCAGACTTGAGGTTCAGGAAAATATCCCATGAAAGCATTTCCTCTGTATTCTTCAAATTTTGTAGCAGTATTGCCTTAATGATGTCTACATTTGTCTCTGTGTTCGTGGGTTCCCTGACCCCTTTTTGCAAGAAGAGCCTTGTTGCTTGTAAAGCAACGTGGTCACAGTATCTTAGGATGATAAACAGCAAAAGAAGGCCTCAGAATCTGCAGCAAGCAGTGTCTGAAGGTGTGTTTTTGCATCGTTGTTTTTTATAGATCATAGTGAAACATGATTTGATCTGTGTGATGTAGATAAAGACTGATTGTAGAGCATCCTCTGTTGTATATGCATAAAGGTTTGTGGGATGGTTATTAATTTTGGTAATATCCAGGACAGAGATGACCAGTCTGCTCCAGAAACTCCTAGACTTGACCAGTTTGGGCACAAAGACTTTCTTCTTGATGTGGATCACAAAACAGGGTAAATATATGCAGTGGAACTTGAACAGCAAATGACCCTGTTAAAGAATATTGATTTTGGCAACTTAGGTACTGCTGGAGCTGAAAATTTCAGGAGTTCATTTGGAAAGGTATAAGAATATCACATAGATGCCTTGGTATTTGCCCTGGCTATTCCTGCTGCTGTTGCTTGCCTGTGTCTCACACTGCAGGAAGAAAAAAGATGAAAAAAAAAGCAAAAGGAGACTTTTGAAGTCAATGTCACAGACAAGCAAAATATAATACATGAAAAGGCCAAATTTGCTAGGAGGTGCCAAGAAAAAGGGCAAACAGCTGAAGCTTTTATTACTGCAGATCACAGTTTTGCTGAACATTGCATATACAGAATGTTAAAAGAAGAATTAATAAGAGGCAGAATAATTTTTGGCAAAAAAGACAACCAGTTCATCAGCACAACTTACGCTTAGGCCCAGATCGCTTGCTAACAGCGGCTTGAGCAAAAGTGATGCTGACCTACATACTGGCAGCACAGAAGAGATTGCAGCAGACCAGTGAAGAATAGGAACACAAACATGAAAAGAGCAGCTGCGAGCACTTTTAATAGCAGAAGTAGTGCTCAGTGAGCGAGTAAAAAAGCCAAGAAACTTTAACAGGAGAGAAGATGGAATAGTTGTGGGAGACATGGCAAAGAACCATGCCACACAGGCCATAAAGTCACTCTGAAGACTCAGAATGCAAGAGATTCCACAAGACACATGTTGTCAGGGCAGCTAGGGTAGCAGAGAAATGATCACTAAACCCATGTTTCTACTCCACAACCTGAAAGGACAACACTCTTTTAGAAATGCACATTAAATAATCAAAATATTGCATTTAAATGAGAATATTTGAAGCAGTCCCTACAGTTCCACTAAAAGATTAGAGCAATAGGGTTTGAGGTGGTTATATGGGAAAACCAAACAAGGTATCAAGTATGGCTTAGAAAACTACAGAATATATTTCCAGCTCCTTCCCTCAGAGCCTCAGAAAAGGGTGCAAAGCTCTTCAACAGATTATTTTGTGGTACTGAGTCTCACATTATTAATATCAGAATTTGGCATCCATCTGGCATATTTTTAGCCCCTGGGCATCTAGAAATGAAGCTATGTTAAACTGTGACAACAAATCATCATTCAAAGACCCTTGACCTTCCCTTCTACTCTGCAAGTGCATACCCAAGTTCAGCAAAAGCCTTAATCCTTTCCTCAGGTTTGCATATTGATAAGGAGTGATAACGTATGGCTGGAAATATGAAAGTCATCTGACCCTCCCAAAACAAGTCCTGTTGCCCTCCACTAACCAGACTGGTTTTCAAGGAGGCTGGTAGGTTTTGCATCAGTATGTGCCAGATTGTTGAGCAGGAATTCATTTGTCAGTAGACTGATTCTTTTTGCAATATATTTCACCACATTTTAGCAATCAAATTTGTCTCAGGGCTGAAGACCCCCTTTATGAGCTGAAATGGAAACAAATTGGGCTGATCAGAATATGAGCGAAGATCAGAAATAGGCCTGACAGCAATGTAAACACATCATTGAAAAATTCAGTGTGAAACATATTGCTGCGGCTTTCTAGTCTGTGTGTATAACTATATTCCATGCACTTTTCACCTACTTGTCTGGTCCATGGCTGTGGTTAGTGTTGGGTTTAAGATTGTAGTTTGGGAAAAGAAGCAGTTAACAGCTTCATTTATTACTTTGACTGTCATTAATCACCAGTCACACTGATACTGGGTCCACTCATGTCACTTGGCAGACTCCAAGTTCTAGTCATCTTGTGCCCAGAAGGATTGACCAGAAGCCTGGGCCTGCAGCGTGGGTGTACTCCCACGGCCCAGCCTTGGCAAATGCCCTGGACCACAACAGCTGCTAAGAGAAGAATGTGGGTGTAAACAGTGTGAGCGTGGATCATATACACTGAATGGTCTGGGAGGGTGTTCACCCCAAACCAGTCATGTAAAAGAGGAAGATGACCAACAGCAGGATTAAACCATTTACTCTTTCTGAGACTCAGACTGACCTGTACATCTCTGGGAGCTATCCTAGGAATGGTCAGTAAAACCCTTTTTCATATGTTCTTGGTGAATATCCTTCCAGGTAGCAGGACAAGTATTTTAATATGATGTTACAACCAAGCCATGGACTCATGGACATTGTTGGAAAAAGCTACTGTAAGTTTAGATCTTGTCTCCTGGTCTGTTTGCGGCTACAAGTGTTCACAATGGAGTTAGCTCACCCACAACATCTAAAGATATCTCTCTTCCTTTATCTTGATTCCAGGTTGAAAACAGAGTCTGCAAAGTACACTGTTCTGCAGAATTCTAGATCTAGTAAACATTTAGACTCTAAACATTCATGCCAGACTATAGGATTCATCAAGCTTCTTCTGGGTCCTTTACAGTGAAGAGACACCATTTGCTGATGACCCAGATTTGTGGCTTGCATCCTCCAACAATATTTAAGTAGGAAGGGATGCTTTTTCTTTCTAGATCACATGATTTCTTGCACATTCATCATATGTCATGACCAAACTTGATCTTCGGCTTCCTCTTCATGTTATATACCACTTTCATACCTTCCTGGTTGTCACTCCCAGGTTGTAGAAGTCTTTTCTGGGTTAGCAAGACTACATCAAGGCAAGAAAATGTCATTTTAGCATATTTCACCTTCCAGCTGATGATTTTAGATAGTTCCATTTGTGGAAGAAGAGTCCAATCAGCTGAAGGCTTGCAGTTTACAGGGAACAAGCTCTGCACAGCAGTGTGTTGGAATTTCAGGTGAACAGGAATGCAGACAAGGCTCTTCAGACCTTTCTTTGAGTGGCAGGGCCAATGTGGCCTCAAGCACAGGCACAAGCCTCAGTCACAATCATACGTGTGGGGAAAAATTATGTGCCCAGAATAAATGAAATCCTGTATCATTTCCTCATTCAAAATTAGTTTCAACAAGGTCCATCCAATACACACGAGTCTTTATTACCTACTAGGTCATACATGGAGTCAAAATCCAGGTAAGGATAGACCCGCCTTTGCTCATGATACAGAGGTTTGTTCCTGGCAGGAAGGACAAGTCTAACTTAAAAGTAGGAAGGACAGAATTATGGGGTATCCTTTTGCTGAGGGATGGAAGGCAAGTAGAGAAGGGAGAAGGAGAGCAGACCTGCTCTACTCGGGTCAAGCAGCATGTTTTAAGGAATGTAGGCCTCTCTTTTACTAGCAAGAGTTGCTAAGCTGGTACGTTCTGGCTAATTTACCTCTGTTCTGGCCCATGGTGTCTCTGCATCTGTGTTTTGACTAGCCTTGAACTGTGTGTGCACAGAGGTCTTGATTTTGTGTGTCACCTCGGAAGCCAAAGCCACTAATGGGTGCAGTGCCAAGCTCCGATAATGTATGCTGGAGAAAAAAGTCATGCAACTACCAATGCAAGTGAGAGCTCTCCGGAGGCTGTACAGAGGCTCTGCAAGGCATAGCATGCTATGTTTTTTCTTCCCTGTACTGGCAATATATTGGTATCCAGTCTGTCCTGCAAACTTCACCAAAGGGTGGGCCAGCAAGTCAAAGCACTTTCCATGTCAGTCCAGCAAGAGATCACCACTAGGTAAACTTGCATATGCCCCTTGCTGATTCCGGAAGGATTTCAGTGGTGTAACGGTGGTTAAGACCATTCTGACTGCTTGGATGTTCTTGTGGGGAGAACAGTGCAAGTCATCTCCTGTCAGTAGGCCCTCAAGCTGTGGGAAATGCAATTTACCCAGTCATGATAACTGCGTACTCCCCACTGTGGCTTGCATGTTGAGAAAGTAGAAACCATTCCTATTGACCTAGTGCAGGAGCACTTAATTTGTCTTGCATATAATTTATTATATGTTGTAACTGAAGGAAATCAATTCTGACTGTGATCATTAAACAAACCCTCTAGAAATAGGTAGAAACCATTTCAGGCACCAAGTCTGTGTATGGTCACACTGCCACAGCACATAACAACTACTGGGAGCTCATTTTATTGCTTTCTGCAAAAATTTGGAATTAAAAAATGAGAAAAACAATTAATTTTTTAAATGGAAAAAATCCAAACTAATTTTGCAAATGCTTGAATGTTGATGAAAATACTGCTCTTTTGTTTGGTTTCCTAAAGAAAAGGGGTTTGTTTGGCCACACTGTGCATCATGTGTGCATTGAAGGTGTGTGTGGAAAGTTTCTTTCTAAGAATTTTGAGTTCGTTGGCCAAATTCAATTACAGTAAGAAAGGGTTAGAAATCTCAAATTCAGCATTGGTGAATTAATACAAAACATATTTTAAGGTCATAGCTAGCCATTAAGTATGTTTTTACAAGTTTTTTATGTCAGTGTTTGCAAATACTGTAATGTTTTCATTGGAGCATGGTGCTCCAGAAACCATTAGCCTAATAAGGTCATAGGCATAGCACAAAGTGAGAGTTAAGATATACAGCAAAGTGGTGAAACAGAATATCATAAACCAGCAAATGATGGCAAGAATGACACTAAAAGAAAACAGTTTGAAATAAAAATTAATTTTAAGAAAAATAGAATGCATCCTAGAAGTGAAGGGATTTTATATTTATGGTTGCGGTTGGCAATGCTTTTTCAGAGTGTGCTCCTATAACTTTAGAAGATTCTCAAAGAATTAAGTCTAAACACGATGTCAGAAGAATACAAAATGTAGTATTCCCAAGCTTAGATAATGATAACATTAAAAAAAAACCAAACCAAAATGGGAATTTGAGGGGATTATGTTTGTGAGTGAGTGAACTTCCCAGGAAGTTAATACTGACACATTATTTATTCATAATGTTTTCTAACTGGATAACATTACGTTTAGAATGATCTTTTTGTTTTTCCCTACAAAGAGGTTCATCATTTAATAAACCTCTTTTATTGTGTTTGTTTTCCAATTCTGACCCTTGCTACCCAACATAACAAGACTTTGATGGTTTGCATGGAGGTAAACCTAACTGTTAATCTGCAATGCAAGCTTTTCATGCTGTGGAAGCTCTTCAGGCAACAGATGATTTGTCAAAGTTAAACAGCACTGTAATGTGAATCTCACTTATGTGATTGTTCTATTTTAAACTTAGATGGGGCTCAGCAGGCCCTTTCTACAGAATTTTCCATTTCTAATTCTGCTAGTTGGAACATGCTATATAGAAACTCTCTTAAAATTGAAGTGTTGAAGAATGCTTCCGTGCAACTAACAAATTTTCAAGTTGGTAATAGTGTTTATTATTTATGCTACAGCATTGCCTACAGGTCCTGGCACAGTTTGGAGCGGCACTGCACAAAGACTTCTTCAAGGCCAAACTAAAAATTTTATTCTCTCAAAAATCTTATGGCCCAAAACATGGGCAAAAAAATGAGAGAAAATAAATACTTTCTTTTTTTTTACTTAGGGGAATCTGAGGCAAGCAAAGAAATAAGAGAAATATATTTAAAATACTGGACATGCAATGATCTGTGTAGTATTTATTTCATGTGTTTAAGGTCAAATATAAGGAGCAGTTGCAAGTTAAACAAGGTGGAAGACATGACCATTTCATAGCCTACCCTCTGCTGCTCTTGATTGCCTCCCCCAGCCTCACAAACAGAGGGTTGCTGTCTCTTCAGATCTCGTAGCATCTTCTTGTTTCACTGCTCCCGAAGTGGTTTCTGTCAAAAGAACCTAATTTACCTTGAACAATACTATGCCGGTTTATAGAAAACATCCTTCTAACAGGATGAGCAGAGGAAGTAATTGTACAAACAGTTATGCTGCTGTAAGGTAATTATCATAGAATCATAGGATCATAAAACGGTTAGAGTTGGAAGGGACCTTAAAGATCATCTAGTTCCAACCACCCTGCCATGGGCAGGGACACCTCCCACTAGATCAGGCTGTGCAAAACTCCATCCAACTTGGCCTTGAACACTTTCAGGGATGGGGCATCCACAACTTCACTGGGCAACCTGTTCCAGTGTCTCACTACCCTCAGAGTATAGAATTTCTTCCTAATATCTAACCTAAATCCACGCTCTTCCAGTTTAAAACCATTCCCCCTCATCCTATCGCTACAATCCCTGATAAAGAGTCCCTCTCCATCTCTCCTGTCGGCTGCCTTTAGGTACTGGAAGGCTGCTACAAGGTCTCCCTGGCGCCTTCTCCATGCTGAACAACCCCAACTCTCTCAGCCTTTCCTCACAGGAGAGG
>RSEF01000001.1:206383485-206400750 GCA_003993805.1 Himantopus leucocephalus | reverse complement strand
TGCAGGGCCTTGCATTTGGCCTTGTTGAACCTCATAAGGTTTGCACAGGCCCACCTCTCAAGTCTCTCCAGATCTCTCTGCATGGCATCCCTTCCCTCCAGCGCATCAACTACACCACAGAGCTTGGTGTTGTTGGCAAACTTGCTGAGGGTGCACTCGATCCCACTGTCCATGTCATGGACAATGATGTTAACTAGTGCTGGTCCCAGTACTGACCCCGAGGAACACCAACCGTTGCCGGTTGCCACTTGGACATCGAGCCATTGACCACAACTCTTTGGGTGTGGCCATCCAGCCAAATCCCTATCCACCAAGTACTCCATCCATCAAATCCATGTCTCTCCAATTTAGAGACCAGAATGTCATGCGGGACACTGTCAAATGCCTGGCACAATTGTAACCACCATGCACAGAGCTGATGAGCGTTTCAAGACTGGCTGAGGGCAGTGCTCTTTCCAGATACCTGCAGCCAAAACAGCATGTTTTGCTCATGCCTAACATCCATGAATGTGGGCTGCCCCCGAAGCAGCCAGCAGCCAGAGGAGGTATTCAGAAAATGGGAAGCCAGGCTGGTGTGGCCGGAGCCCAAGTATACAGGACTCCTGAACTTACTTAAAGAGCATTAATGTATTGTCAAGTAAGGTAGTGAGATGAAAAGTAAATAAGAATGAAGAAAAAGACTGCAAAAGCACAGAGAAGAGTTTGAGAAGGGACGTTAGCAACAAAACCTCTGCTGGAAGCACCAGAGACGGATTGGAATATGCATGAGCCGCAGATCTGGTATGCAGAGTGTGTCCCAGAGTTCAAGTCCTGATTTGAAATTCCTTCCACCTCCTCAGATACAGGATGATTAGGATGCTTTTTCCATTCAAGACGGATGTAAGCATTGCTCTGGAAGCCAAATTCTGTCTCCAGAGCAGAGAACTATCTGTGTTTAGTTCTTGCAGGCCTAACTGTACTTGTCATTGACTTTAAAGTTTGCATCTCTTTTTTAGCCTCTTGAGTCCCATTTTATAATCCACTTTGCACTTTCCTCCTGTGTGTCACTGCTCCTCTGTTTAAAGAGAAACATATAATACCTTTGGTTTTCATTTTGTGAAATATTTTTGATGAGAAATGTCTTGTCCCTCTTCTCCACTCCCTCCCTCCCTGAGAGTTTACCCACTGATTCTCTGTTTTTGTTTCTCCAGGTGTTTCAACCTGCAGATCAGGAGTTCTTGAAAGCAGCCTTCTTGAGTGATCAGTTATCACAGTGTGAAAATGTCCATTGAGGTATTTCACACGCAGATACCATCTCCAGAGTGGGTAGCCAGTCCCTCGGGGTGCTTTAAAATGTGTGATAATGAATTAGATTCTCAGAGCTGGAGTGTTCTGCAAATCTTGCTGCTCTAAGTCTCAAGTTGCATGCCCCAAATTCAGAGATACCTGCAGTCAGGAGTCATTTCTGTAAAGTTTCTCACCACCGCAGTGTCCTCCACTGGGTTCCTAGATCAAATATTCTTATTTAACAAGTCAGAAGGAAGGAAAATTAGTCAAGAATAATGCAAAGGAAAAAGTTAGAAAGAGGAATTAACAAGCATAAACAGTTCTCCCATTAGTCTTCCTCCCAAAACACATGCACATAAGACGAATAACAAAGATACCCAGAGAAGAACCACAAACTGCTTCCTTTTGCAGCTCTTCCAGGGGAGAAATAAGGAAGCTCTTTGTCATCCCTGTCACCCAGCTCTTTAACATTCTGGTCCTACCAGTACTTACAAATTTATTCATAGCCTAGAATATCTTGTCCAGAATTCAAACTCATAGTGAATGATTTACCTGAAAACCTCTATTTAACAAATTTTTCAAAACCAAAACAATTCTTAAGACTTTAATTAAATAGAATGGAGATTAAATTAAAAAAGGAATCTCATTTCCCTTGCACGAAATGTGGTGGCAGTTGGAATGTGTAACCCAGCATTGCCTCATGTAAGCATTGCTCAGTGTACGCACAGAGCATTGATGTGAGGATATTAAATACAATCAGGAGGCCTCACAATATTTTATGGGTACAGAATTAAATTTAAACATAAAAGTAGTAATTAAACTGGGATTTCAGCTGAGTATTATGTATTATAGCAATCTGATAATTGCAAAAGTATTTAAAGAAATGAATACACTTTCAGCTTAACAAAACCCTCCTTCTGATACAACGCAAAGTGCTGTGTTATTCCATTTTATTCACCATTTTTTGCAATACTTTTTTAGAAATGGAAAAATCCCACTAATAGGGTTTCTGAAATCAAATGCAGACAACAGTCTTGTGGGACATTGAGGGATATATTATGGGCGCCTACTACGGGTGAGTAATTTAATCATTAAAATTAGCTCTTCCCATGGTCTTTGTAAAGATTTGGTATTCCTGGCTATAATTGGGCTAAAAGGTTGATTGACCTGTGAAAGTAGGGTGCATATCTGGTCTCTAGCCTAGGCCCAGTTCATGGTCTGAGCACCACTTTCTGGCCAGACTGATACTGCAGAGTTGGTCCTCCCTAATGTATTTTCCCATGCAGTGTGTTATTCAAACTGGTATCTATTTGCCAGTGGTTTGGGTCAAGTCCAAGTGATTTTTTTGTCTTCCTTTCTTTCCCTGCTGAAATTAAAAACTAAAACAGGTGAATAATAACTTCAGTTTAACCAAATTACTTGCCTTCCCCTCAGTGCAATGTTTCATTTTCTTTCAGATTTCCTTTGTTCCCTTGTTTTTACTATTCTGCCTGAGGAACTTTCAGACTTAATCATGACACTATTACATTTGGAATACCTGAGGAAAAAGCATTTCGCAAATTCATTTGTTTTGATTTTTTTAGTCACAGCCATTCACTAATAGATTTAGTTGCGCTCAGATTGCGTTTGTCCAGATCTCATCTCAAGTGCATTGTCTACTCCAGCTTTTAATGACTCAAGAGTCAGGATTTCCAGTGGGGCTGTTGATATCTATCATACCAAAATACAAAGGCACATAAAATGAGAGTGGTTGCAGAAATGAGCTGAAGAGGAACACCCTAGCTGAGCGTTGTTGATTTCAGTGACATCCAGGTTGTCCAAGTTGGTGGTCCACACAAAGTTTTTCAAGATCTGCATACCATGATCTTCTGTCAGTCACACAGCTGGATCTACGTGTACCAGACACAGGGTGTGCACAGACACCGTGGGACTTCCTGTTCCTGGGAGACGAGTTGTGCTGCCAATGCGTAGTCCCATGCATGGTCCCTGGATAAGGATACACTTTGTGAACTCTTGAGAAAGGGAGGGGGCTCCTGGTCACCATTTAGTAAAGTCTGCTCTTAGTGGTTCCTTTTCCAAAGGACAACATGGTACCTGTCAGGGAAATGGCTACATATCAAATAATGAAATGTTCTGGGTTGCCACATACTTGCTCCTGACTCTTGCTCCCAACAGCTTCTCTCTCCTTTTTCTCATCACATGCATGAGTGTGCTCTGAGCCAAGGGAATTGTCCACCAGCTCTTTGCCCAGATCTGCAGGTGCCAGGCTACAGATGGTCTATGGGAGGAAGAGGGGGACTGCGGCTGAGGATCCCAAGCCCATGTCTAGGTGACTGAGCAAAAGTGCTGCTTCAGATCAGTAGGGAGAAACTACATGTATTGCATAACTGGGGGGGAAAGGCTGGTCCTACAAGGGGCGATGGAGACTGGAGCCAAGGTCCAGGTGCTGTCCTTCCCTGCAGGAACACCGCGCTTTTCAGACACCTCTGATACGCCATTCGCAGCCTCTCTACTTGGGTTCTTTCCAATGTAAAATGCAGACACAACCATATTTAACTTCATAAATCTCATATGTTCTGGATATAAAGCCATTTTAAAAAGTTTCAATTTATTAATATCGCTAAAACCTTCTAAAATCTTTAGGCATACGTTATCCTCTTAGTGCTGTGAAGAATTATTAGTTTTGATGCCTGCAAATCTGCAAGATATTGAATCCAAGCCTTATAGAGTGGGAAAAGAAAGCAAAAGAATTTTTCACTGAAACCCCACATGCCTATTTGCCTATTTGTGAAGGTCAGGTTAAAAATACCCAGCCTTTTCAGTCAGCGTGTACGCCGGGGAAAGCCTTTCATTCAGTACGCTTTCAGAGACAAGTCCTTGTATTTAACCCTTTTCTCCTCTGAGGTTATCCCTAGTCCCTTCATTTTCTCTGTCCGGACTTCCATGGTTGCCCCTTAAACACAACAGTCCAGGAGATTTATTTTCCAGTCAGTAGCCCCTGACATTCATACAGGGAGAGAGAATTCATTAAGCACAAATAGTGGTATGCAGAAGTCATGCCCAGGGATAAATTGTAGCTCCTGGACGTGAGAGGGCAAACTGCTAGACTCAGCCAAAACCAGAGCGAGAAGATGATAGCAGTGACAGTGCCAAGAGGGATGTCCAGGCCACACAGATGGCAAAGAGTGGGTGTGTGAGAAACACCCAAACTCTGCAGGTCATTGGAGAGGTATTGGGGGCCTTCGGGGAGTAGAGCTGGGCGAGACTAACAGCAGTGCCAACAGGTGACCATGTCAGCAATGCCACGCAAGGCCAAGATTGCCCAGGTAAATGAGTCAAAAATACCAAGTTTGGGCATGAATATGGCAGAACTGGCACCAAGGCGGGAACAGGGCTTCAGGAGCAGACTGTGTAACTGGGGGGAGGCTGAGGTCTGGGAAGGGAGATACAAGCAGCAAAAGGAGGGCCAAGAACCAGGAAGGGTCAGGTTGGACGGGGCTCTGAGCATCCAGACCTAGTTGAAGATGTCCCTGCTCATTGTAGAGAGGATTGGACTAGATGACCTTTAAAGGTCCCTTCCAACCCCAACAATTCTTTGATTCTATGAAAGGGATGATGAGATGTGCAAATCCCATGATGGATGATGTCTGGGGCATGTGCTGGACAGCCCCAAGTTCACTGACGGTGGCTGGAGCAGTACAGACACCCAAACCTGCTGTGCTGACCATGACATGAGGGTCTGTCTGCAGCTGGAGTGGGAGCAGGTGGGTGCTTTCCCTGGCTGGTGAGGGGACAGACAGACAAGGACAGAGGGAGACAGACGTGGCCAGACAGATTGAGCATCCTGGTATCACTGTGTCAGTGCTTGTTTCAGGCCTGACAGCATCGGCAACTGCATGCTATTTCATAGCACCTTCCCTTCACAATTTCTCCTCACAGCCATGAAACTGGCTCTTCTTTCACGGCTGAATGTCTCTCACTTAAACTTCCTGGCTGCTTTTTTGCCTTTATCAAAAGGTTGAAAATTCCTTCTCCCTTTTCTTTGCCCCCCGGCCTGCTAGCAGATGTTATTGAATGTATAAGAAGCTACCTGCAGTGACCAGGTTAGCTTTGTATTTAACAAAATAAAGAGGCAAAGGTAAAAACACAGCCCTGTTGTTATACTGCATTGAAACAGTGAAACAAAGCTTGGGGTTTGAGTACAGGACGCTCAGTCCTCAAACACCACTGAAGTGCTTTAAATCTTTTATTACAGATACAGAAAAGAATAAAAAGGGATTAATTCCATCGATGCTTTATGTATTTTTTTTATTCAGTGTTCCTTTTTTACCTTCAGCTCAAGGAAGTTTTTGTAAGAAAAAAATATCCATATTTGACAGTCTTTTTGACAACTGGCTGGGAATTACTAGACTTTTTGGAGTGAAGTCCAAAGGCAAACTGGAATGAGCTGATTTGCTGTAATATCCCGCTTCCTTCAAGACAAAAGGACGCAGACATACACAAAAGGGCAGAGAACAAGATAGTCATGACATAAGGCAGCTTTCTTCCCTCATGCTGTTTCTTTATAACTTTGCTTTTGGAGAAACACAGGTTCTGCACCCTGTTTTACTTGTACCTCATGCTAACGTCAAGTGTTGAACTGTTTACCCACTGCTTTTAGCTTCCTCTTTGGTCCAAGGCTCACAACGGTTTTGCAAAAGGTGCAATGTTAGCTGGCTAAGGCATAATTCTTCCTTTTTTTTTTTCCAACAGAAAGTAACTCGATAGAGAAGGAGGCAGGAAGAAGAAATAAAGTGAGGAGAAAAAAGGATCACAGCAATACACAGGTAGGAGAGACTTTAGATGGTCAGCTAATCCATCCAACTGCCCTGAGGTCATTCAAATACTTTTAGGCCATCTGTTATCTTTTATTAGATACTGAGCCCCCAGTAACTCCTATGCTTTTATTTAGCTCAGGTTTACTGTGTTTAGCTTGTATTTTTCGAGACTGAGTCTCACCTTAATTCCTATTTCTATTCTTAACCTCCTGAAATCCTGCTAGAATACTTAGTACGTTGCTCATATATTTACGATTACAGCTGTATAACCTCCCAGTTCAGACTCCTTTATATATGTGATTAAGGTATTTCCTACCTACACTGCCAGGCAGTCAAAGATGTTAAATTAAACTAAACAGATCACCCACTGTTGTTGGAGCACTCCGAGCACCTGGGGTGGATCCCTTACAGTTTACTGTTGCATTTTGTTTTGGTCTTTTCCTTGGTTCTCACTTACTGTGACAAAGAGAAACCTCCTCTTCAGTGTCCAGACTTGAGCAATCCAAACTTGAGCAATCCAGGCTAGAGCTTGTAAGCACCTTCCTAGACAGGGAAAGGTGGTTGCTTTAACCTAGTACATCACTGAGGTCCATTGTGAAGGGTAAATTCTCTGTCCCTCCATTCCAGCTCTCACATTTGGTATGAGCATGTCACAGCACAAAGTGTAACCTTGGTCAGACTTCCGTGAAAAGGGTAGTAAGCAGTTGGTCGGGGTCCTTTTGGGAGCCAGTAACAAGTGGAATAGCTGGGGACTATTACCAAAGCCCATATTGATCAATAACTTCATCAGAGATCTGGATGGTAACATAACATCATCTGATAATATAAGTTGGATGATGAAAAAAGTGCACCCATAGCAAATTTGCAGATGATACTAAATTAAGTATGTGGCTGATGTGCTCAATGGCAGAGGTTCAATCCAGAAAAGCCTTTGTGACTAGGCCAAGAAAAACTTTACAAAATTCAGCAGAAGTGTGAAGTTCTGCCGGTCAGCAAAATAACCCCATGTATCAGTACAGGCTCAGCACTGGTTGAGTTGCTCTCCTGCTAAAGTGGGCTGGGGGTTATGGTGGATGCCAAATTGAGTATGAGCCAACAGTGTTAATCAGGCAAACTAAGCTACATTAAGAGGATCATGGTCAGTAGACTGTGGCAGTTTATCATTCCTTTCTATTTGTTTAGCGCTGGTGAGGCTACACCTGTGTCCAGTTCCAGGCACCCCACTTCAAGATGGTTGGGGAGAAATTTAAAAGGGTCCATAAAGGGGCTACCAAGATAGTGAAGAACCTAGAGTGTATGAACCCCAAAGAGAGCTTGTGGTATTTAGTCTGTACTACTGAACATACTGCAGTATAGTCAGATGCCATGTAGCCACGATCATCATAGAATCACAGAATCACAGAGTAATTCAGATTGGAAGGGAGCTGAGGAGGTCTCTGGTCCAACCTCTTGCTCACAGCAGGGTCAGCTTGTGGTTAGACTAAGCTGCTCAGGGTTTCATGCAGTTGGGTCTTGAAAACCCCCAAGGACAGACAGCTCTGGAGCATTGTCAGGGCTCAGGCCTGTCTGTGTGAGCCTTCTCTAAACCTTTTCTGCCTATGGGTTTAGAGGAGTAGTGATTCTGAAAACTCTGGTGGCACGCAAAAGACACTATCAACACATAAAAATATCTCTGAGGATGTGGGCTATGGACTTCTGCCCATGTCCTGTTCAAAACAGTGTTCCTTCAGCTCTTGTCTTCCTTACGTACATCCCAAACAATGCTTGGATTGTCACCAAGGCTTTTGGGAATTCCTTGAGTCCTCTAAAGCTAGACTGGGATATCCAGATCCTTAATGCTGTGTTATGGTCAGATGAGGTCAGATGAGATCCATCTATCCCCATCTTGAGAAGCATTGCCCCAGCTAAATACACCTTTTGTGTATTTGTTGCTATGTGTTTCAGAGACTGCAGGAAACTTTTTTATTTTGCTCTCTTACAGTAACTACAGCACACAGTCATGATTGGTATCTTCTTGAAACAAAAATGACTTAAAGGAATGTGCATCAACTCTAATAACAGTGATTCAAACCTTCACTTTTTATATACTGCAATAACAAATTTTATTTACTTGCTTTGATAACATTATATGGCACACAAATGTCTATATTTTTATGTTTATAGACACATTTTTCCTCCTCATACCACTGTCAGTTGTCTCTGTGCTCTGGAAGTGATACTCCTTTCAAACCAATTGTTACCAGAATTACCTGCTTCCACTTGGAGAAAACAGAACCTTTCCAAGTATTTCACACTGACAATTTAACAGGCGAGGTGCAGATGTAGGTAGGAAAAGAAGAGGAAGGAGCGCCTCACTCCTTCCATTTGAAATGCAGTCCTGCCATGTGATGCCCCAGAAAGGGGGAACCGTCACCATCCATGATAATGCGTGTACAGAGTGATAGGATGGAAGCAGAAAGCGCCTTCACCTCTTGACCACTTCAATTATTTTCAAATTTCTTTGTTATAGTGTTTCAGACATCCTGGGTCCAGCCCTCAAGTGTTTACTGACATAAAGAACAGTTTTGGCTCTTGTAATATTTCAAGACAGGGGCTAGTTTGGCAATGTACCTTTTTCATGCCGTGTTCCCTGAAACCAGATGGGAGTACTAGTTCCCATTTCCACATTTTTGCCTTTAATAAAGCTTTCCAAAGCACATAGGCAGTTGAGTTATTACTGCCAAAACTTCACCTTGACACAGCCTCGACGCAGCTTTAACTCAGAGCAAAAACCAAGCAAATCAACCAGGCTGTCTCGATGCAAAACCTGCCTTGTGTGTGCTTTTCCCTGGTGCAAACAGGTTTACACAGCCCCATAGCGCGGGTGCTGAGCAGAGCTTTGCTCCACTCCTGCAAACTCAGAGGCAGACTGGGTGGCTGGTAAAGGCAGTGCATTTCTCTGCTGGTCTTTGGTGAGAGTACGGTCTAAGTCTGTAAAATAAAGATTGTTCACTTGCAGCATTCTCTTTGCTTGGAAAGACTGAATGGAAATGAAATGATTTATGCCTTCATCAGCATTCTTCGTGTCTTCACTTGTTGCAAACACTGTCAGCTGCATTTAAACATATTTACTTGTGCATTTAGGAGTCCTCAGGCAGTAGAATAAGGTAAATAATTTTCTCCTGCTATTTAAGGTATCCTCTAATTTTGCCCAATTGACTTAATTAAAATTATTACCATGAAAATGATTATCACAGGATTTTGGAAAGCAAAAGCAGAGCACAGCAGGATTGTCTAGAGAAGTGTATGTCACGGGCCTGAGTAGGTATCGGTGGCCCTGATCCCCCCCTCCAGGGCTCCCCCGACCGTGCTCAGGGCCCAGGACACCATGTCAGGTCCCTGGGGCCATCAGCCCCTGCCCCAGCGATGCCGCAGCAGGGCTGATCTCCAGCTCCCACAGCCCTGCCCTGCCTGGCCATGGGCTCCAGTAAGTCTTGCCCATCCACATGTCCGTGTCCTGGTCCAGCATTAGCCCATCCTTGTCCCTGAGGATGTGCCTGGCCATCCTTGGAGCTGATGGTGACTTGCAGATTGACTTCCCGGCTTGATCTTGGACCTCCCTCATCACCACAGACTGGCGACCTGACTTAGAGTAGTTTTTTGGTTTAGGGTCAGACTGGAATAGTGAGCAGGACACTCCTAGATTACAGTGCCTGCTCTGATGCCGATAATGACAAATGACAGGCACAAAACTTTTAGGCCTACATATCCTTGTATGTTATGTAAAGAAAGGCATAAGTATAACTAAAACGGACGACATGTTGCATGCAGTTTGGAAGTGAGGAAACAGTGGGGTTTCAGCAAGAGAAGTGGACTGGGTGCCAGAGCAGCAGATATGCAGCTGAGCAGAGTCACCAGGTCAGGTGCTCTCACCTCTGCTTAGACCTCAGAGAGCATCTGGGGTTGATGCCAGGGGAAAATCCTGGAGAAACCACTAAGCCTGTGAAATCTAAAGAGCAAAGGAACCTTTCAAGCATTTGGGGAACTGCAACGATAAGAATTGCACTATCTTCTGATTGAACCTAGGGGCATTAAAATCTGGGTCTATTTTGCAGTTGTATAACACTTCCAATTTTCAAAGGCACGCACAAATATGAATCAGTGCACAAATTTGTATCAGAGCAAAGGCAGACTCGTGTCATCCGCAAGTATCATCTAGAGAAATCATTATTTTGAAACCAAGGCTAATCCACTCCAAGAAAAGACCAATAACAGTGCAAATAGCAGCTCAGACTGGAAGGCCGTTTGATCCAGGATGCTGCTTGTGCAAAGCTGTTGCCAGTGATGTCAGAGTAAAACCTGTCCTGGAGAGCTAGCGTCTCCTGTGTCTGAGTCCTTCTACTGGCACTAGCCTTTGAGTCCAGCCCATGGTTCACATGTGGTGTCTTCTTTAGATGGGACAGCTAGAATATGCTATTCTGGGTGCTGGCATACTTTGTATTTATCTAGACTCATCGGCTTGACCAATTTGCTTCCTCATGCTAACACCTTGTTGGCTGGTATGTTTTGTTGGGTTTTTTTAACTTACATTTTAGGCTAAGTAAATTTTCTTAAAGAATTTTCTGCAATGATGCCTAAGCCCTAGGCACTTTTGGATTATTTGGATCATGTATATGTGTAGAATAATTTGAATTGCTATGTTTAATACATATCTGTGTATGTATATGTATATATACACGTATGCATATATGTATATTTGTGTGTACATATATGTGTGTGTGTATATATATACACAAGTATCAAGGACAAGAAGGTGGTTGGGGGTAGACAGCATGCATTTACAAAAGGGAAATCAGGCTTGACTGTCCTGATAGACTTCTGCAGGGACATGACTCGCTCGGTGGATGAAGAGAGAGCAGCGGATGTTGTTTATTTTTACCTCACCAAGACTTTTGACACTCTCTCCCATAACATCCTCATTGAAAAACTGATGAAGCATGGGCTAGATAAATGAACAGTGAAGGGCACTGATAACTGGCTAAACTGCTGGGCTCAGAGGGTTGCAAGCAGCAGCATGAAGTCCAGCTGGAGGCCAGTAACTAGCTGTGTACCCCAAGGGTCAATACTGGGGCCAACATTGTTTAACACCCTTTTTAATGACCTGAACAATGAGACAGAGCGCAACCTCAACAAATTTGCAGATGACACAAAACTGGGAGGACTGGTTAATAGACCAGATGGTTGGATTGCACCAGGAAGAGCATAGCAACGAAGTCAAGGAAGGTGATCCTTCCTCTCCACTCAGCTCTGGTGAAGCACATCTGGAGTGCTGGTTTCAGTGCTGGGCTCCCCAGTACAAGAGAGACATGGGCATACCGGAGTGAGTTCAGCAAAGCATCACAGAAATTAGTAAGTGATTGGTGTGCACAGAGTCTGAGAGAGCTGGGACTGTTCATCCTAGAGAAGAAAAAGCTCAGGGGGATCTTATCAATATGCATAAATACCTGATGGAAGGCAGTAAAGAAAATGGAGCCAATTTCTCAGTGGTGCCCAGTGACAAGTCAAGAGGCAACAGGCACAAACTGAAATACAAGAAATTCCATTTAAACATATTTTTTTTTCTTGTGATGGTGGTTGAACACATGAACAGGTTATCCAGAAATGCGGTGGAGTCTCCATCCTTGGAGATATTCAAAACCTGGATGGACAATCTCCTGAGCAACCTGCTCTAGGTGACCATGCTGTGAGCAGGGGGGTTGGACTAGACAAACTCCAAAGGTCCCTTCCAACCTCAATGAGTCTGTGATTTTATATGTGTTCATATATGTGTGTGTGTGTGTATGTACACACGCACAGCATTTGATTACACCCATTTTATTTCACAGCAAATCAAATTATTAATTTAAATGGACATTATTGTGCTTGTATAAACACCATACTTTTGCTTCCCTTTGATTCCTTTGTTTCCATTTAGTCCTCAGCAGAACCTGGTAGGGAAGAGTCTCCTGGAGGGAAAAAAATGTTCCTCATAAAGGGATGTAGAAATAGCTGTACAATTCTTGTGAACACTATAGCAAATATCTGCCATTGAGGCTTGTGGGAATGGTAGCTTCTTTACCCTGGCCTAGGATAATGCTGCATGGAGAAGGGGAACAGTGAGCAAAATTCAATTAACATCTGCTGACCTTCAGACGGACCAGTTGACTGATAGACTCAAAACTTTCTTGCAAGGTAGAATTTCCAGCATGCTGAGTTAGAATATCACACTAAGATTGGTAAGGATTGATTTCATTGCGAGATCTGGTGTGTGGTTAGGTGTGACTCATCCCTGCTCATGGACTTCACTGAAACTTGGTGGACAGCTTTAGAATAGCTGTAGTGCTCCCATTGGCACGTCCTGGCATGCTTGCTTCTCCAAGAGTGAAAAAAGGCCTCCCCCTTCCTTGGGTCTTCAGCAGCTACAGCTGGATGTGGAGACAAGGCATATGGTGTGAGAAGCATGCCCACAGGTCTTTCCATTTTTACACTGGAGCACTCAGAAAGAGGACTCTGATGCCTGAGCCCTGAGAGGTCTCTAATCCTCACAGTCCTGAAAACTCTGCTTCTGTCTCACAAGCCCTTGTACCGACAGGAGCTAGCACAACTGGCAGTGCAGACAGCGGGATCCCCAGCACTGCACAACCACAGCAGGAATGTTATGAAGATATGGAAAAATGAGGAGGTTGCAAAGCATGGAAATCCCCAAATTTAAAGTGTGCAGCTTTATTTCACTCCTGTTCCGTATGGACATCATGACCCTTCATCTGTTCACATATTTTTTTGCTGCAGGGACCTGGCCTCATTCAGTAGACACAAATTATATATGTAATTTATTATGTTGTGGTTTCTGAAGCTCCTCAAAAATTAAAATCACATGGTGCCACATTGTCTTGATCTCAATATGTACCTTCGTCATTGTCACTCCAACAAGTCTAGTGGGACCAAAAGCACTCAAGCTTTTCAAAGGCTTTAAGCCTTACCCGATGTGGACCTGTTTTCATGGGGCTGGCAGAAGATGCAGTTCTGGCAGTGAGTCAAGTGGCACCCCAACCTTCATGGCTTGGAGGTGGAGCTCCAGAGACAATCTTATCTCAGCCATACCTTTGGGAGCCAGTCATGCTTCTTCACTGAAGCACACAGTTAAACCTGGTGCGACCTCACACAGTCAGACACTGTGACACTTACCAGCTCTTCACTGTAACCATCTCTCTCCTCCTCTTCAAGTCCTTCCCTGGTCTGTGTTGTGGCTCATCCCATTAAGCATTAACATCTGCCCAGCCGGCATTGACTGCCAAACCATGTTCATATTCTATAACCTGGGCCAGACTACTTTCCATTGCAGTATCATTGAAGTTTACAGTGCTAGCAGGGAATCAGACATTCTGTATTAAATAACAGAACTTTAAGACCAGAGAAGGAAGAGAGCAAGGAGAAGGGATAATGGCTTGCGTGTGATGAAAATGTGGGTCGAGGATGCTCGTAACTTTGTATATTAGCAGATCCTGTTAACCTCCTTATGTCAGGATGTAAACTGTTATTTGTTAAAATCGATAGTAAGCATTGCTCTTTCATATGAAAGATCTTTGATTCAGCCACACACTACTGTGTTAAATTCTTTGTCTGTGGGTTTATTGTGCTGAACACAGTTTGGAGAACTAGGGATCTAAACCTCTGTCTGCAACCCCAGCTGTCACCTCCTCACCCCCCTGCCCCAGGGCCAACGACCTGTGCCAAAGATCCCCAAATCCCAGCACTTGATACAGTCCTCATGGTTGCGTAGCCACAGCTCAGGCTGCTGCAGGCGTCGCACAGTCATTGGGAAAAGCCATGAGACATCTGTAGAGCAGAGCCAGGAAAGGACACAAGATGACACCACAGGTAGAGGTAGGGTGGTTGGGATGGCATCATTACCAGCTCAAGCATTCCTGAGAAAAATCCCATTATGGGACGGTATAAAACCCTAAAGAAGCAAACAGGGAGGTGAAATAGGGCAACTTGGCACCATCGAGGATGTCCCCTGGCACTGCAAAGACCAACTCTTCTCCCCCCGAGATGTGCAGCCAGCAAAGGCACTGAGTGCCGTATGCACATGTTGAGCTCCCTGTGCTCGGCTGGGTAGTTCATTAACCACAGCTATCCTGTGTGTGCATGTGCTTTGATCTTTTAGCTGTTTATATCCTCTTCGCAGAGTCTCTTTCACGCAGTTAAAGATGCCCAACAGAAAGGGATGGAAAGAGGAGGGGGGGTGGTTTTGTTGCTATTATTTGTCCCTCTTTTCTTTCAAATCGCAGTGCTTACAAAGTTTTGAAAAATCAGGAAGCTGATTTACCCTAATGTCTAATCCCTTGTGAGCAGGACCAAATGTTTAACACCACTTCAACTCAACCAATAAAAGTGCATGACAGTGCACACCCACTCATGTCTTTCTGTCCAGGAGTTCAAGAGCAAGACAGTGAAGCCCAGGTTGTCACTCAGTTAATGTACTGATATGCTCTCATTGATGTGACTGCCCTACCATGAGGTCAGTCATTCTGGAGAGCATATTTCCAATGGGAGGTCACAGGACTGTGGTGGGGACATTGCTGGCAGTAGCTCTGTCCCTTGAGGGAAGAACTTGAGCCCAAAAGAAAGAGAGAAGGATATGTCTGGACAGTTTTCCGTATTTCATGTTTGGCTCAATGCCTTGAAGTGGACAGAGAAAAGAACTCAGAACATTTTAATTTATGGACCAAAAAAAAAGTTTCCTTTAATTAAAATTTAGGAGCCAATTTCAACAAGCGGTGTTTGGAAGGCAGCCCGGAAGAAAGAAGACATTATACTATGACAAAATAAACTTAAGAAAGTCAAATTCTGTTGGTAAAATGAATCTAAAATAAAGTGAGGAGCAAACCAGGGAGCAATGGAGGAGACAGTAAGAAGCTATGCTGAATGCAAAAGATTTATTCCCAAGAGAAGGGCATGAAATCATAGAAGGTGAGAGCACCAGGTGAGATCTTCAGTTGCTCTGGGACAGCTTTGGGAGGCAGAGGCAAGCCCTGTCTCCAGACATCCTCTTATCCATGGCAAAGAATTAGCCCAGCCCTTAGCATATTTTTGCTCACAAATATACTCTTTGCTGTGACTCACCTCTCTGGGAAGGGACAGGTTACTTCACAGCAGGAGGAGGATCGAGAAGAAGGTTGTTTCAGGCAGAACTTCTCCCCCTTGTAAAACTTACTGGGCAGAGTAATGGGTGAGGGTTCAGCCTGTGCCTGTGACACGGGGCTGCTCAAGATATTTTTGCGTGTGCCTGTTTTGTGCTCCCAGCATAACTATAAATAGAAGAAACAGAAATGGCAGAATTTAGGAATGTATCAATGGAAAATAATCAATGTTTGGATGCAGCAACATTCCATTTAGTTGTGTAAAGGTTTCTAGGTAACTGAAACTCTCCTTTGGGCAATTTCCTTCTTTTTTTCTCCACCATCGTCCTGTGGTCTGCTAAATACTGTCTTGCCCTGTCAGCATCCAGTCACCATGGAGTTTAAAAAGTGATCATTTTCCTGTCATTGGCCATGGCATTCTCCTTTTTAAATCCTTGACAAACTACAGCAAACCCAGCCTACTTACCTTCTTTTCTGACTTCTTTAATTAATTACTTTCAGCCTTGCGTTGAAAGATCAGTTCTGCATCCTATCTCAGTTACGACCAGTCCCTCCCCTGCTGCAAGCATCCTTTCCTCACCTGGATACCTTTCAAGTACGTGTTTCCACACATTTATCCTTGCTGTCCTTTTCATTTGGGGGCAGTTGTAGTGTAATGAAGTAGTGTGCCTCCAGCATCCCTCTCTTATGCCTTCATAGGAGCAGGCTGACCCCATACGCCAGAAGACGAGCCGGTAGGAAAGGAGACTGGCCTGGCTGAACAGAGAACTTTGGCTGGAACTCAGGAAAAAAAGGAGAGTTTATGACCTTTGGAAGAAGGGACAGGCACCTCAGGAGGACTACAAAGATGTCATGAGGTTATGCAGGAAGAAAATTAGAGGGGGCTAAAGCCCAACTAGAACTTAATCTGGCTACTGCCATAAAAAAAAAAACCCAAAACAACACGAATAAAAGTTTCTATAAATGCATTAGCAATAAGAGGAGGGCTAAAGAGAATCTCCATGCTTTATTGGATGTTTGGGGAAACAGTGACAGAAGATAAGTAACAGGCTTAGTGCCTTCTTTGCCTCAGTATTTGACAGTAAGACCAGTTGTTGTCTGGGTACCCAGCCCCCTGAGCTGGAAGACAGGGACAGGCAGAAGAATGAAACCCCTGTAATCCACAAGGAAATGGTTAGCAACCTGCTACATCACCTACACACACACAAGTCTATGGGGCTGAGTGGACTACACCCAAGGGTACTGAGGGAGCTGGCGCAAGTGCTTACCAGCCATTTTCCATCACTTATCAGCAGTCCTGGCTAACTGGGGAGGTCCCAGCTGACTGGAGGTTAGCAAATGTGATACCCATCTACAAGAAGAGCCAGAAGGAGGATTCAGGAAACTACAAGCCTGTCAGCCTGACTTTGGTGCCTGGGAGGGTTATGGAGCAGATCATCCTGAGTGCCATCACATGGCAAGTACAGGACAACCAGGTGATCAGGCCCAGTCAGCAGGAGTCTGTGGAAGGCAGGTCCTGCTTAACTAACCTGATCTTCTATGACAAGGTAATCCACTCAGTGGATGAGGGAAAGGCTGTGGACATTGTTTACCTAGACTTTAGTAAAGCCTTTGACACTTTTTCCCACAGCATTCTCCTGGAGAAACTGGCTGCTTATGGGTTGGATGTGTGTACCCTTCTCTGAGTAAAAAACTGGCTGGATGGCTGGGCCCAGAGAGTGGTGGTGAATGGAGTTCAATCCAGTTGGTGGCTGGTCACAAGTGGTGTTCCCCAGGGCTCAGCATTGGGGATGGTTCTGTTTAATATCTTTATCAATGATCTGGACGAGGGGATTGAGTGCACCCTCAGTAAGTTTGCAGATGACACTAAGTTGGGTGGGAGTGTAGGTCTGCTTGAGGGTAGAAAGTCTCTACAGAGGGATCTGGACAGACTGGATCAATAGGTCGAGGCCAATTGTATGAGGTTCAACAAGGCTAAGTGTTGGGTCCTGCACTTGGGTCACAACAACCCCATGCAGCGC
>RSEF01000001.1:206367789-206383385 GCA_003993805.1 Himantopus leucocephalus | reverse complement strand
AGCACATAGTTCAGTTCACCCTAGACATCTGAGCATAGGATTAATTTATTTAAACTGTAGTGGCTAATGCCCTAGGGTATCCAAGATGTCTGCACAGGTCTGGCAGACAAGATACAGAAATTCAGGGGGGCCTTCTTTTTCAGAGTGGCAGCTGAAGGTCAGATGGGTACTCCCCAGTGCTTAAGATGCTCAATACCCATGTGTAGGCAACCATTATACCTCTTCTTTCTAGAGGATGACTGAATCATTCTCTGGGCTCTGCTATTGACTCGGTGTCTATCTATAACGGTGTGCATGTAGTTATCTAAATTTGAGTGTCTCTCTATAACAGTGTGCATGTAGTTATCTAAATTTGAGTGTCTCTCTATTGAGCTGTATACCCAGCATGAATTCAGTCCAGGATTAGGAGTACTCAATGTCTAGCACTAATAGCACTGAAGAATTTCTGGGTATGGCAGCAACAGACTTTCAGAGGTTCAGACAAATTCAGTGATAATCAATAAGGCACTTGCAGATCTTACAGGAAGGATCTATCTCACCATACTTCAGGTGTCTCCATCTGAACTGGTTACNATCTTACAGGAAGGATCTATCTCACCATACTTCAGGTGTCTCCATATGAACTGGTTACCTGATGTCCACTTTATATTCAATGCAGAGACATAGGACACTCTGGAGCAACTCATGCTTAGATTTCTCCATGAAGAATTGCTCCTTCAGAGACTAGAGAAACAGCTCAGTGTGAATACCTGAGGTGGAGATTTCTACACTACATCTACCTATGTATGACCAGATTAATTCCATCCTTTGTGCCCCCAGAATGACACACCAACTAAGTGGATTTAATTTTTTTTTTAATTTTACATAGAGAAATGCAGTTAGGCTCTCACTAGGTGTTCATATTCTCCTGTGGACTTAAACCAGTGTTGCTTACTTTTGGTTAGTGTAGCTTGAAACATCCTAAAATCACCCAATTTTCAGAAACGCACAAGCATCCGCTAACAGGTCTCCTTTGGTCTCCTTAGGCACATTAAAAAAATCTCAATTTTGGTTTTAGATCAGGGATGCAACCCTTAGGCTTCAGATTATAACACGGAATTCTGAATCCCTTTGGAAATTCAGAGAGGTCATCTTGATGAGCTAGGGTAAAAACCGTTACTGGGTTGCAGTACTTTTTATCAGAAAGGATATTGTTCACATTTGCTCAAGGTCTCTTCTGGTTCATTCAGAGTACCTAACATTTCTTCAGTTTTAGTGTACCCTGTAAATATCTGTAGTTTGGGAGTACAAATTCAGGAAATATCCTTGATACAGGGCAGATATGTTCATTGCTGACCCCCATGCTGTCCTTATATACTGCAGGGTACGTCAGCATGTTGCAGTGCATATTTTTCAACTAAAACACCATGACCAGAATTATACGAAATGCAACTTTTCATCATTTCATTTGATTCTGTGCATAACTTCATGTATTAATCATCCAGGAGTCCAGGAATTAATGGCACTTTCTCATTTCTTGTAATTCATAAAACCTCTAATAGATTTCTCCCTTGCATGATGGCAACAGTAAAACTGCATATCTGTCATACTTAATCAAGGAGAAATATTAGAGCTAATTTGTGTTAAAGAAGAACTGCTTGTGTAGATTTTACTCAACTTTACTGATATATAGTACTAAATGACTGCTGAAATCAATTCCTAGGAATAAAACCTAAAATAGTATAAAAAATCAATATGAATCCTCAGTGTCAGAACTTAAATGAATTCAGGAGATATAAGGTGGTCATTGCATACAAATTGATTTTTCCAGCTGCCAGGCTGCTAAATATAAGTATCTGGCTTGTGGAGGTACATGCTCATACATTCTCTCACATACACACATTTGCGTATGGTGTTTTACAAAAGTAAAGGTATGATTGCTTTACGGATTAATTCATGCTACGTATTAGTGTCTGCCTCACAGAAGATAAAATTCACAAACTCTCTAGTCATAATGAGTTTTGGAACTGGGAAAATCCAAAAGCAAAATTCAGAACTGCTGCGGATGAACACAACTTCACTGATTTCCATTTTGTCTGTGTGACTTGTCTCAGTTTATAGGAGGTCTGGGGTCTACCTTTGTAAACACAAGTGTCTGAAAATTAGATGGTGTGAAATTCTGGATATACTGATATCAATTGAAAATCCCCGCTTCAACCTGCCAGTGATTTTGGTGGAGCCAGGACTTATGCCTGTGTTGTTCCCCAGCTGCATGATGAGAGTGAGTCATTCACACTGGCTCTGCAGGACCATGGTGGGGTTGGGAAGCAGCACAGCTGGGGACTGTGGCCTTCTCCAGAGAAACGACTTCTGCTCTCATCAGGGCTGGTTTGCTCCAACACTAGAGAAGCAAGACTGCTTACCAGGTCCTGCTTCTTAGAAAGTGTTTTTGCAGCCATACTGGGATCTCTGTCTCATTCATGCTACTGTGCTGTCATAACACAGCAACAAAACAGACCCAGAAAATATTTCCAATAATGAAGTTGCATGGCTCTGGTTTTCTGCATAAACTGAAATGGCAGATGGCATCACAACCCAGAACATGGTAAACAGCACTTTTCCTTGTAAACATGGGGTTCCAAAATTACGGCTCTGCTGATCACAATTCAGCCCATAAAAATGAAAGTTGACAGGGACTTTGGATGACAAATTAACTGACCTGAGACTCAGTAAATCTTTTCACCAGAGGGACAGAATTGCAGGGTTAGTAAGATTTATTCCACTCTCCATATTTTAGTTGAAACAAGCTGCAAATGGCCTTTTGGAAACTTGTTTCAGTTTCAACTTGTAGTTGGAGTCTCGAGATATTTGGGTTATGAATTCATCCCTCAAACTATGTCATTCTGCAGTGGTTTGTGCACCATGTTCAAGGGTCCTTAATTTTGCCACTCTGTGAGACATTGTAGCCTTTCATATGTCCACAAAGTATATAAAACCGTAAGCATTCAGTCATATTTCCCAAAAGCATGGTTCAAGTAAGAGTATGGGGACTGGTGGGAGTTGTGGAAGGGAAGGCTCTTGCCTTCTGCTCCAGCGTGTGACTGCGAGACTGCTGCCCAAAGCAGCATTCAGTGGAGTGGGGCTATAGACCCTAAGCATTCCCAGTGAATCCATTTCTTTGTTTAGTTCAAGTGAATTAGTGAAATTGTGGAAAATAGACTCAAAGAGAGAAAGGACTGTAAAACAGTGGTATTACCTTTTGTGCTTAGTCTTTTCCCTCTCATCTGATTTCACTCCACCCACTGTTCTCTACCCAGCCTTTGCTAGAGGGCTTGTTTTAGCTTGATCCTTCTCTTTCACAAAGACACTTTCTTTTAAAACATGAGCAGAAAGCTCCTGAGCTCCTGCACTTCCAAAATTACCACGACCTCAGAGATGGAATAACTTTAAATGGTGAGCACTAAAGCTATCCTCATGAGTAGAAATGAAATATTTAGGATCTGAGGAAGCTTCCATTTTAGCTGTTCATCTTCTTTTCAGTGTGACATTTCTATCCAGCTTCCATACACACCTCATTTCAATTACTGACTTAAAAGAAGTCAGACTTTCCGTAGCTACTCATAATAGTGAAAAGAAAGGTTTCAGAGTTTTATACTTATCTCAGTGTCTGTAACAAAGCTTACAAGCTGAATCCTTGCAAATATATCTCCAGTGTTTGAAGACATTTTCTTTCTAGCTCTTGACCAGTTGAAAAAGGAATCTGTTTTTCACATGTCTCTGGTGGCAGCTCTAATGCATTTTGACTAGTGGGAATCTCCACATAAAATTTCATAGTAGGCTTTTATGTGTGCATGTATGTGTATAGCACAGGGGAGGTTTGAGAAAACAATGCAAAACAAGAATGGTGCAGGTTATTCATTATCAAGTCAATACTAACAAGATTAAAATACTTAGTTATGATACTTCAGAAAGCAGAAATTTTGTAAATGACCTTTTAAGCTTTCTCCTATGCATTACTTAACACACTTAGTCCAAACTGACACATGACCATCTCCGCAAGCTTGGGGACAGCCAGCAAAATCCCTACTGAGGTCTACCGTACAAGTGTGCGAATAGATTAAGAACTACTTCTCACTTCTCAGCATTAGTTAAAAAAAATCTATGGAAAGTTGTGACATGTTTGAAGAAGTTTCCCTACAGCAGCTCCAGCTGCGCACAAAAAGGTTTCCCGTTGCATTATGCTACCACTGCATACTGCCGTTAAAACAGAAGGATAAAGAAAGATGCCGGTGAGGTTTATAAAGATCTGGGGATGTGGGGATGTGTCAAACTGTCTCTAAGGTAAGAGCCACCCCTGCATTTCTGGTTATTGCAAGAGACAAAACCCAATATCAATTTCTTGGGGGAATCTCTGTTTAGTTTCTTCACATCAGTCTCAAATCATCGGTGGGGTGAAATAAGAATATTCCTCTGGGTGCAAGGGGATTTGAAAATGCAAATTATCAAGTGTGAATTATCAAGAGTGAATAAAGACCCAGGGACAAAACTAGTAGAAGCATTTGAAAAGTTGCAAACACCACCAAATTCAGACTGTTTCTCAGACTGACGTAGGGTAGGATTTTGTTCTCTTAGTCTTCTAGGAGAGATCTCTGCTATAGAAATGTTGGTGGCAAGACCTGGAGCCAACCTTCTGTCAAAGTGGGACTAACTCATCACCAGGTCAAGTCATCCAGGGGTCTGTCTAACCAAGCCTTGAACACCTCCAAGAATGGAGATTTTTAACCCTCCACCCGGACACCTTGTTCCTAACAATCCCTCTCCAGTTTCTTCCCATCCCTCTTGAACTTGCCTCAGTATTCCAGGTGTGACTTTCCCATTGCCAAGTAGAAGGGAATAATAATAATTTCCTTGGATCTGCTGGTTGTGTTTCTTCTTATGTTGTGTCTTTAATCTGGACATCTACATCTGAACTGCTTCTCTTGATTTTGCTGATAGAGAACTGGAGAGAAAGAAGCACCTCTAAGCATGATTCACCTTATATGTAAATAGATATTTAATACTGGTCAAATAAATAATGTCCTGCTAGTGCTTTTTACTTTCCATCATATTAGGGACTAACCCCGCTGACGAAAACTACAGTGGAAATATCTAACACCAAGTAAAATGAATCCCACCTATACAGTCCCTAGGGGTAGTCCTTCATTAACTACTAAATAAGGATGACAGAAGACAGGTAATTATCAAAAGCTCCTAAGGACAAAGTAACTATTTTCTTATTCCGATGCAGTGAAGTCCTGATGATGTTTTTGATGTGTAGGGCCAGATTTTCAAAGATATTCAAGCATCTAAATATGCAGATAGTCACCTACTGGAGATCAACGAAATAGACAATTTGGCAAGGCATTGAAAAGCAACAATGAACTCGGTTCCTAACTAATCTCCAGGCTCTGTAAATGTCACTAGCTACCTCAGTCCCTTCGCAAATCTGTTTTTTAATCACGGACTTCTAAGTTGCTTAGTTGCTTTTGGAAACCAGACCCAGCAAGCCTCCATTTCCTGAGTGTCAGCCAGAAAAGCATATGATTACAACTGGTACATCAATTTCCAAATTCTGCCTGGGCAATATCAGTTCACTCTGCATCCCCATAAAAAACACAGCACTGTGTTCTCTGCTCACCTATAAAATATGCAATCAGAATATGTATCTAGATGCAAATAAGTCTTGATGCTAATGCATTTGCACTGCAA
This sequence comes from Himantopus leucocephalus, assembly GCA_003993805.1. Classification (NCBI taxonomy): domain Eukaryota; kingdom Metazoa; phylum Chordata; class Aves; order Charadriiformes; family Recurvirostridae; genus Himantopus; species Himantopus leucocephalus. Next base: position 206,377,658 of record RSEF01000001.1, on the reverse strand, counting down.
TTCCTTTCACAGTCTGAGTGCCTTTAATTCCCTTTACCAGATGCAATTCCTGCAAAGAACTGGCAAAACAGTTGCAATTAAAAACACACTCTCTAAGCGATTAGGATGAAAAATCAATCTTCCCTGACTGTCGTCTGTAATTCCCAGCTTGCGGGTGGGCAGCCATGTAATTATGTATCTGTATCACACACACACACACACATGCACACATTCATGCTTTTTCTATATCAGGATTGATTACTTATCATGATGAAAATATCATTTTCAGAACGATATGAAACTCAACATTTGTTTCACAATAAACTAATGAACGTGCCCTGTGATGCCTTAAAATACCTATTTGCCAGAGGAGGACTGTGTGTGTTTGAAAATAATTACAAGAATGAACTCCAGATGGTCCCGCTGTCAAGGTACAGTAGGTCTTTGTTTGGCTTAACTAGCATGAACTGTGGCAGAGAGAAATCAGATAATCACAAAGCTGAACAAAGCACATATTCAGGGATATGTCTCTTATTTTCCTGGCTATTTGAGTAGCATACTTTGAACTTGAGAGAGAGAAAAATAAACCTGTGTGAACAGGAAAACAAGCAGCAGAACACATAAATGCTGTGTCGGGTGTCATATCTTCCAATTATGCATCTATACACTATGATGTAGCATTGAACATTTATATATATGATTCATAAGCATATTCATGAGTATATGCATGACTATATATATTCATGGCATACTCAGCAACCTGAAAAAAAAAAAAAAGGTAAAACTACAACATGCAGAATGAGAGAAAGAGCCAGGACAGTCTTGTAAATCCAAACAGAGCTGGCTGTGGCTGTCTGAATCGTAATTGTCTCCATGTTACTGCTGCTTCTGCTGACTCCTCACAAAGTTCAGCTGAAGGAGCTCCACAGCCAGGTGTGCCCAGCCCCGACAGTGTGGTCCCTCTGTGAGTGGCATGCTGCTTCTCCTGCTTATTTCTCTGCCTCTTCTCTACAGCCAGCTGCCTGCAGGACAGCAGCTTACTCAGGCAGGTCGGGCCCTGAACTAACCCATTGGGTGTGCTGGGGCACGGGATGTCTCACTGGTTCTGGATGGTCTTCCTGGGCACGGCCAAGACCACACTTTCAGATTGGATGGCTAAAAGGCAGGCAAGCCTTGAGCATGGACTCAGCAGTGGCCTTCCCGTTCAGCATAGAGGTTACCAGTGGGGAAGGGAGCAGTTTTAATGGTGCAGAGGGAATACTGTAACAAGACAGTCCTGAAACGCTCCTTGGTGTTGTGCAGTACGTGCCATAATACTTATAAATCAGAGAGAAGTAAAAATATTTTTTGTATTGATAAACCTACAACTAAGAATTGTAAAAAACCCACCAACCTCAAAAGAGTCAAAATAAATCCCCAAATAGGATGCAGCTCTGCTCAATCCCTGGATATCATCATAAAGAAAAGCTCTGTTTAGTCTGGCATGTATTCCTCTTTTTTTTTTTTTTAATCCACCCTGTATTTCCATCATATATTTGGAAATCTGTTTGTGAGTCTGATATTTTCATGGATTTTTGGCACATCATTTTTGACAACATAAAAATATTCTGGGAAGCCATCAACTATGGGCTTTTAGCTACCAGAAGCTGCAGTCATCACATGACTGAAGGTCACCAAAATAACCCATGCCAATGCTCAGCAACCCATCTGTGTCATGTCTTCTCAGCTACCAATCTGCAATGCTGGTTGTCCTTGTTGTACCAGACCAAAGCTGCTGTGCTCCTTTGGTTTGTTTAGCTGAAGTTTTTCTATGCCTGTACGATAAGTTTACAGCATGGTCCTTTATGAGCCCTTTTGATTACCAGTCCTGCAGATGACAGGATTTGGCTTATGCTGCAGCCAACCTCTTCTGAAGTGTTATACCCAGGTTGGGCACACACCAAAATAAGGTCTGATGAATGGAAAACACAGCTTCCAGGAGGGAGCTACAGCTTGCTCCACAGTGGAGGTAAAGTGCTGGTCCAGTATGGGGATTTAAGAGATAAAATGTGCCGAAAAGTGTTGGGCTATATGTAGAGTTGGGACGATCATAGAATCATAGAATGGTTTGCATTGGAAGAGACCTTCAAAGATTATGTAGTTCAACCTTCTGCCATGGGCAGAGACATCTTTCACTAGTTCAGGTTGATCAGAGCCACATACAACCTGACCTTGAACACTTCCAATGGATGGGGCACCCACAACTTCTCTGGGCAGCCCATTCCAGTGTCTCACCACCGTCATTGTAAAAAATTTTCTTCCTTAAATCAAATCTAAATATACCTTCTTTCAGCTTAAAACCATTGCCCCTTGTCCTGTCACTACAGACCTCAGTAAAAAGTCTCTCCATTTCTTATAAGCCCCCTTTATAAATTGAAAGGCAGCAATAAGGTCTCCCCGGAGCCTTCTCTTCTCCAGGCTGAACAATCCCAACTCTCTCAGCATTTCTTCATAGGTGAGGTGTTCCATCCCTCTAATCATTTTTGTGGCCCTCCTCTAGACCCGCACGGACAGGTCCATGTGTTTCTTGCACTGAGGACTTCAGAGCTGGATGCAGTACTCCAGGTGGGGTCTCAACAAGAGCAGAGTAGGGGGAGTAGAATCACCTCCCTCAACCTGCTGGCCACACTTCTTTTGATGCAGCCCAGGATATGATTGACTTTCTGGGCTGCAAGTCCACATTGCTGGCTCATGTCCAATTTTTCATCCACCAATACCCTCATGTCCTTCTCCTCGGGGCTGCTCTCAATCCATTTTTTTCCCCAATCTGTGTTGATATTAGGGATTTCCCCAACCCATGGGCTGGAACTTGTACTTGGCCTTGTTAAACTTCATGAGGTACGCATGGGCCCACTCCTCAGGCCTGTCAAGCTCCCTCTGGATGGCATCCCTTCCCTTTCGCATATCAACCGCACCACTCAACTTGGTGTCACCTGCAGACTTCCTGAAGGTGTACTCAATCCCACTATGTCATTGATGAAGATATTAAACAGTACTGGTCACAGCATGGACCTTTGAGGAGCACCACTCATTACTGGTTTCCATTTGGACATTGAGCCATTGATTATAACTCTTTGGACATGGCCATTCAGCCAATTCCTTATCCATCTAACAGTCCATCCATGAAAACCATATCTTGCCGATTTAGAGGTAAGAATGTTGTGGTGGCCTGTGTCAAAGGCCTTACAGAAAACCAGGTAGATGACATGCATAGCTCTTCCCTTATTCACTGATGCTGTCACTCCATCCTACCTCTTGAGGTAGATGCAACATTAATAGCACCTGAGAACAAGTGGAAACTAAAGATTTTCCTTGGTACCAATAAACCTTGAGAACCTAGAAAGACAAGAACCTCTGAGTAGAGGTGAACAATTCATGAACAGTTGATACCTGAAAATAAGTCATCTGAACAATTTATAATAACATTATTGAAGTCCCTCTAAAGGAGGGGAAGAAGAGGTCAAAAAGAAAAATAAAATTGTATAACAGGATCGTTAATGTTATAGAGAGAATAGGTTGGAAAAATGGGACTTTCAATAAAATTAAAAGATGGGAGCCTGAAGATCACTTAAAGGAAATACTTATTCCCAGAATCAATAAGTCTACCATGGAACTTCTTGTCAAAGGAAGTTGTTGAGACCAAGAACTAACCAGGATTTTTTTGTGGGTGTCAGAATTACCATAATTAATTATGCACATTCTGAGGGAAACCATCTGCTCCAGAGCTGATTATCAACTCTTGTACACCTCAAATGAGAAGAGGAAGGGGAGGAGAAATAGATTATCTGATACCTGACTACTGCAATATCTTAATGGCTTACTCTAAAACTTCTTGTCTGTCAGAGACAGAGTGCAACTCACAGACCTCAGGTTCAACCTTACAAAGCAGCCTCTGTTTTGCACAGCAGCTGTCTGGCCACAACATTCTGAGAGACTGGTTATTCAAGGGCTATTTGCATTGAATATTGAGGACATGAGAGGATTAGGAAGGTCTAGCAGCATTGGAGCATGAGTCACCAGAATAGTGTCTTCTCCTGGATGTAGCTTATTTTGTTCCTCATCAGCTGTGACTGGGTCATTTAACATGCTCTAGGACAGCCCAACCTAATGTTTTAAGCCTTTCATGATCTACAAATTTCCTTGCTCTTCAATGTCCCTTTTTCTGACGTTAGCAATATAGATATCCTGTCATTCCAATTATGATGCCTGCCTTTTCACGTCTCTCAATTTTAAAGTTGCATGGCGTGATGCTCCGCTTGTTGCCAGGAAGACACTATTTATGAGCATCATTGGGCATCAGCTTGAAAAAGCCACTGGTGCCCTTCAATCCATGGTGGGCGCCTTTGAAATCAATGTGTGACTGAGGTGGGATAAGGAAGGATAGATTTCTACTTTTGTAAGGCTTTGTAGAAAAGTTAACTTTCTAGGACATGATAATAATCAAAGAAATATTGTGGGTTTTCTTCATTTTCATTTTCTGATTATTCATATAATTATACACCCTCTCCTGGATTCAGATTCATTTATAAATTGCAACTGGGACAGACAGCAGTTGAAGGATAATTGGGTAGTTTACATAAATTAGATCCCTTAGGTGTATCCAGGGCAAAGTCAAGATATTCAAGGAGAAGAAGAGAGATGTAAAAAATACGGAAAAAGTTAGAATTAATTAAAAGACAACCCACTTAGTCACATTCAGAGCATTTAGTAGTTTACTAAAACATACAGCAGACCTAAAGGGCAGTAATCTATTTTTGGTTCTTGATATGACTGCAATCAAATGACTATGGAATGTGTCTTCTGTGCATTATCTCTATTATCTTTTTTAATAATAAGGTGGTGAATGATTGTAGGTGGGTTGTCATATTTTAGAGGAAAAATTCCTCCTGAATCCCACCTCCACCATACAATTTTCTTCTCAAGCTGGTTCAGCACTGAGCTATTTGAGTTTCACATGAAATCTTCTTTAGTTTATTTATTATGTGTTTTCCATAACCCTTTTGCATGTTGATTTCTATCAAGTTTTTTGAGATATGCATTGCCCTCCCACAGAATAAGCATGAGCAAAGATTATGTCAGGTTATACAGCTAGATATTGCCAAAGACTAGACAGGATATCCTTTCCTCACCAAAGCTGATGATACAGGTTTGAGACATAACAGCTGGGAGTAGGAGACGTATAAAATGTTATTGGAGGTGGCTGCAAATAAAGAACATATTTGCACAGAATAACTATGTGTTCATTTATTTTACTGACTCCATCCAGGGACAAATAGCAAATAAGAAATGAGATATCAAATCTATTAGCAAAAAGAGGGAGGTGCTCTGCTGCTATTTAGTATTTCTATTTAGCAAGGCAATTTATTTTTAAATTACAAGACATATTTTTATTAGCAATGTTTGTCTTGCACAGCTAGGGAGCTACTAGTTAACAAGACTGGATAGTGTGATTGTCTTCTCCATAGCAATGGGAAAAAAACGTTTGCTTTCAGTTCCTTGGAGACAGAAGGAGGATGATGAAAAGAATAGCTCCCTCTCCAGTCAGCAAGTATGAGGCTGTGTTGGAGAATAGATTTTCAGAGGGTAGCCTGCTTAAGTGACTGTGTAAGTGCTGAGATACCACAATGATGGATGTTTTATAAATGCCTAGGTAGGTAGATAGATATGACAACCGGAATAGTTCTAGGTTTAAACTGAAATGAGGCACTCCATCACCGTGTCATCTCCGGAAAGTCACTTGACCTTCTTGTTCCTGAATCAGACCAGCTGTAAGAGCTGATAAAAAGCTGTCTTTCTCTGAAACCAAGAGCTTAATCCAAAATTATGGCTTTCCAGGGAAGCCTTTTACTTGATTCAAGTGGACCTGGGCTCAGGTCTTAAATACTTCACATCGACTGAACAAGTCTTCTTTGCTGTGCCTCATCTTGCTCTTTTCCCTTCCTCCTCCTCACTCCCTGCCAGGCAAGTACTAACCATTACCTCCTAGAGACGGCTGAAAGACTTGAGAGCTTGCTAGTCTGGGCTCTTCCCTCCCCTCTCCTACTCCTCAGTTTCTTCTTGTTGTACACATGACTTTGTTTATCAGGAGTTTAATATTTCAGTGTTTTATAAGTATTTTGTGGGACAATGCAATTTATCCTACAAGGATGAAGCTGACAGCATGGTAATTAAGAATAGAATAAATGCTAAGGGTGAGAGCAGATTGCAGTGAATGACTGATTATTTTTGATAAGGAAATTGCTCTGCTGGTAACAGAACACACACTATTTAAGAGCTGAATGGAGGTGCCAGAAACAAATACAAACAAATAATGTATTCATCAGTGTAAATATACTACCTGTGCTGTTCATCTGCAACACATCTAGCTCTGCCAATAACTTCCAACAAGTGGATGACCATCAAGAGAAGCATATTATTTGCACATAGATAAATTTGTTGGTAAATTCAGAACCTGTATATTTATTATGTGACTGGAAAGTGAATCTCATTGTTATTGGCAGTGCAGCAAGACAAAGCACGGACTCCCCCAGAATTAGACATCTGACTCAAATCAATTTGTGTGAATAATGATGCCTGACATTACTGTTTGGTAAGGATCCTGAAAGCTTTAGAGGCACGAATGTGTGAATGCCCAAGAAGTCCTTGTCAAGTAAGTAAGTGTAACTCCCATTTTACAAATGAGTGAACCACAGCAGAAAGCCAAAGAGATGGCATCTTTGTGACAGTGCTGAGAACAGCCTTCCAGAGCAGCAAGTTCTCACGTAGGGAAGGGTGTGGACAAGGCAGGTGACAGAACAAGCATCTGGAACTGTTCTTCCAGCTAACTGATACTGGATTTGTCCCAGCTGAGATCAGACTACACAAATTCATCCATACATCTCTATTAGCCATTCAGACCTGTGGGAAAAGCGGCAATGATATTCAGTTCAAACAGTAGCCCATAAAAGACAGGTGCCAACCTGTGTTCTTGAGCTGTATTTGGGCATCATGCCATTCAAGTGCAACTTGTATGCCAGGGCTGCATTACGTGGCTGATAGCAGAGGTGTGTTTGTCTACAAGATGCTGCCATGCATCTTTAACAACTACACGTTGCCCAGAGAGGTGGTAGGTGCCCCATCCCTGGAAACATTAAAGGTCAGGCTGGATGGGGCTTTGAGCAACCTGATCTAGTTGAAGATGTCCCTGCTCATTGTAGGGGGGTTGGAGTAGATGACCTTTAAAGGTACATTCCATCCCAAATTATTCTATGATTCTATGCATATTCCTGGCTTTTGGAGTGCGCTGGGAGGTGTGAGGCATCAGAAAGTTCTGAGTCCAATGTCACTGAATCCTCCTGCAACCCAGAAACACATGTCCATCAACACCTAAAAAACTTCTTCTCCTTCTAAGGGAGACATTGTCAGCTCCCACCTGCAAACTGTTCCTCCTGCCCCAGCTCTTTAAAGTGTCTGATATGTCTTGTGGCTCTCAGCCAGGGAAGCTTTTAGGATGCAGCTTGTAGGATCAGGAAAGCTGGACAATCTGCTTCTGGCAGAGCCATTAACACCTTCTATCATCACTGAAGATTTTGTCTTTCATTTGATTAGCAGGAGGACTGTGAAGTAGATTGCCATAATCATTGGTAATTCTGGCTATATTATGCTATCTTTGTCGATCTATCTCCCCTAAAATCTATCTGTTCTATTTCTCTGTCCCTCTTCAGGGATGAGAAGAAAGAAAAATCAATCTGCTGAAAATACAGAGGTAAAACAGAACCCCTTTTCTCCAACAAATCACACATTCCTAGTAGCAGCATTGTGTGGCTTTTAATTTCACCAAAGGAGAGCCAGTAATTATTTATAGTTTATCACAACTGGGGAAAGGTTTCCCGAGGTACAAACTAATTATGTTTTTAAATAAACTGATAGTCCATGTAATAAATGATCACATTTTCTAATCACTGGGAGATTTATGTTACTTTATTCAATCATCTGTGTGTAGAATTGAAACCTTAGTAAATCAACTGGAAAGAAAACGTCTAGATTAAATTGAGAGCTCTGCAACTACGAAGCATTAGGAAATGAACCCGGTAGGAGGGAATAGGCTGAGTGCACAAAGCCCCCCAATACATACAGTTTCATACATTAAATGAATGGGTGTAATTGACAGCCAAACCAGAATTTATATTCATTTGAGGTCAAGTCTTAACCCGTGCTGCACAGATTTGGCATGTATTAAAGGATAAAGGCAAAGACAGCCCTGTTGTCTGCAGGGTATCTCTGTCACAGTCATTTGTTTAAGGACAGTAATTAGAATGAATTCAAGAATGTAGATTAGGTGACTGCATATGACATTTCATTTATGGCAGGCAATAAATGACATGATCTTATCGTGAAATTAGTCATCATCATAGACTTCTCTTGTCGATCTATAAAATGAAATGCCATGGAGAGCAGCATATTTTTCATTGTTATGCCAACATGGCTTTTTCGTAATGTACATCATTAAAATAAGCCTGGGAACTGGAACATGCAATCATAGTAATAGCATTAATAATATTTAATTTATGTGTTATGTGCACAAAAACCTTTTGGTGCTTGAAACAAAAATGACCTGAAAACACAATTTATCCTTAGCAAGGCAACATGCAGTGCTGCAAAGCATTTGTAGAGTTAGAAAAAAATCAAGGTATGGACTGCTGAACAGCACTGGAGTGAAGCAGCACGGAGGTATGTTGTGAATGGCAGAATCGTGGGCAGAGACCTACTGCAATAGGGGCAGATGCTCAACTGGTTGATGAACCCCTTTGCAGTCCTTAGCTAGGCAGCGCGGAGCAGAGAGGGGCTGGTAACAGTTCCAGGAGGGCATGCCAGGTTTTATTTTTGTCTTCCACATTCAGAATGAACCAGACTGGAAGACAGTCAGTGGGAACCTAGGAGATTTTGTCAAAATCACTTTGCATAGGTGATTAACCACAGAAAATAGCAGTCTAGCTTTTCCTTAACTTGAATTATTTGGGGGAAAAAATGTAAACATGGAGTGACCACACATGCAGGTGTGCTGGGAGACCAGAGAAGGGAAGGAAGCCCCAGCAGGGACTTAGTGATGAGCTGGGTCAGGACATAGGACTATAGTGCATGTGTATCCAGTATCTCTGCGCTCTGGCCACAGGACCCTCCCCGGTGTGTTACAACAGAGAGGAAAAGGCTGAATTCATCACTGAACTTCCAGGTCCCTGCAAATATATCCCTCATCAATCCCACATCCAGACATCACTGCGTCTTTGATTACGTGAGCAGGACATGCTGGTCACGTATCTGAGAGATTTTAATTAGACTTGAAGCACTGGCACACTTCCAAATTTCTTACAAATCTGGATTGCCAGACACTGGCAACTGCTATTTGAAGGCCTAGTTGAAGAGCTGATGGGCTAAATTTCCTCCTTGCACTGATTCAAAGTGGAGGACCAGTTGGTATCCCCTAGATGGGCAAAAGCTAAAACAGTAAGTTCCCACCCAAGGCAGGGACCAGTATGACAGGGCACATGGGAAGAATTGGAGAGATGATTGAGTGAAAACGCAGGACTGGGTGTTGTGATTTAGGCCAAATCGGCCACTGGGGACATGGGGGAANACCGACAGATGCTCCCCTCTACCCCTCTTCAAAGAGAGAGGCAGAGGAGGGAAAAAGAGACTTATGAGTTTAGAAGGAACTAAACTACTTTAATGAAATATTAGTAATAAAATAAAAAGGAAATAATGAAATATACACAAAACCTTATCAAGCTCCCAAGATGACAATCACGACACCAGCTGGCGCTGGGGCAGACCCAGGCTGGACTCAGTGATGGATGGGAACTGGATTCCGGATC
>RSEF01000001.1:206351526-206361631 GCA_003993805.1 Himantopus leucocephalus | reverse complement strand
TAGTGATAGGACAAGGGGGAATGGTTTTAAACTGGAAGAGGGTGGATTTAGTTTAGATATTAGGAAGAAATTATATACTCTAAGGGTAGTGAGACACTGGAATGTGTTGCCCAGAGAAGTTGTGGATACCCCATCCCTGGAAGTGTTCAAGGCCAGGTTGGATGGGGCTAGTGGAAGGTGTCCCTCCCCATGGCAGGGGGGTTGGAACTGGATGATCTTTAAGGTCCTTTCCAATTCTAACCATTCTATGATTCTGTGATTTTTATAGTAGTGACTATCAGAAAAATTTTTGACATATGGTCTGATATGTCATTGTTTGTCTTGATCTTGTTCATTGATTTAGCAAAAGGTGCAAACCTGTCCTCAAGGGATTAGCATGAGGAGGGAGGAAATTTATGACAAAACCAAAGACGTTACCAAGAAAGGAAAAGAAGAACAATTTCCCTTAGCAAAAAGGTTCTAGTCCAAAGCTAAATGTTTTAGATCTTCTGAAAAATGCAGAGGGCCTTCAACTCTAATTACCTTCAGCAAGATCTGAGCACTTGTAACACCCAGCAGAACTATGCTGGTCCTTGGAGGGCTGCATTTTTGCATTTGCAGCCTTATTAACCTTACTGATACCTGTTGATTGCACACCACATTTTATACGCTACATATGTCCAGCTGACCTGATGTCAACATCTGTTCTTCCAACAGTACAAATGTGCCTAATTTCAAAATGTTGGACTAGGAGTAACACGTTGCTTCATATTACTTTTTTCTTGTTCGTTGGAAGCATGTCTCCTTGGAGATCAGGTACTGTGGAAAGAAAATAGATTGTCTCCTTTCAGTCGTTAGTAGCAGCTGAGGTCTGGGAAAGGGGGACAGAGAAGCAGCTGATTCCACCTTGTCTTGTGTGTTTGCTGCCTGGAGAAGTATGGGGCTCCCTGCATCAGAAACGTTCATGAGGCAACGGGGCTAAGCCGGGAAATGTTGACATATTGGTGACTTAGGATAATAGCAGCCATGTACATTGCAGAGGGAAAGGGCTGCAGTTCTACATTTGCCAAGTCCCTTATGCTTCCTCTGCTAAGGAAAAAAATAATAAGCAATGCCCTGAGAGTAGAAAGGGAAGAATACCAATGTAAGCATTATCTTACACTGATTTTTCAGACTGATTTAAAATTAGCGTTTCATATTGTCAGGCAGTCTAAGAGGGTCTGCAAGTGTAAGAGTAGATTTAAAGAGCTTCAAGCTTCCCAGCTTGAAGGCTGTTCAGCAAAATTGAAGATGGCACCAAGTTAGTGATTAATGGAAATATTAAATGCATGAAAGGATAATGTATTCATATTCAAAACAGCATTACTTTACCAATCAGTTGTTTTGTTATAATGTGCCCCAATTATCCTGTGCTACTAATGCAAATACATTTTGATCAGTTGAATCAATAAGAGAATTTCATTATTACAGCATCTTGTTCAGTTTTGGAGAGCCTGGAAACAATGAGGTCTTGATTATCCTTTGTGTAAATGTTGATAAATGTTGCTCATATTGCTTAATGCACTACTGGAAGACACTAAGATTTTTACAGGGATGATGATGAGAAAGAAGAGAGGAGAGGAGAGGAGAGGAGAGGAGAGGAGAGGAGAGGAGAGGAGAGGAGAGTTGTTGGTGCTGAGCAGTGGACACCCAGGTTGCTCACATTTCAAGGCAGTTTCCCTCAGACTAGAGTCAGTCTGTCCCCAAGGATGAACACCCATCAGAGACACTGGTTAATTCAGGGGAAATAACTCCTGGTCTTGTTTCATCAAAAGGAATCCTGTTCGTGCACTCCAAGGCCTTTCCATAAGGTGGCCCAAACACAGTGAAGGGGGACTACTGACTCAGGTTTAAAGAGCATTCCAGATGTGAACAGAAATGCCAGTGCCAGTGCAATAGCATCACAGTTCCGTTGTAGCGGAAAGAACACACTGTTATAATTTTGAGGGGTTTCTTCCGGACAGCTACATTTAATATTCTTAATATTTCTTCTCACTCTTTTTCTTACTGTAATTGCTTGATGCAGCAGACATCCTGATTTTTTCTATATTCATCTAATAGTAAAAATCCTGCATTCTAATCAGCGAGCTCAGCTATGGTCAAAGAAACCCACTGAAAAAGGGAAGACGTGACAGCTCGTTATGAGACTTCAAACCCACTGTTCTTTTAATGTTTCAGAAAGCACGACAGAACAGGTCAACATTTTTTACTTACAAACACTTTTTGATGGAAAAATGAAAAGACACTGAGAGATGAATCAGTGCAGTAGGAAACTGTTGACAATCAGCTGGCTGTCTGCAACCATGGCCGACAATAAAAAGGATGAACTTAGAAGAATACAGCTACTCGAAATAAAAGCTAAAAAAGTAAGGCATTTTTCTTTGGGCACAATGTCTTACAGTCACCAGGCAACTCCAGTCTTGTGCTTTAAAGCAAGGTGGCAGGAAAACCACAGAGAGGAAAGCAAAGAGCTAGAGATGACGGCAGTGTTACAGACCACACTCAAAAAAGCCTGGCTGTTATACCATTCTCCCATGACCACAGCCATGAAAGCTAGCAGGAGGTGATCAACAGCTTCTTCAGGGATGTTATCTGCAGTGGGAAAAAAACCCACATTTTTTCCTAAATATTATACCTTTTTTTAGAAGCCAACACCTTTTTTTTTTCCAGATTTTACTTCTTGTTTCTCTTTGCCCCTTAAATTTCACATACAAAAATAATTCATATTTTCCAACAAGTTTTATGCACAGTCTCTGGTATGTTAGGATAATACGAAGATAATGCTTGTATGATTAGCCCAGTGAATGCAGAGATCAGTATCCAGACAGAAGCAGCATGTTAGATTTGTGATTTTTTAAAGTCGTTGTTTTCTTCAGTTAGGAAGAAAAATAATTTAAAAAATGTGGTAGATTTTACTTGCTTCCTCCTGGGTTAGTCTTTCGATTCCATAGATCCAAGCTAAATCTACATGTGAGAGCTGGCCTTTACATCCTGCTGTTTGTTTTTAATGAAACATACACAGTCATGTTAATTTTCTATTCACTTTTTGTTATCCCCACTGCAGGTCTGAACATGTGCAGAAATGCAAAGAACGTTTTAAAACATGTAACTGGACAGTCTTCTTTTGGTTACTTACTGGACAAAGATGACACAGTAAGGGCAGAAGAGCAGGAACACAACTGAGAAGTCACCACAGCTTGTTGCACACTGAGAACACACCTCAGCTCATTGCACAGTGGCAGAAACTACGGTGATTTCTGAGAGCTCTGCACTGAAGTGACACATTTAGCTCTCCTTGCTGTGGAGTGTGGTCACCTTCCATGATTTTGACTCTCTTTAGTACACACTTGTGATGGCTTCAAGCAGAATTTTTCATCCTGAGTCTCCTCTCGGCCGTGAGAGCCAGTCAGGCTGCCAAGCTTTCAGAAGTAATGGGCTGGAAGTGTAGGGCCCTACTTCTGTCCTTAACTGGAAGATATGTTGATAGCCTGGTCCTTTTTTGTGTCATTATGAGATGGCTGGTGGCTACACTGGAGGTGATTATCTCTAGCCTCCCAACCTGAGACTATGGGCTTTCCACTACTCTGCAGGGAGAAGGCAGGAGGGTGGACAAAATGGCTGAGTCCTTGTGAGCAAGTCACTTACCCTCTTGGTCTGCCTCCCCACCTGCAAGGATTGCAATTTCCTAGATGGAGAAAATATTAATTTAATCTGCTTTCACAGGGCTGTTGTAATAATTGGTTCAGTGTTGGGACGGAGTGTGGCATGGAGCCAGTGTTTGCATTTTGGTGGATTGAGTGGATGAAGCAGGAGGGCTTCTGGCCGACTGCCCAGAGAAGCATTTCTGGCCCCACCAATGTGTTCACCTGGGCATGCAGAAGGCCACCTCAGCGCTCACCAGTCAGCCCCATGGGATGGCCCCAGCCTGGACCAGTGCCTTCATGTCCGCGTAGGCTCAAGCAGCAGAAAGAGAAGGACACCACTGCCATGCCAGCCCTCAGGGTTTAGCAGGGGTCAGGGTAGGCCCTTGAGCCTAAAAGTTGTCCTGGACACACAGAGCACTCCATAATGCTGTGGATTCAAAATACTTAGGGCACTATATAAATAAAGTGTCTGAAATGACACAAACGGTGTCCCTCTGGAAGTGAGGCTCACCCAGATTGCCCCATGTGTGCGGCTGTAACAGTGTCTGGCCCCAGCACGGGGTGTGGAAGCTGATGGCCAAGCCTCCATCTGGTGGACATCCCTCCAAAGCTGTCCCTTAGAGTCCATGCGAGGGAAAGGATTCTGAATGGCTCCCCCAACCTTGCAAGGCACTTAGTGTGAAAGAAATGGTGAAACACCAACAGAGCTGTTGTCAATGAGAGGCCACACGATGCTGAGCAGAGCCCTGAGCTGAGGATCACAACTTGAAGCATTGACAAGATCTCAGCAAGAAGGGCTCCGCAGAGTGTTTCTGAGGAAACCAGCATCTCCTGCTGTGATAAGGTATCTGAAATATTTCAGAATGAATTTAGGAAGCGTATATCTGTATGTGCATTCATCAAAGATGCTGCAAACACTACAGCATCTGAGCCGCCCATATATTTTATCGTATTATTTACAAGCAGGAATGCATGCAAAGTCTCTCTCACAGTTACACATGAATAGCTCCTAAAGACAACAATCTTTTAGAGAGAAGAGAGATTCCTTGGAAGAGGCTGATGTTGACTATATACTTAGGGAGGATTTTTACACCAGTTAAATTCGAACAGGTACGATTTGTTCCCGAAGAGATGGACAGATCTGCCATCCTATGTGCTGTGAATCCCAACCTCACTCCCCTTCTGCAAGGGGAGCGATTCCAACTGAAAATTCCTCCCTTTATCTCCCAGGCATTAATGCCTGAAAATCACCAGTGAAACCAGTGGCAAGAGGTCACCAGAAACCCAGGTGGTCCCCAGCCACAGCAACTGCCCCAGCTCCCCCCACCCACACTGCGCTTTCACTGGCTATGAAGTGCTGGAGAGCCTGTGAGAAATACGTTACAGGCTGACCATAGTCTGTTGGCTCAAAACATTTGGAAACAGCTTCCCTGGCAGCCAGGCAGGGATATAAGGGGAGTGTAAAGGAGGTATAGGACTTCCTCCGCCCAGTAGTGCCACTCCATGTAGCGCTCGTGAGATGCAATAGCCCTGTAGGACTTTGCAGCATCCTCCTCCTTCTCATGGCTGCATCCTACCTAGGAAACATGTATTGGTGATCAAAGGGAAATAGGATTCAGGCTGACTGGAAAAGGACAGGTGGTGGGACTGCTGTGGCAATGGCTATTGGACAGCGTTTTTTTTGTCTACATTTGTAAATGTGCAGTTTAGAAAAAATCTGTAACTCAGGGTAATGGGAGTGGGGGAAGCTGACTATAAAGTGCACAGTTATTCCTAGCAGGATATTTCTCCATCGCTGATGCAGGTGGGAAATTGGAGCTGCTGTGACTCATCAATTTTCCTGTTCATGGTGTCAGGTATGAGTGTCACTCTATATTCGGAGATATCCTTAGCAAGAATGATAAAAAAAACATGAAGCACAAAAGCAAGTCAAGCAAGAAGAAAGTCCTAAACCACTGAAATGCAGGAGAGGAGCTGCTAACAAAAAAAAAAAAAAAAAAAANACACTAAGCTTTCTGGGAGGAATTGCCACAGAGTTAATTTAGTGGTAGCAGTGTGGAAACTGGGAATTCAAGCTGAGTTTTTCAAGACACCTCAGCCCATTAGAAGTAGAAATCTTATTAAAATGTAATGGGATTTTGGAAACTAATATGCATAGGCTCCTTTTAAATCCCAGCCATCGTGCACAAACTAGATGCATTTCAAGAGACAGGGCAGCATCTGTAGCAGGTGTAAGTCAGAGAAAGCTTATTAGAAATGAATGGCTGTAAACTAAGGCAGTTGTCCACTGGGGTATATAAATACCACCGCATTTGCACTGGTTACTTAGGCACAATTCCAGTCTGTGCAACAATTTTAAAGGCGTATCCTTTACTTGTTCCTTAAAATTATTAATTAAAGCGATGCAAAAATGAAGAAGCAAAATCTGTGTGCCCAGGTGGTAAATATATCAAGGAAGAGCATCTGGGTTTGTTCAGCATTTAGGAGCTCCGCTAGCCTAAGATTACAAATTTGGGGATTGCCACAATACATAAAATACAGATGAAGACTTTTGAAGTCTATTTGTACATTCAACTTTTCCTAGAGTCCCGTCTCCAAAACTCTTCCCAAGCCGTTTCTTCAGAAACTCTGCAAGGCACAAAAAGCCAGCAGACTTCAGGAGATGCTGCAGGTAGTAACTATCCACCAGGGCAATAAAAATCACTAGTGAGACAACATTCCTTCCTGATTAGGCCAACAGCCTAAGGCCTTCATCCTCTTAAAAAACAGCTAGTTATCAGCAGCTGAAGAGGAACAGAGTAGCATCGGTGTAAAATCAGGGAAACAAGAAAATGTGACCTATGACAGCTATCTTATCCACTTTGCAAGTAGGCTGTGTTTACTGTCTCTGTTCTGCCCTGGTGAGACAGCTGGCATATGAAAGTACACCTATATGGACAGTCCAAACAACAAAACGGCAAGTAGCCTCAAGAAGTCTGCAGTGATGAGCTGCTTGCTTTCTTGGACTCAGCAACATGATAATGGGTGACTATGTTGATTTGCTTTGGGCGCTGTATAACCCTGCAATGCCTACCGCAGCTAGGGATGCCACAGCCATTCCCAGCACCCTAGGCACCCCTTCATACTGGGTTTTTATCTTTGAAGCCACATCCATATCTTTACACAGTTGCTCCTTCACACACCTCTGGTTTGATCTGATTACACCTGGCACCAAATGGCAGGGTTATTCTTGGGGAATTTAGATGGAAAAATAGAAGTCATTCAGGTCATAAAGTCATTATACACTGACTAACAATGCAATGCCATAAGCCATAGAGTACGTAGATCCACTACTGATGTTGCAGGGAGTCTGTTAGAGACAGCATCAACAAAAATCTCTATTTTAATTTCTTTAGATAGTTTCCTTAAAACATATCGCTTAAAAACACTTTTTTTTTTTAATGAGAATCACCAATATAATTTGTGTTTCTGCCTATTCCATATAGCCATTCTTTAAAAAGAAAAGACTGTAGATTTGCAAAAACTCAAATGCCTCTGCAGCCCAAGGGTAGCGTAGTTAGCAGACTATATTGGATAATTCAATTTCATTAGCAGACTTTTCATCCACAGTGGAAACTAGAAGAGTGCATACTTCTGCATGCCCATCACTCCACTGTATATTGTGTTTTATGAATTGCCAGTGTCAGATTTATACAAACAAAATTAAAGTGCTAGATTCTGTTGCAGCTCCTTGTATGTTAATATGCTAGACCATGATATTAATTCAGCCTTTGGAAGAGGACTCATCTGAGGGATAGTGCGATAGCAGCAGTAGAGGATTTCCATAGGAGTTGAGTATTGTCAACTGTTGCTATCTTAGTTGCTAACTCTTTAGTTCTTGCAAGCACTTAAGTCTTCAGAAGGGCCTCCTTTTCTCACTTTTCTTGATTCTTTACATCAAAACATCTACAAATGAACAATTTGTAAAATTGTGCAGAGCAGCTCTGGTACCTGCAGGAAAGAGGTCAGGTGTACAGCAGAGAGGGAACATGGAGTCTACCTCTTGGAGATGCATAACCGTGTGTGGGCCCTGACACACCACCTCATCCACTCAGGCCCAGGGTGCCAGGGCAGTGGTCTGCAGTAACTCTTTCGACTTGGGCACTCACATGTTATAACATCAGGCACATACATCAATAGGTAACTATTGTACAGCTGTACCTCTTTTTTTCTTGCTGCCATTCTCCCTCTCTGGTTGCACCACATGCTCTGGTTATAATCGAGATAAAACAGAATGATTACAGGAACATAAGTGCATTAGGACATGCAGTCAGCTGGAATTGTTCTTTCATGCTTTTTTATGAGTAGCTGCTGAGCGGACAAGGGAAAGTGAATATAAGCCCTCGATACAGTTCATTGCTTTCTGCATGAGTTGTGTGAAACTTATACTCTCAATGCAGTTATCTGACTGAGGCTTTTTACACCTCCTGTCCCTTTTTCTAGTGATGGACTGGCAAGCAAAGGCGGTGCCATATATTAGGGTGGCCACAGAATGGGTACATGCGTGATGTATTGCAGGGCTGTAGAGCAGCTAATGCTCCGCTGCACCTTGTACTACACAGCAGCTCTGCAATGAGTAGCGTAGATCACAGGAGAGTGCAAGATGGCTCTCTTCTTCCAGTGATATAATTAGATCCATTGCTCATCTGTCATACCAAAGTGCTGTAGCAACAGACACTCGGCCATCTGTGACACCGCTCTGCCTGCTCCTCCTTCAGGAACACTGACACATCTGCATGTTGCCGTGTGCCCTGATAGCAGGAGCTCAGACCTCTGGCTTAGGGCTACATCACTTTGGCTCCTGCCCACTCATCATCAGAGATGCTGTCTCCAACTCTGACAGAGACAAGGGGCAGAGACAGCAAGTGTAAAGCTGTACAGAAGCATCTTCTTCTCTGGGTATCTCATTCTTCTTCCTACATCTTTTGTGTCTTGCCATCCCTTTTAGTGTGCTTTTCTTACTCTGGATGCTCCCTGGGGGCATGGATCTGTCATTATTATTCAGCTTCCCCTGTGTCATCTAGAGCTGTAATAAATCCTGAAGAAGGTCACTGCCATTAGCATATTGCAGTACAAGCATCAGAGAGAAATGGGGTCTGTCCCTATAGGGAGGAAACATTCTGAGCCTGACAGACAAGAATTCATCCCTTCTCACGTGGCAAAACTTCACTTATCTCTAGTGGAAATCCTGTGAACTCCCAGGTCCAAGGCATTGCATTATCAGAGATTATGTTTCATATCGCTGTTTCATAGCAGTCCTCCGCAAGGACACACCACACTGTGTCCTGTAGGAGGGATGTTTGATCTGAATTTATGGTGGCTAGACTCCAAAAATGAAAATTAGGTATTTTTCAATATTTGTAAGTATTCCTGCCCAAGTGGGATGAAAAGTGGAACTGTAGCAAATGTTCAAAGGCAGATAATCTTAAGAAACAAAAATTAGACCCCCCCCATCCATTAAAATGTTTCATTTCTGTCACAGCCTGTTTATTTATGGGTTTTATTTATAATTTATAGTTGTATCAAAAGCCTTTGTGACATTAGCGAAGGCACAGCAAGGCTCCGGATTATGGTCATGACCTGCTTCCTGAAGCTGCTTGGTTAAAAGCGTCCCTGACAGTGGTGGAGAGGCTGAGGACGGCACGCAGATCCCTTCCCTGCATACAGATCTGGGGAGCAGTGCCTCCCGTTGGCTTGGTGTCAGCTGGAGCCAGCTGATATGAGTGCCAGTGGGTGTTTCCAATAAAGTCCCGCTGTGAAAGAGCCTTAAGATTTTGTAGTTGCTCCCAGCCTTTCCAGCAGCTAACGCGGGCTGAGCGGCTGCCGCTGCGAGTTGCCGCAATCACTGCTTGCAAAGGGGGAACTGGGGGTGTGTGACAACTCCATCCTCATATCCTCCAGTACCATCCTTTCCCTTAGATGAACTGGTCTATTATCAGTTCTCCCTTCAGAAAAAGCAGCCTCTGCTACTCTTGATAATACTTCAGTCATCTCTGTATCCACACAACATGTGCAGCAAGCATTGTTCACCTGCACTCTCTTGCAGTGTTCTAAAATCATTTAAGCAAGGTGTTCCCAGCAACAGCAAGCAGGGAGATCCCATGGTTCTCAGGTCCTTTTGCAGTTGGATGGAAGACGGATATACTGCTGAACTCCTGTGGGTTGCATTCAGCTACATCAGCTGTAAACATTGAGCCACATATGAAGTAGATGAGCAGTCCTGTCTCATATGTGTCNAGTAGATGAGCAGTCCTGTCTCATATGTGTCATAGAAATCATGTCTTCAGCTGGTGTCTTGCTACTGGAAACTAAATGAATAGTATCAAATGGCTCCTGAAAGAATGGTTCTTAAGGAAGAAATTCCATGTTTTCACCCTGGGTGATTGTTGTGGTTTGGGCTGAAC
>RSEF01000001.1:206326398-206351426 GCA_003993805.1 Himantopus leucocephalus | reverse complement strand
ACCTGTCCTGTCCGGTCTTCCCAGCAGATGCGTCCTCTCTACACTTTTCTACTTCTGACCCTCCAACAGGGCAAGTAACCAAGTCATCTGGCCTTGGGCGTTACAGCAATAAGTGTAAGCAAGAGCCTCTCTGCATACCATCCCTTGGCATCAACTGTAAACACAGGTCTCATGGTCTCATCACTCTGAGAGTGAACAGTGTCTGCACCATATGCTGTTAATTTCAGTAGTTAGAAGAGGCCTAGCTAAAAAGTGGAGTTACTGAAGAGAAACTGAGTTCTGTTTTACCTCAAACCAGGACAGTAATATGCCCAAAGACCTTATTTTCTCATACTAAGACCTCATTTTCTCATGCCATACTTGTAAGTGAAGAGGTTGTTAATGTGCTCAGCCCTGAGCTCCATCTCTTCTCTTGGTGAGGTGAAGCACTGCTCTCTCTAGGGGACAATAACCAACAAACACGGGGCAAGAGACTGTCAGGGGTCTTGTAAAAACTTGCTTATCAGCCTTCAGCTGGATCTCCTCAGTGCTCTCCTGGCACCACCACCTCTCCTGCCTGGATCTCAGCTTTCTTGGGAGGTTTCTGTTCTTGTGTTTTATGTTGTCCAGGGTTTCAGGAGGCTATCTGGTCTAACACCCCATCAGAGCAAGGCCAGTTGTACCTTCAAAGTTAGATCAGAGCATATACAGCCACGTTGTGAGTATCTTCAATGGTGGAGAGTCCACAACTTCTTTGGGCAACCTGGTCCAGCGTTTGACCAGCCTGCCTGAGAATTTTTCCCCGCAATATGCAGTGTTATTGCTGTTATGCTACCACAGCTCAATATATACACAAGGCTTTTTGTTGTCTCTCTTCTTTCACATCTACAGGTTCAAGGTAACGATGAATGATTGCCTTTACCTGGGAGTCTCATTTGCTTCACCTCTCTTCTTATTCCCTTGTATCTATGTGGAACTACTTTTGAACTGGATTAGTTAAATTATCATCACTGCTGGCCATAGCTAGTAAAAGTAGGTCAGTGTTATCCAAAGATGTGGATGGGTTAGGCTGCTAAGAGAATCACAGAATAACTCAGGCTGGGAGGGACCTCAGGGGTCTCTTCTCCAACTTCCTGCTTACAGCAGGTCAGCTCTGAGGTCAAACTAGGTTGCTCAGGGTTTCATCCAGTCCATTCTTGAAAATCTTCAAAGTCAGAGACTGCACAACCTCTCTGGGACACCTTCATCCCTGTCTGATTGTCTTCATGGAGAAAAAGTGTCTCCTCATACCCAGGCTGAAACTCCTATGTTTCAACTTTGTGTCCTTTGTGTCTTTCTTCCTGCCCAGACCCACTCTGGAGAACCCATCTCAGTCTCCTCAGTGACCTTCCCACAGGCACTGGGGGCTGCTGCCAGCCCCCCCAAAGCTATCTCTGCTCCAGGCTGAGGAATCCCAGCTTCCCCTGCTTCCCCTCACGGGGCAGGTGCTCCAGCCCCACCATCTCCCCTGAACTTACTCCAGTTTATCAATGTCCTTTTTCTACTGAGAGGGGACAAAACTGTTTGCAGTATCTAGCTGTGGTCTAACGAGCGCCAAGTAAAGGGAGATAACAACTTCTTGTTCTTTATCTCTGCCCCTGTTCATTCAGCCGTTGGCTGTCATTGCTGTTAGGACTCGCTGCTGGCCCATGTCCCATTTGCTGCCCACCAGGACCACCTGAGTTATTGCAAAGGGTCCTTCCATCCCAGATGCAGGACTTTGAACTTGGCCTTGTCAAATTTAATGAGATCCCTGTTGGTCCATTCCTCCAGCCAGTCTAGATCTACCTGAATGGCAGCCCTGTCCTTGAGCATAATAACTGGTCTCTCCAATTTGGTGTGATCTGGCAAACTGATGACCAAGCCTTCTGTCACCTCCTCCAGAGCATTGATAAAGGTATTAGACAGGACTAGTGCCAGGACAGACCTGTGTAGTGCTCCTGAGCTCGGCCTGAGACAAGAGTCCTCCTGTGCTGCTCCAGCTGGTTCTGGCGACCACGTGTGGTAGTGTGTCGCCACTGCTGCTGAGCACGTGTACGTTGCCCTCTGCTGGAAAGCAGAGTTTCCAGCCTTTTCCCGTGCACCTTTCTGCAAAAGCTGCTTCATCTTTGAGCTGCTTCACTTCAGTGTGATCTGGGCCTCCAGCTATCTAGGTCTCTAACACTTGCTGAACGGGTGGTTGGTACTCCCTCATTGGCAGTCAGCTGGAGAAAGGGCACCTTAAGATGAGGAACAGCTGGAGTTTGCTAGATGAAAAAGGCTGTCTGGCCACCCCTACCCAACAGCAGCAGCTGGGACACCCCACACTTGCTCAGAGAGTTCCTAGGAGTCTCCAAAGGGCCCATAAGACTGGGAGGATCTCGAAGAAAAGCCCAGAAGCAGCTGTGCAAATTCCTGCCACTGTTGGCTGCTCCTGTTTGCTGTGCTCTAGGGAGTGCAGAGACCGTGGTGTTAGTTGTTTGTGTATCTGATTTCAATGTTTGTGCATATAGCTGTCATTAATAGCAGCCTTATTTTACAGGGTGTCTAGTTGCAGCAAGATCACAGCCTTTGCTGTGGTGAAGGAGAGGGGATGTAGGAGAGGACTTAACAGATCATTGTAAAGGTGGGGGGCATCCCCACCACTCTCCAGAGGTTTGCAACAAGCCACTGTTCAGTACTAGAATATCATCAGACAATGCTTAACCACACACCTGTGAGGTTTTGGTGAAGATTTTTCTTTTGTCTTAGAAAATAATTATTCTGAGTACCCCTGTTTTCCGTGGTCTGTGTCTTCACCCTGCTGCCTGGCAGGGATCCCCTGGACACGGGCAAGGGTTGCAGGGACCTTATCACCGCCTCCATATCATCTTCCTTGAGAATGGGGCAGCCTTTTCCCTCTGGTGTCCTCTGCCCTACAGCAGCTGAGGGCTTTGGTTTTTGCAGAGAGGATCACAAGAAGCCAGGACAATTTAGGGACCTGATGCCATTGAGATCAGGCTTTGAGGAAAGAGGTATGGAGATGACTGATTTATGGGGGGGAAGGCTGGAGACCTGACTCTGATCCCATCTATTCCACACCCAGTCACAGGCAGGCGTGTTGCCTGCTCATAACCACAACCATTCCTCTGGACTGCTCATCCCTCTCACCACCCAGAAACAGCAGCAATGGGCAAAGGGGCAAGCTATGTCCCTTGCCTATTGCTGGAGATAAAAAAAAAGAAAGGACTCGGAATTTACTTTTTGAATACTTTTCAGTGTGTGATATGAAAGTGATGTGAATAAGGCTATTCTTTACTGATAATTCTGAGTTTTCAGTACCACAAAATAGATAATCTCCAGTCAAATACGGAAAATGAAATCAACGTTTTATCTGCAGCCCTCTGCAATTTTAGCTGAGGGAAGATAACATGCTATAATTTTGAATCATTGATTGAAAACTTGCTCACCACAAAGTATCATCACTGTGCTCAATTTTTCCACATTCACATTCCTGCTGACACAGCTCCAGTGAAATGTTAATCTTGTCTAATCACTCGCACAGAGCAGTTAGGAGGCCTGTGGTTTTTTTCAGTGTATATATTCAGTACACCAATATAGCTGCAGCAGTGGAAAGCCCCAGCAAAAGTATTTCTTGATTGGTGTAATTCAGCAGGCTCTTGTTAGAGGTCGTCATTAACTACCACCCAGCACACAGACAAAAATGTTTGTGAGGCTGCTGCTAGATTGGAGATAAATCATTTGTTTGGGAAAAGTAGGACTACAGCGGAGAAAAGGTGATACGGTGTAGAACTAAAATATTACTAGAAAAAAATGTTCTAGATCTCATATAATAGCTTACTAGACAAAGTCCTGTAGACAGACAATGAAATGTATGTGCCAAAATCAATTAGGACCTTATGAAAATTTAATCAAAGTTTATGGTAAATAATACATTTCATTATTTTTTTTATTGTTACTCATTTAAATTGAAGTGATTACTGCACAGAGCAGAAACTTTGTTGTCATAAATTAATCTAAGCACAGTCCAGGGATCAGTTTGGGGTAAGCTCTTTGCTTCGTGTTAGGGTTCCTGGTCCTGCTCCGAAAAACAGTTTAGCATTTTAACAAATCCCTTCCAGTCTAATGTGTGTACTGCCCTCAGAGCAGGGACCTCAGGTCTCTCCCTGTACAAGCAAGTGCCAAATTCCCAGCTAAAACATTAGATTTTGGATTGACAAATCCCTCATTCCTCTCTGAAGAACAGAATAAGTTTAGCTGAAAGACTGGAGGGTTGCCTCCCCCCTGGCCAGCCCATACCATGGCAGCCTGGACGCTCTCCATGCCAAGGATGGAGAAGGCTGCAGAGTCTTCCACATAAGCCATTTTTATGCATCAGTAATTGTTTCTTCTTCCTCAGACGCCTATCTGAAAACCTGAATGTATCCAGGTATGTTTCCTGCATAAATACTGCAAAACTTACAAGGGACTCCAGTTTCCAGGTGGGGGAGTCCATACAAGTTCCTTAGGCTTTTTTGAAACCAAGAAGACCTGTTATGTCTGTTGCATTGCTCGTATCTGTCCATTCCTATCCGGTTGTGGACTGACCTGCCTAAATTTATGTTTACCTGGAAGAAGTCAAAGACCTGACATACATGCAGGTGTCATGTATGGCATGTGTGTCTGTGCATAGTCTGCAATATTTGATTTGGCTGAAAGAGTATTGGTTCTATCATCCAGATGGGTTTTGGATGTTCTGGAAAGTAATTCTAGAAAGCTTTCAGGGAAGTCAGAATGCATGAACTGCTCAACATTTGGTGATAGAAAGGGTTAATGAAATTCTTGGCAGTGTAGAGGGAATTAATGATTAAGGGTGCAAAGGTGGTTTTTACCTTTATGTACAAAATTGGTTAGACTAGGCATAGGATAATGTGCAGTTCTGGCATACTTACATTAAAAGAATCATGAAAAGTTACGGAGAGTGCAAAAATACACTAAAAAAAATGTGGAGAATGGAAGAAATATAATTCCTTGGGAGATGTAAAAAGCGTCATCACTTTAGCTAAGCAAATAAAAGTTCAAGGTGACCTTAAGAGGAAAATTAACTGCGAATGTAGGTGGTTTTTAATTCACTCTATAATTATGGACAAAGGCATAATAAGAAATGATGGTTCAAAGCAAGGCTAGACAAATTTAAATGAGAAATAAGGTGCAAATATGTTTCAGGGAGTTTATAAAATATTGAAGCAAACTATGGAAAAAAAAATGGTTGGTTCTGCATCTCTTGATGCATCCAAATACCTTTTTGAAGTTTGCTTAAGTCAAACACAAATGATCGGACTCGGCACAGAGATAACTGGGTGAAATTAAGTGATCGGTGTTTTGGCTGTTCCTAGATGTAATTTTACTTTTTAAGTGTAAAGTTTATCAGTATTCTTGCAAAGCCTTTATTGGGACTGTAAACATAATTAATCAATTGGGTATTGATATGGCAGGTAGCAGTTTGATTAGAAATGCAAAATATCAGAACATCCGTGTGATTAATGAAGCAGCTGAGACACAAGCGATTTCACATTAACAGGGCAGGTGTTTGGTCTAAGAGAGCAAGTGGAGTGTTGTTTCCGAAAGAGTAAAATCAATGACTTTGCTGGAGCTTCTCCCAGCACAAAGAGCTGCAGGAACATACTCCCAGTGGTAAAGGTCAGATTGATTCAGTGGCTGTCATAATTTCCTGCAAATAAAACACCTATTTACAAAAAATGAATAAACAAGTGCTGAATTTAATGCAATATGAATGAATACTCCAACAAATATATATGCTTCAGTTGTCTAGGCAGCTAACCAATTATATTTATGTTTCTAAAAGTGACTACAAAAGTCTGAGAAATCTTCACATTTTGCACTGACCTCCCTCCTTCCAGCCTCATCATGCACTTAGGACTTTTCAACCTGGACAGGGATGACCAGAACAGCCCCACAGCATCTGTTCAGTGCTAAAAGTCTGAACCAGGGGACCCGACTCTGCTTCCAGCTGCCCGAGTTGGGGGGGGTGGGGGCATCCTCTCCTTGCCCACGTTAAAGCAAGCCCTGGATATGTGACTGCCAGGGAACACATTCGAGTTTCCCTAAAACCTATTCTTTGTGCAACTCAAGCTGCCCTACAAGAAGCATAGCATACCAGCAAAATCATCCAAACGCAAGATCCGTCCTTTCACCTAGGGACCAGAGGAAACAACAAGCATGGGATGGGACAGACCAACTTCTGCCCAGTCATCCCTGTGTGCCACAACTCCAGGAGCAGGAAATGAAGATCCCTGTTAATCTTAAACGGAGTTGACAACCTGTCTTCAATGAGAGCTTCTGATCCACTGCTCCTTTGGGAGTGAACTAAATTGTACCATCAAAGGCAGCTATAATTCTGCATGCAGGGGTTTATGCTACTCTGTTCAGAAGTCAATTCAGATGAGCTTTCCTGGGAATTTAAATAGATGAACCCCTATTCATATCTGTAGGAGCAGAATGAGCCTATTTCAGATTTTCTTATATGCACTGACTGGGTGATATCCAATAGTCTCTTACTGCCTTCAGACATTGCTTCGCTGCTATTTACGGCATGTTGATATCATATTGCACTATAGGGATGCCACCCTACCTATTGCCACATTTGTAACATAAAATATCAGGCAGGGGAACTAATGTGCAGGAAGTCCAGGCAATGGACTCCCATTGGCATATAGCACATATTTGTCCTTCTGCCAGTGAAAACCTTTACACAGGGATTTGACTTCCCCTGGGCTGATGATGAATGGCTCTGTGGATTTGGTTTGGTCCCATCCCTTTCTCAGTGCTGATAAAGGTGGAGAGAAGCAAAAGAAGGAAATGAAAAACTTTCTTCTTGAAGGATTTGGTTAACCACATCCATCTGGAACATTTTTATTATCAGGGAAAATAACAAGAAAAACAGACTAACTGCACAGGAAGATATTAGCAAATTTCTTTTCTCCCACTCATCCAAGAGAAAGCCCCTTCTCCACATTCATCTTATATTTATATTTCACCTCCCCCTTTCCCCTTCTTTTCTGAATTTCTCCAGATACCACAACTTAGTTGTCTCCTCTGCTGTTCCCTAAAAGTTCTTAATATTTGATGAATACTTTCTGTTTCTCTCCTTCAAACCAACCTGAGAATACCCCTCCAGCAACACCCCACCTGACCTATATTTTCAGTCCCTTCTTGGCATCCCATGGGGCAGTTATTACCCCCGTATCTAAGAGGAACATTTCTTACAGTCTCTTTTCATTCTTTTGAGAAAGGTCAGGCTGCCTCCCAGCACTAACTCCTTCAGCAGCATCTCAGCATCCCAATGTTTCTTTCACTTTCTTGTGTAGCGAGCCGGGGGTCCAGCAGCTCTGGAAAAATGGGCATCTGACCTGCTCGTTGCTTTCTTGAGCCTTGAAGGCAAAGTCAGCACTTGGGTTTGTCTTTGGTATCTCAGGCGAGGGTCTCTGTATGCTGAAAGTCTTCAAAAAAGGGAACGTTTGTTTAGATGACACCACCCTTTTTGGGGATGAGGATCTACCCTCCGTCCTGCTGAGTTTCCTCTACAAGTTGTGCTTCTTGAATGTACAGATTTCCTGGAACTGGAGCTGTGTCAGGGAAAACCTAGAAGAAGGCACTGAAGAAGTGTCCTTGTTTGTATGAGACCTGCATTCCTATAATGTCCCATGCTGTACCAGAACAGGGGCATACTACAATCTCGTTGGGCTCCATCTTGTTCTTAGCTATTCCAGCTCCTGAGGCCCTCTCTAACAGTGAAGCTCTACAGCTACGTTTTGGGAGCATGGTTTGAATGGTTAAAGCAGCCAAATGGATGTCCAGGAATATGCGTCATACTCCTGCCTCCCTCTGCCGTGTCCTCACCTCTCCCTCTTCATCTGCTTTTAGGCGGGGAAAGGTGATGCCCCCTAAGAATTTCCTAATATTGGCAGAATGCTTTGGGAACCCTGAATGAGAGGATCCCTAAATACCGGCACAGGCTGATGCCAAGCCAAAGAGGATGAACTGAAAGAACCAAAGCCTGGAAATGGCTTGTTTGTACCTTTGCTTCCCTTCTGAAAGTTCGGGGAAAATACAGCATCCCAAAGCACTTCAGAGACACTGTGAGGGAGGAAACCTGAAGCCTCAAAGATATGATACTGGCAAAAAACGAGTCTTGTTTTTTCTTTTTTTGCTTTTAGGTACAAGCAGATGAAAGGGACTTTGTGATGGCAAATAGGTGCAGACTGTGGTTTGTGGATCTGTGTCCAATGTTAAAGTGGCAGTGGGATGCTAAAGCTTCTGCAAATATTGCCACAGTATTATTGCACCAATAATTGCCCTTTTCATCTACATGAGGCCTGGAAAAAAATTTTTTCTGCTAAAATCACCATGCAGTATGCAAATGTATTTATGTGCTGTGCTTGTATTATCACCGTCTTACTAGGTTTAGTCCTGGAGTGATTGATGAGCCTGTTTGTAGAAGGACACTGAAGACATGGGCAGGTGATCTGCCAGTAGTGAACAAGGAAAATCTGATTAAGCAAGTAAAATAAATGCTTTGTGTCTGCAAAGGAGCTCTGTTGGCACATTGGCTCTGCAGAGCCCTCTGGCAGCTCCCGGGCTGACTCGGTTTGACTGCCCAGCAGTGGGGCCAAATGGGTACGTGGTACTTGGCCCATAGCTCTGGTCTCTTCTTCTCTGCAAACCTGAGGTCCTACAGCTCCCGACATTGGCAGACCCAATGCTGTTTGCAGCTCAGCTACTGTCTGCTCTGCTACTTGGTCACACAGGACAGGCTCTCGAGCCACGGCTGCGCTGATGGGAAGGCCATCAGGTAAAGCCAGCCTTCCTAAGGGGAATTTCACAGAGTAATTTCCCTTCATGTCCCAGGGGTCAGGGTGGCATGGTGTGCAGCATTGCAATCACCAAGGTTCATGGGGAACTGAGCTGCAGTGGAGCCCTTGCATTGGCCAGGCGACAGCCCAAAGGCTGAGACAGCTTAATCCAGCACTTGCTGGAGGAGGAGGAGGAAGAGAAAGGCTTTATCAGAAGCATGTGGGCTCCCTCCACAAGCAGATTTTGCTAACAATGTTGCTTGTTCTCCTGAGAGATGGAGTCCTTCTCCTCATAGCCCTATATGAACATACAGCAAAGTGTAAATTTTATAAGCAACTGAAAAACAATTCTTATAATGGAAAGTGTCTGGCAGCTTTATCGACAGCTGCTCCTGTGCCCCCGGCAGTGCACGCACAAAGCCTGCCATCTTGGGGACACTACACTGTTATGGGAATTGGGAACAGAATTTCGCAGGAGCATTCAAGCGTGCAGGTATACAGCACACAGAAGAGGTAGCTATATTAGTTATGGATATGAACATGCTTCTCCAAATGTGTAGAATAGCTGGGTTGAGTACAGCGTATACACAGCATTCACTGAGAATGAGAGCTGTTGAGATCCTTCCAAAATCTGAGCTAGATTTTGGCAAAAATTATGGATCCAGTGGGACACCAGTATGAATCATGGGTTTCCTTCAGCTTCTGGAATATGTGGATTTTTTTTTTAAACTACAGCTTAAAAACTCCATGAAAGGGATTCAAAAGTGTCAGGTCAGTGTAACAGGGATTACTAAAGCTTTCTCAGGCTCTGCCGGTATTAGCAATATGAAGACTCCGAGGGGATTTCTCCTGTAACATATCTAGATAAATCTGGAAATTCCCATATGGTATTAATTGTCCAGAACAAGTGTAGGTTGGGATGGGTATGAGCTTCACAAGAGGTAGCCATTGCTAGACTTTAGGAAAAAAACAGGTTTACCTATTGTATGAAATTAATAATGTCAAGTTTAGACCTGTTCTTCCCGTATCTTGATTATGCAGATTACTCATAATTTGTGACAATGGTCTAGATCTCCAACAGAGCAGTCTTCATTGACTTTATTAGGAAGACTTGATGAGGAAGGTTACCTGTATAAGTGGCTGGGGGATCTAGCAGATAGGGGTGGACGAGGTGGCAGCAAATGACTTTCAGCTGAAAGGACCAGGAAACAAATAGGAATCGGTAGCTTGGATGCTGGACTCCATGAAATACGAGAGTGAGCGGAGCCATGCACAGTGGTAAGGATCTGGAGTGGAAAATAAGTCAGTTACTGGAGTTAGCAAATGAAGAAAGCATGTCTGCAAGCTAAGGTAAGAAAAGGGAGGAATAACCTGCTTTCAACAAAATTCTTATTTTGAGAGGTGTGAGGATGGGGCAGACAGGCAGTGAAAATATCTCAATGCCAATTAGGTTGAATGTCAATTGGAAAAGACTTGTTGAGCACATTAAAGACTGTTAATTTTTGTAAAGTTTCAGTAGGAAAACTAGACAGGAGGTGGACAGTAATTAATGTAAATTGCAAGGAAAAGCCCAGGAAATCAAATGTTAACAGCCTCCACAATGAAACAAAATGAGTTAATCATAATTATCATTATTACAATGTGTATCAGGGGAATTAATAATCGTTAGTTAATTGTCAACAGTGCCATCCAAACTTTCTCCTAGTGCATTTGCATGTTTTTTGCCTCTTACTTGGTCTCATTAGTTTAAAGAGATGCTGTCAACTTGAAATTCAAGCTTTTTAAAAAAATTAATTGAAATCTGTTGCTCTTCCCCTTCTGCCAATTATGACTTTGCAGTTATATACTGCTATTTTAAAACTATTTTTTCTTCCTCACATACAAAAGCAGCAAAGGAAAGCAAACTACTGTGGAACAGTGACAGTCTTAAAAAATATGCCACCAAAGATTCAAAGTAAACAAACTGGAAAATCTATTTCTTTCTGGCCTCTTCCAGGACTCAAAATCTAGAGACCCCAAATGAATACGGTACCTGATCAGAGCTGTTCTTTCAGATAAATGTCATGCAGAGTTACAGACAAGAATCAAAGATTCAGCTATGTCTCTCTCATGTTTCTTAAGAGAGCTGCACTTTACAGGAAAAGTTATCCGAGTTTCTTATCAGCAGGGAATAGAGCCTGGATAAATGCAAGGATTGCTGTAGCAGATACCTTGTGTTGAATTTAAAGTGAAAATTGAACCTTCCTTAAGATTATGTTATGATTCTAGGGAATGATGCTACTGGCGATCTTTAAACCATTGTTACTTCTCATTTTAGAGATGGGCCCATTATGTACAAGTTGTACGTAATTTGACTGATGCTCCACAATATGCAGTCTGTTATTTGTGTTTGTCATCCTTTACACCTGGTCACAGTTTTCATTATTTATATTGTTATAATGTCCTTTTTATGTATGTACTTTATTATCCTGTGGAGATGAAATAAACTTTTTTAAAGCTTTGTTCAATTTTCTAAGACCATTCTGCAGTGGAGGAACAGTTGACTGTAAGCCCACACTCCAAGTTGTTCAAGGTTAAAAAAAAAAACCAAACAAATTCAACCTGTATACTGCATTAAATGTTTATAAATGCCATCAAAAGTATCACAAGACTTGAGGCTAGAGGTTGTATCCTTTTATTAAATGAGCTACTAGGCTTGGAAAAATTATATTGGCC
This sequence comes from Himantopus leucocephalus, assembly GCA_003993805.1. Taxonomy (NCBI): domain Eukaryota; kingdom Metazoa; phylum Chordata; class Aves; order Charadriiformes; family Recurvirostridae; genus Himantopus; species Himantopus leucocephalus. The sequence goes on along the minus strand of RSEF01000001.1, from coordinate 206,339,862 downwards.
TGTCTAATAAAAGATATTTATTTTACCCATATAGTAGTTTTTATTACAAAGCTGTGGGTAGCCGCCAATGCTGTCAAGCCTGAAATGAGCACTGACATGTTGATACCAGGATGCTCGATCTGTCTGTCCATGTCTGTCTGTCCCCTTGCTGGTCAGCGAAAGCACCTGCCTGCTCCCACCTGGCCCCTCCGGCTGCAGATGCAGCCCGACTCTCACTGCACAGTCAGGACAGCAGGTTTGGGTGGCTGTCCTGCTCCAGCCACCATCAGCAAACACAAGTCTACCCGGCACATCCTCCAGACAGCATCCATCATGAGATTTGCACATCTCGTCATCCCTTTCCTGGTTTTTGGCCCTCCTTTTGCTGCTTGTACCTCCCTTCCCAGACCCCAGCCTCCCCCCAGTTACACAATCTGCTCCTGAAGCCCTTTTCCCCCTCGGTGCCAGTTCTGCCACATCCATACCCAAACTCGGTATTTTTGACTCATTTACCTGGGTAATCTTGGCCTTGCATGGGATTCTTTGCATCTTCAATAAAAGGTTTTAAATGTTTTTTTGATGGTGTTGGACCTGGGATTAAGGATTTCCTTGGTGTCATATATTAATGGGGCCACAGGGACTCCTTACGTCTAGATCTGCTCCTCCCAAGACATTTAGCACAGAGAGGTGATGTTGGGGCATGAGGGACAGAAACAAGAAAGGCATAACAGGAGCAAAAGAAAAAAATATCCCTGCAGGATGGTTTGGAAGGTGGGAGAGCAGGTGAAGATGCTGGGAGCCTTTGGGAGGAAATCTTCACTCTCACATCCAAAACTGGAGCTGAAAGAGGCTGGCTGGAACGGCTGCCTTGCTCCATACTAGGACATCTCCCACCTGCTTGCCTGGACCATACAGCATGAACACCTGCAGGCTATAGCCCAGGGACCCTCAGGGGCAGTGCAGCCCTTTCATCAGTGGTGCCACGATTCCCATGGCCAATGTCTGCCAGGGGCTGCAGGACGACACAGCCTTCTATGCCACACTTTGGGTGCTGGAGTAAGTGAGAAGACTTAGAAGCCACCCATATCCTAATAGCCTAAAGGCCAGGGGCACCACAACCATATGCACATGAAGGGTTAGCCATGAGCAGAGCTTCCTTCCTTCAAGAAGTTCTCTGATACCCCTTCATGATCAAGATGTCCCTCTCCCTTGGTGATAAACTGACTTACTCCCCAGACGCTGGTGATTTCTTGAGTCTGGCTCACACCCAGCCTCCTGAATGGCTCTGTCCTGAGCCAAACTTTGCAACCTATACATGGATGCCTGGGCTGTTTCCCTGCAGGAGAGACGTGAGTAGGATGTAACAAGAGACACTGGTAAGCCTCCCCTAGTCTGGGCTCATCCCCAGTGACTTCTACAGACCTGTAACAGCTCTAGGTTCAGTCTGCAGGAAAAGAAAGCTCCATCAAGTGCAGACAGATGTCCCACAGCACAGCTGTGCCATGTCTCTCTTCACCCAACCTGCAGACCTGCCTGAAGCCCTGTGCCAGAGCTAGGCTTTGTGTCAGACCAGAGCCATGCTCTCACCAGCTGCTCTGTTCTGGGCTGCTTTTGAAGCAATGCAAAGAGCAATGAAGGTTCCAGGAGCAGCCTGCTGGTTTAATCCACCCCAGAGACAAGGTCAGACAGGAGTTAATCTGAATGTGGATGTAATGCACTAACAGAAGAAGAAAAAACATCACTATTTAGGTGCACCAAAAACACTTGTCAGGACCCAGGGGAAGCATCCTGGTCTTTCTTCTGGGAGGGTTACAAAGAATGTCAAATGTCCTGAAGCTTTCGTGGCTTTTACCACAGCTGCAGTTCGTATTTCCAGGATCGGGTAGGTGCTGCCCTTGGGACTATGACAAGGTGTTTGTGAGCATTGCAGGAGGAATAGGTCCTGCAAACCGTGGAGGCAGTAGATTACAGTATACCTGTAAAGCGACTGAAAGAGTAAATATATATATATATTCTTAAAAAACACTTCCTTCACTGCTGATGAAGATCTATAATAATAAAAAGCACCACCAACAAGCCCAGAGATCACAGAGATGTACTAAAGAAGGACATCTCTGAGATCAGATATGGTAGAAATCAGCTACAGTTTATATGAAAGGATACATGTAAGAGAAATAAAGTAAGCAGAGGTTACGCACATGCAAACACACCATGTTTATAGTCTGCTTTCTGAATAGGAGTGTCCTGAACTTCAGTATGTGCCAAACCTGCAGCTCTGTGAAAATCCTCTTTGTCACTGAGCTTCACAGTACTGAGACTCTCTTTGAAGCACCCCAGGCTGCCTCATCAGCCCAAACTGGCCTCGTGGTTCAGCTGCAAAGGGACTAGGACACCTGGAAGGATTTAGGCAAAGCAAAGAGTGCAGGATCCAACAAAACAGGACTACATCTGCCCTGCAGAGAGCTTAAAGACTTCCTCTGGGTGTACCAGCTGGTCACCCTAACCCTGGTCTGAAATAGCATGGAAGGTTTGCAGTCCTGTGCTGAGCCCAGCCCTCAGGTCACTCTCAGGCTAGCAGCAACTGTTTGGAGAGGAGCAGTGTTCCCATCTCACCCCCAATTCCCAGCTCTAGCTGAAGCCTCTGGGCCTCTGATTCACTGCTGTCTTATAAATAACACCCTGAGTCTCAAGGGCTCTCTCATTTCTGAAGCCTTCATATTCAAGAAGGGTGCTCTTCATATCTGCGACTGGGAGGAGTGGGTGGCTGTCCTCTAGGTCATGATGGACTGTCCCTTCCACTTACATGCCATGGGAGGACATCTGCTAGCTAGCGAGCGCCGGGCTGCAGAGCTGCAGAAAGTGCTGCTCAAGTGCCTCTTAGGTTTGTTAAGTAGCTGCCATAACCCAATGGTTTTTTTGAGGAATTAAACATTTACACAGGTTTGTTTTGTAAACTGAGAGATTCAAAAGCATCAGGATTTGATTCAGCTGTGAGAGTAGCCCCAAGTGCTGGATGTTTACTGGAGCTGCTCTCGGAGGTGCCGTGTCAAACCCTGCTCCCAGGGTCACACCAGGCAGCGCGGGAGCCTGCCGCACACACACCTTGGGAAACACTGACGTGAGTAAACCTCCTGGCTCTCCGAGGAACTACTGTCCGTTCTCAGCATTTTACCGTGGTCACTGGTTCATTCATTTGCACTTGCACACTTCCTTGAATTTCCTACAGAAGAGAGGATTGCATTGGGAAGGGGTAAAGGCTTCCAGACAAAATAGGGATTCTCTCCCATATGAGAACATTTCCCCCATTTTCAAAATGTTTTCCAGTTTTATCCAAGTTTTTGAGTTCTGGATACCATTAGAAAATTACGTGCCAAAAAGCTACTACAACAGCACTTTGGTCTACTGTTTCTACCCCATCCAACAGTGGCAATCCAAGGGAGGTAGGACAAGCTTTCTAACATTGTGCAGTTCTGCAAAACGAACTGAGGATATTGAGGAGTTTTATGAGCCCACATATTGAACCTTTTAGTTCTATCCATTGATGTCCTCAAAAAATGGTCTGCTTGGTCTAAGTCTGTGTTGTGCTTCTGATTTGCCGACTCCCAAAAACGACTTTGTCTTTGCTTCGATCTCCAGCTGAACACTATTCACATGAATGTAGGACTGCTGAATTTAATGTCAGCATGTATCACCTTTTAAAAACAGGGACACTTGGGAAACATGTTTTTAGTTAAAAAATAACTTAGCAGTTTCTCTGGCTTTCGCAAGTACTTCTTGCTTCTGGAGGACTCGCTGGTCCCGTTCTCTGCATCGTGTAACCAGGCTCTGTCTAAGGAGGATTAGANATTAAAAAATAACTTAGCAGTTTCTCTGGCTTTCTCAAGTACATCTTGCTTCTGGAGGACTCGCTGGTCCTGTTCTCTGCATCGTGTAACCAGGCTCTGTCTAAGGAGGATTAGACGTGCATGAAAAGCAGAGCCTGTAGCCTTTCGGTGCAGTCAAACCAGCATCACATGTTGGCTATGGGAAATGTGAGACGGGAAGGGACTTTCAGAGTCATCCGGCTCAGTCTGTTGATATCACAGGCCACCATGTTATAGAACTCTCTACTTAAAAATACTGAATTGCATCTTAAAAGTAACTTCTTTTTTTTTTTTCTCACACTGTTCCTGTTGAAAAGCTGTTGCCAGGACATCATTCTTACGGGTGGAAACAGTTTAATTTCTGCTGAAATCTATTCATGGCTATACTCATTTGTTCTTCTGCTAGCACTGCCCTGCAGCTTTTCTCTTGGTAGACATCTACCCCCTGATGTTACATATAAATCGAAACGGTTTCTCTTCTCAGTCTTTACTTTCCTGGGTTAAACAAGCCAAATTCTTCCTGTCATCTCTTGTATTTTCATCTGTGTTCCCCACTTCTCCGAGGTGTAGAACCTGGACTTGGGCCAGGTTGAATTTATCTTTCTTGAACATGAAAACCAACATGCACATAGAAAACAAAGTGCATATGGCTTTTACAATGCTGTAACTATTTGTCATTTGTAATTATACTATACTGCCCCTCTGGACAATGTTTTAGCGCTATAAAGGTGATGTTCTTGTAAAGGAATAGCATCTGTTACACTGACATAGTTGTATACATGGTGAGGAGTCTAAAATTGCCACATGACTGATTTTACCTTTATTTATTTGCTGTCAGAGTCTACTGTAGAGAGGCTGTGCACCAGGTTCACGTGTCCAGGTTTTCTAAATACTCTTCAAAAGCCAAAGGCATTCAAGTGTCCGAGGGTCTTGCCTACTGGGCCCTTGGGGAAAAGTACATTTGCCTGGAGAGGGGTGTTGAAGGTAGGCAGTATGATTTCTTCTGAGGAAGGAATTGGCTCAGGACAAAGCCTGGAGACTGGCGTAAATGACGTGCTTAACTTTGGAGAAGCTGGCCAGAGGCATCCCACCTGCAGGGATGGAAAACAGAGCAGTCTGAGCAGACAAGCTTGAATTTGCTCTCTTCTGGGGCTACCTTTATATTTTTAAGACAGTGGTATGTAACTCATTTTTTCAGTATGCATTTTTCTGGCCAACCTAAAACTATGGAGGAAGTTTTATTTCTGATGTAGGCAGGGGGGCTAAATATTGTCACTGCAGGCAGCCATAAAAAGATATTTTTGTTTTATATTTTCTGTATGCTCAGATGATATGGAAAGAGAGTAATAATATTTTACATGTAACTGAGATACCCCTTTCCCACCACTGCTGTCTACATCAAACCATTGCTGCCTATACTGTCCTGCTTCTCTGTTCCTGGTGGCCTTCCGAATTATAATCTGCTGTGTTCATTAAGAGTCCATTAAAATCGATGGACCATTAAAGCTTGCCCGGTAAATCTGGCAGCAGTCAACAGATTAAATTCAAGGTCCAGCCAAACATATTAGAAACAGTTTCTTGCTGACCACAGCCACTCTGACTGAGACTTGTGCCTGAAAATGAAATACTGTCATCTCTCCGGCTGTCAGCTAGCCTGCTGTTATTTGTGCTAAGGCTTCCCCTGCTGTGAAGATAGCTATATTTACAGTGGTTATTTATTCAGCACCATATTATATTTAGCTATTAATCATATGGTGACATACTCTTTTTCATTTGGATAACTGGAAGAGAACCCCTCGTGTATAAAGCACAACTTCTGTTCATCTTTTGTTTTCCAATTTGAATTGCCTGGTCTTGATACAATAATGTTAAGTTTTAGAGTTTTAAACTATTTCCTCATACCAAGATATTTTCTGATGGAAAAGGCAAATGCAAGGAAAATTTCCTGCTGTTTACTGCATATACCCCATATAACCCTGCATACACTTACACTTGTACATCTGTTCCTGGGAGTAGTCCTCCTGACATGGGTAGAAATATTCCCAGGGGTTAAGTTATGCACCTTCAGAAGTATTTGTAAGATCTCAGCCATAGAAAATCGCTACTGTGTCATTTTCACATTTTATTAATGACACTTTACTCTTCTTAGGAACTTCCTGAGTACCAGTAGAATTTCTTACATCCTCAAATGCAATTCAAGACGTCTAAAAGTAAAGCATCCAGTTCAATTTCCAGAAGCCAGAGGAGAGAGAGGAGCCTGTCTGAACAGCAAACTGTTCTGGCATTTGGAGCAAAAGCTCCTTCTGGAAATGCTATATGGCTTAGTCTAGGCAGCTAGCATTTTGAGGATGAAAGCAAGAGGAAGGAATTCCATCCTGTCTCGTAGATGAATATTATCTCAGAAAATAATAGCCTGCTACACAAGACAAAATAATAACACTGTAGAGGGCTTGTTTCATTTTTATAGGACAAACTAACTCTTCAGTAGATTTTTTTTTCCATTTTACATGAGCCTATTGTTGGTTCCCTCAGCACTGGAGAAAACTGACTGGATGGCGATATGGTCGTAAAGCTTTTTCATTTTTAACCCAGAACTACTTATTCACCTGAAAAAAAAAAAAGGAAAATTATCTCAAACTGATTGTTACGCATTTCACTGAAAAGTAATACATATACAAGTGTGGGATAGAATGGAGATAAATATGAATAAGTAGCAGCATAGTAGAGCCATAGAATAGCTTATATTGTGACTAGAAGCAATATTTGATCATTTCCAAAAAGCTATTTCTTAAATTAATCAGACAGGGTTTTGGGTACAAAATCTTGTTGCTGTTTGGCAAAGATGTAGGTATAGCCTTATTTTATTACTCAGATCTTACCTAAAGTAATTAAAATAGACTATAAAATCAACTATCTGAACTCATGTTCAGTGTAGATGGGAGCAAACAGATGAAATCGATAGTCATTTTTTCCAAGCAATTTGCAGGCTGGAACTATTTAATACAAAAATTATTACAAGAAATATACTGTAGTATTAACCTCTAGTTTAGATTTGTTCAGGAGGCTAATAAGTTATGATTAGCTTTGGATAAGTTAACTGCCATTGTAATATTCATGGCGACACAGATATAGCACATTTTCTCAGTTTAATCATCTTCATTCCAATCTCTCATCCACACCCACCAGTGGATCTCAGTTGAGCAACATGCATTTTGCATCTAACAATAGCTATTTAATAAAGCACTCATTAGTGTACAGCCGCCAGCTGTTGTTCAAAGTCTGCACCCTGGGGTATGGCAAAGGCCTTCATCTCCCTTTGGCTCCCGCAGGACGTATAGGCGTTCCATTACATGGCTGATTGATCTGTAAAAGGGATGGTATTTCACTTGCAGTGCTGATAGCATCCTGACCAGTCCTGTAACGTCAATCAAATTTCTGTCATCTGGGTTTGTGAAGGTTTGTGCACAGAGCCATTCATTTCAATATGTTCTCCAGGAATTCCAGCAAAATTCTTTCCAGGAGAAATTACATGATTTTATTTGATTTTTTTTTTCTTCCTAAAAGTGTATGAGGAGCTGCACTTGACATTTGCATTTTGTTTTTTCAGTGTGAAGTGGTAAATTAGTCCCAGATGCCTTACCATTTGGGCATGGAGACTCAGGAACTTCTGTAAACCTTTTGCTGTTCTCTGTCTGTGATTAAAAGACTATAAGAAATCTACCCACAAAGAAGATGTTAAAAAGCGGAAGCTGGAACAGCTTCTTAAGAACAGCCTAATCATCTCTCTAAAAATACAGGCTTGCATCAAACAGACAAATATTTCTTTGCTATAATTTCCCAGGTTATCAGATTTTACACAGGGAGCTCTACATGTGATATACCAAACACCTTCATCTTCTCTCACAACGCTCGATGGAGACAGAAAAGAAAATGCTTTTCCACGTAAAATGGGATAAATTGCTGTATCATAATGTTGTAGTCAAAACTGAGCAAGCTCTGAAGCATTGTTGAATGGGTAGCAGACATACCTGGGTGTAGTGATGACTAATGATAGTTTGGGAAATTATTTTTAACCCTATGTCTAGCTTTAGAGGCCTAAATAAGGTTTTCTTTATTATCTTCTTCTGAAGCAACTTCAAAACAACACCGTCAGAAAAGGCCAGAGGACAACCCAGGGAACTACAAGCCAGTCAGATTCTTTTTGATCCCTGGAAAGATCACGGAGCGAGTCCTCTCAGAGCACATTTCTGGGCACAGAAAGGAGAACAAAGTGACTGGTAACAGTCAGCATGGATTTATCAAGGGTCAGTCATGCCTGGCCAACCTGATTACCTCCCATGATAAAATGACTGCGTTTCACGATGAGGGGGAAGCAGTAGATGTCGTTTTGATTGACTTTAGCAAGGCATTCAAGGTTCTTTCCCATCATATTCTTGTATCCAAGGTGGGATGCTATGGTAGGGATGGGAAAAAGTCAGATGGTTTATAATCTGGGTGGCTGTTTGGGTTTACAGGGCAATGCGCCATAACTCGTCTTTACCTGTAGATTGGCAACAAGGGGAACACCATAGTGGTTTGTCCTGAGACCTGTCCCAGGGACCTGTTTAAAATCTTTACCAGTGGGTGGGAGGAGGCAACAGAGTGCTTGGTCATCAGGTTTGCAGTGACATCAAGTTGAGCCACCCACCACTTGATATGTTCAAGGGCAGGGCTGCTGTCCCAAGAGACGTGGAGGGATGAACTGACAGGGACATCGTGAAATTCAGCAATGACAAATGCAAAGTCCTTCACCTGGATGGAAGGAACCTTTGCAGCAACACAGGCTTGAGACTGCCCAAGGAACAACGTTGTGGGAAAGGCCTTGGAGGTCGTGGCAGACAGGGAGCAGGACATGGGCCAGCAGCAAGTCTCAGCAACAACGATGGCCAAAGGCAGCCTGGGCTGTATGAATAGGGGCAGAAATTGAGAAGTCATTATTCCCCTCTACTCAGCCCTCATTAGACCACACCTAGATACTGCATCCAGTTTTGTCCCCCTTAATAGAAAAAAAAGACATTGATAAATGAGTGAGTTCAGGTGAGGCTTCCAAGATGATGGGGAACCTGGGATTGTTCAGCCTGGAGCAGACAGCTTTGGGGGCACCTAACAGCCATCCCCAGTGCCCATGGAGAGGTCATCAAGGAGATGGAGATGGGCTTTTCCCAGTCATGCAGGTAGGGAGGGTAAGAAACAAAAAGGAGAAGTTGAAACAGGAGAGGTTCAGCCTGGATATAAGGAGAAAGTTTTTCCCCATGAGGACAGTTAGACAGATATGCAGGTTGTGCAGTCTTTGGAGGTTCTCAAGCCCCCACTGGATGAAGCCCTGGGCAGCCTGGTCTGACCTAAGAGCTGAGTCTGCTGTGAGCAGGAGGTTGGAGCAGAGACCTGAGGTCTCTTCCAGTCTGAGCTATCCTGTGGTCCTGTGACTTCATACTGGTCCTCTTTTGAGACAGAGCATTGTCTGATGTGGCCCCTGAACTGGTCTGTCAGTCTTTTCCAGCAGACCATCCTGCCATTGCCACGACCATGGTCTTGGGATGTGGATAACCTTTGACTGTTTCTTTTCTGTGGCTCCACATTTTTCATGTTATGTAAGTCCAAAGCCCAAACAGAAACATTGTCAGACGAAGGGCAGAAAGGCTGCTGGGGAAAAAGAACAACCCCAAAGTCACTCAGGTGAGCTGCCAGGAACAGGCTAGGGTGACCAGGCAGATGTCCCCTGTGCATGTTCTGTCTGCGTTGGGCAGGTCTCCCAAAGTTAGGTTCCCCCTGTCCCCACCAGGGAGCTGGGTTTTCATGGGAAATGTTCCTGAAGATATGGTTTAGACTCAGGTCACTATGAATCTTTCAAAATCCTCCCTTATACTTTCTTTCAAATTATACTGTCACACTCAGGTGACAGAAAATCCTCACTTAGTGCAAATATTAGCGAGTTCTCCAGAAACTAACCTCATTTAGCTACTTTGGGGCTTTCCTTTTTTCCTGTACATCCATTACATATTAACTGAAAAAGACCATCATAAAAAAAAATAAAATCACCTCCTCAGTTGAGGACGGAGTCTCCAGTACCACATGGAGAGTTCTGTAAGGAGCAATTTCTGTTGTTCAGCCGTTATTTAATGTTTTCATTCTTTTTGTGAATGTAAAATATCACATACTCCATTTTCAAGGACCTTCTTTTTATTATGATGGCTCAAATCCTTGCTAAAGTCAAAGGGCCTACAGCACACTCGGGGGCTTAGAGGGATAAAGGCAGATTACAGCTTTTTTTTTTTTTTTAACCCACATGTTGTGACGGTGTGCTGTGTAAGGCAGTTCACAATGTGCTTCCTAGCCTGGCCTCTGCTTCCTCTAACTTTAGTTACTACCTCTTATTTCAATTAGGCAGGAGGTTGGTGACCATCCACGCTCCTTTTTCTTCACCGTTCTCTCTTTTCTAGAGACATGTCTTTCTGCAGCAACAGCCTTTCAGAAAATATGCAATATGTGTGAATTTATCCCCGTTCTGCCGCTGTGTGCAATCATGTTGACAATGGGATGGTTGTGCTGGAGTGATGCTGAAATAGGGCTGACTTTGCCAGCGTGCTGGCAGTGAAGTGCAAAGTGGCTGTGTCACACCTGAGGAGATCAATCAGGTCAGTCATGAGCACAAAATCTGCTGAACTGAATTGAAAACCTCAAGGACACAAAGACACTTGCTTAGGTTAATATTTGCCAGTTATGGTCTTAAGTCAAGAAGTAAAGGCAGGAAGCCTCAGGGCACAACTTAATAAATTTAAGACATACAGATTCTTAAAACGTCCTGGCTCTTTGGGAACTTTGTTCTGATTCATCACCTTGTGTTTTGTATTTCATGTAAGACATGATGGTGATGGCAATTTTGCAGATATATTTGGTAAAGAAATCTTTTTTTCCAGTGCCTTATATTTGACTTGTTTCTGCACTCTCCTGAGTGTCATATAATTTCACACCAGCTTTCTTTGCTGTTCATATCTAGTTCTTTCCATCTTCCTGAAGAGGATTTGTCCCCTACTCTTTTTATCAGAGCCTTTTTACCATTTTCTTTGCTCATAGTTGGAATCTCTCTAATTTCTTCTGGTTTATCAGTATCCTCCTGTAGTCAAGTGCTTAGAAGTGCATACAGCTATCCAACTGCAATCTTTCCTAAAGACATATAAAAAAGAATAATTAATTCTCTGGCCTTATAAATGATACCTCATAGTATAATATGCCAAAAGACTTAGTCTTCTGCAGCAGAAATCACAGTGCATACTCATATTTAGCATGTTTAATTTGTTATCTACTATCAACTCAAAAATTAATAAGTTATTAGTAACTTCGGAGCTCCCTGAACCCTCTGGGACTTTTCCCTTTAGATATAAGCATCAGCCTCATTAATGCCATTATAATTTATTCATCAGTCTCTAATGTTCTGTTAAATTCTTCTCTACTTTCAAAGTTAGAATTAAATATGTGTATGAACCATGTTCATTTTTGACTGAGTAGAAGCCCTCCAGGAACTGATGAATTCGACATTTAGCTGATGAATGACAGTCAGTCCCTTGCAGCGAGCTCAGTTATCAGTTAGATTATGAATTTTGGAGGGTAGAAATTATTGGCTGTTTTTCTTTTTCTTTAGCATGATGTTTCACCACTGATGTGGTGCATCTGATGTCAGTGAACTGATACCAGGAATTCATGTTATGTTTCAGTTTCAGAAATGAACCTTATTCACGGTATAGCTGGAGATGCAGTAGGTCCCATGTTGTTTGGCGTCATTAAATCTGCTCTGGCTGGTAATATAACAGACATGTTATTGTTCAACCACAACTTCTTAGACCGGATGGGAAACATCCATTGACTCTCCAGCTCCCCAACAAAGTGAAAGATAAGAGGACATTATAATTAATTTAGGGCTAAAATCTACCCAAGTAATAAAGTCTTAGATTGTTCAGATTTTATTAAGTACTTGCGCATGCAGGCTGGAAACAGACCCTTAGCTACCACGTGCTAAAGTCATCTGCTCTGTCCATCGATAGTCAGGGAACAGCAGCAGAAACCCTGTAGAAGCTCATCTGACTGGAGCTTGGATTTCATGGTGAAACTTCACATGGACCAGTTAATCCTCCTTTTGCCCTTGTGTCTAGACACAACATTCAGCAGCCACCTCCAATGGTGAGGAGGTGTTGGGACAGATGATATATGGGAAGAGCCTTGCCGGCATCCCCCTATGATCCGTCTGCAACTGCTGCAGGGAGAGCTGCCACAATGTCGGGGGCTGCCAGCACATGCTGCTGCGGGGCAGTGACAGGTTGCAGTGCCCTGGAGGAACGAGATTCCCCCCTAGACAGAGGGACATGCTGCCCCGTGGCGAGAGGGCACTGTAAAGATGAGAGGTCTGACATCTCTAGGGATGTAATTTCTGAAGTGCTGAAAGAAAGCAATTGTTAGCAATTTTCTGGGAGAGAAACAGCATGTGAGTTATTGATTCATTCTTATTGTCAGGTAATCTGAGTGCAAAATTTCTGTGAGGAAAGGCCAAAGTGTCAAATACCTATTTCACCATTTTTGAGAACGTCTACATCAAACTGGTGACGGGCAGAACTAGAGTCCTTTCACTTCATGTAATATATGCTACCAAAGTTCAGTGGCATTGTCATATAATTCAAGTGTTTGCTTCAATCATTATTCATATCTTCTGTTAGCGCTGGAGTTGGGAAAATAATGAAAATATTATTCATAGAATGTATTAGTCCCCAAATTCCATGAATCTCATTGAATAAATTATTCAACTATTATTATCTCCTTCTTCCCCCTCACTCCTCCTCCCTGTCCCCAGAGATTTTCAGATGACTACCCATAAGGAGGAACAGGCACAGCTGCAGGTGTTGGCCCACGGTGGAGATGCTGCAGCTGTCTTGTATGACCCAGGTGGATGGTCATGAACATGCAACGCATGGTGTGCATGGCTCCTCCATTTCCTTTTATCTATGGACCCCAAAAGATGTTTCTGTGCAGAAAGCCAAAATAACATCAGATGCCTAGGCATAGATAACTGAATCACATCCTGAATGATATTTAAATAAATACACTTTCTTCAGAGGCAGATCTGAGATGGCCCTGCTTGTCACTCCCCAGGGATGGACAGGGCAGCGGCAGCTTCTGCTTGGTGTCTGTAGCTGAGCTGTGCTTTTGTTGCTTCTGAGAAGGCATCAGGCAGGAGAGGGGAAGAGCTCTTCCAAACTTGTTGTGGCAATACTCCAGTAGAGAGCTCAGTATTAATTCAGGTAATTTTATAAGCTCAAGGCCTAATTTTAGACTATTTGCAGTTATTGGTATTAAACTGAATTCTTCATCCCCTCCAACGAAGGAAGCTTTAGGACAGGGGTGCACCCTGCAGTCCCAGGTGGAAGTATCTTGGAGTTACGGGCTTCACATGTTTGCAACCAGGAAGGTACCTGCAACATTGCATGCCCTGTCCATATGTGCTGCAGTGTGGGAAAAGGCCTGAGAGCCATGTGTACCTTCTAGAGTAGAGTATGGGATCTGATCAAGAAGGCACTGACCTGAAACTCCTCGTGCC
>RSEF01000001.1:206311964-206326388 GCA_003993805.1 Himantopus leucocephalus | reverse complement strand
TCTGGAGCCCCCAACATAGGAATGACATGGACCTGTTGGAGCGAGTGCAGAGGAGGGCCACAAAGATGATCAGTTGCAACCTAAGCGGGTGGTGTGCTTGCAAAAAGGATCTATGTCATATGACTGCATGGGAGTGAGTCTAATGAGAAATCTCACTGGTAGCTGCAGATCCGAACATACCACCTCCTGGTGGGAACAAGCAAGAAGAGCAATGAAGATGCTGGTGGCAAATGCACAGACACCATGGCCTCAAATATTCCTCATTAGAAATCTCTATAATAGCTACGGGTTCATCCCAATGCAGAAGATCCTTCAAGCAGAAAAATGGATTTTACCCAGAGGGGTTGAAATTTCACAAGTGAGTATCTTCCAAAAGCCCACCTACAGGTCACTGATGTTGTGCCACCCAAGCACCAAGTACACACAGGCTTTTCTTTGCAGACAACTCTGAGGGTGTACAGCTGGCTAACTTGTGCCCTGCCTGGTGAAATACATCTTGTATCATAGCCTGTGTAGCTGATGGGATAGGAATCACCCAACTTAAGTAATAAAAAATTGCTTCCTAGGGGCTTTCTTCCAGTCTGGGGAGAGATATACGCTCCTCTAGAGAACAATTCCTCCCTCCTTCATACCTGCTTAGCACATGACTGTTCCCCTGGAGGGACCTATTCGTGTATTTGGAAGATTGCAGAAATGAAACAATTGCACAGTAAAATTCAAGTAGAACAGATTTCAGACCCCAAGCTTTCCCCAATGATACAAATACAAATTTATAAAGATGCAAAAACAGTTTATAATATTCACAACACAAAAATAACACGATCATTTGTGAGGGGGCATCTGAATGCTTCAGTGGGCTTGAGATAGCCTTCTACATGCTGGTGGTATCTTCATTATGAGAATGTAACTTAAATCTGTGTTTCACAGACTATGAGTGCCTGGTCAAACATAACACTGATGTTTTCAGTGCTGAACAGAGCAGAAAATCAAATAAAAAACAAAGATCCCCAGGAAGCCCAGAGACTGGTGGTGAGTATCCACTGTGTCTCCTACAGAAGATTTCTATGGGGAAATATTTCTACGTAGAAAGCTATAGGAATTTTTTCCTGAGTTGGAGACAAAAATATCACCACATTTATATAAAACACCACTTTTGAAACCTACCAGTAGGTACCTCATCAAGAGGTGCCTTAAGGGTCTCCTTAGATTTCATCTGGTTTGTTCAATTTCTTTTCTAGCCTGTCATAAAACAAATGGAAAACATCCTCCAAACACCATTGCTCCCAGAAGAGCCTCTGGAAAACAAGATTAATAAGATGGTGGATGCTCTGTGCAGACACAAAAACAAGGTCTTGATGGAGGTGGTGTTTCACACTGCATTTACTCTGGCCCTATCCCAAAGTCCCCTCACTCAACTTTTCAGAAATATCTGCTTTAAGCCTCATGTGGTGAAGGTAAGTTAAGATGTATGGATACAGATACTTCCCTTCATGATAATGCTGTCAGGGGCAGGATTTGCTTTTACACAACCAGCTCTGTCAGCTTGCAGGCAGATTTGGTTTGGGTCAATTTGCAGCTTTCTGGGTTGTTGCAAACTCCATATGGAGCTTTCTAGTTCTTCTGCTCCCTACCGGACTGTCCAATGAGACCAAACTGAGACTGTCCATCACTATCTGTATCGAAAGTGGGGGACACAGCCTGTTGGAGATGCCCATCTCTCTCTAGTGATCTAAGGGCACATGGGGACCTGCCAAATATTAGTTGTTGACTGAGTATATGACTCAAATCCTAGCCCAAGCTTCTACATTCTGACCAAAAATATGCCAGCTGTCAGGTAAAGATAAACTTTACTAGGCTAGCCCCCCCCTTTGCATCTAATGATGCGTATATCATTCCTGTTATTTGAGGAGTGGAGAAAGCAATTGACATGCATTGTCCATCTCTTGGCTGTGAAGACAATGGCAGTGTCCAGATCCTGCTCTTTCCCTCTGAATCCTCAGTTTGACAGGCAGATACCAAAGAAGTGACAAAGATGGGCATCACTGTCAAGCCCTGCCATCCCCAATGTATCCCCAGTTGATATAATGCTATGTCCCTTGGTCTATGTCTTAGTTAAGCTTTTTCATGTACCCATTTGCACCTAATGTGTTTGTCTTCAGAACGATTATTTCTCCGGTAGATGAGAAGCAAACTAGGAACATGGCTACATGATTCCTCAAATCCTTCTTTACACCTGTGTTTCCTTTCCAAGGGGTCCTACCTTCCCACCATGCCTGGAGACCTGCTTTTGGATCGGAAGAACTGGAAAACTGGTCAATGTGACACACTCTGGAGTAAGTGCTGGGGAAATTTTACTTCAATACAGCCCAGCTGCTCCTATATGGAAGGCAGACACAGAGAACTTGCTAGAAATGTGCTCTAAGACAGCCTGGCCAGGGAATGGAGGGAAAGGAGGAACAGGTGGATGTAGGGAAGAGTGGCTTTCTTTAAAGATATCTCTGTGTTTCTGTTTTGTACTTTACTGATCTCCTTTTGGCTGCAGCAACTCCAGGTCCATTTATGGCAAACTGTGAGAACCATATTGTGAGACCAGATCCCAGTAGATGGGAAGAAGGTCTTACTTGGGAAGGGCCTGGGCTGTTGCCCTCCCAGTGAATTTCTGGCCACGCTTAGCACAGAGCCAGGTTCTGTCAACAGCTCAGTGATCATAACACAAGGCAAGGTAGTAAGTCCAGGAGTAGTCTAGGAAGTTCAGTCAATATGTTGCAAGAGAAGGAGACAGGGCTGCTTACAACTCAGGCACTGGCCAGAGCTTACATGTGCCTCCTGGGCCCATGGGGAAGGGGTGAGGTGGAGTCCAAAGGTCAGGCTGCTCAGGGCTATTAAGGCCTATTAGTGCCCTCAGGGTGCTCACACAAGCTCACAGTGGTGACTCTCAGTCATCTCCATCTTCATGGCCATCTTTGGGGTTTGGGGGAGAGTGTAGAGATCTCTGAGACACTGGAATGATGTCTGAAATATTGGGCAGATTGCCTTCCACCCTCAGAGTAGGTATAGCCAGCAGGACTTGAGAAACTTGTAGAGATTTTTCTTGCTGTTTCACCCATAAATGAGCAACATACATGAGACAGGTTTTTAAGTCTGTAAGTAGGTGTATTAGTATGGTGCACACGAGCTGGGATTCGGCACCCCTTAATGCCAGATATGGTATAATACGGGCTAGAAAAGCCCATATTTAAGGTTGGAGCCACAGCTGCGAAAGGCAACCAAGGCCCAGCCTAACACAGTTTACTAAGCAGTTGAACACCATCAGATATATCTTTCAAGGACACAAAAATAAATATTTTTCAATTTCTTTCTCTTGGGAGCATACACTGACATTGCTGCTTTTCTCCCCTCTGTGTTCCCGAAGACGGCCAGCGTTCTGCTTTCTGCCGAGCTATGGGTACCATCCAGAAAGTCTGGAGCAATATCAGAATAAAACCACTGTGCTCAGGTATTTTGACTTCCCATGTATTGTTACTTCCCTTTCCTAAGACATTGATGAAGGCTGGAACACATGCCAGTTGCTGAGCTTGCTTTGTTTTGACCCTCTAGCTGAAAATAAATTAAAAACCCTTCCAAAAATACAAAACAAATATAAAAAAACCTCTAAAAATATTTTAACAAAAGCTAGCCTGAGTTTCCCCCTTGGGATAATTCTTCCTAACACCACATGAGGCAGAAGAGAAACCTTTCATTTTGTTACAGATCTCAGAGTCCCCCGGGACCAGTTGCCAAAGGACATCAATGCCAACACTGCTGTCCTGAAACTCCTCCCAACTCCACTTTCTGTCAGTTAACTTGTGACGAGGCTCCTCATACAGCTCCAAAACAGTTGTGTGGACACAGCTACACAGATCACAAAGGAAAAGCAACGGTACGTTTCAAACCATCCCTCTGGGGCAAATCAGGACTTGTCGAGAGCTGCATGAGTCATTGATGGCAAAGGGGGACGAGGTAAGAAGCAAGCTGCTAGCCTTAACAGCAAAAGGTAATTTCTCTCCCAGGATCATCTCTGCAGAAGAAGTGAAACCATCTTCGGTGCTGAAGATAAGTGAGAATGATCTGATTACTGCGACGCTAGCCAACTCCCAATATGTGACAGAGGAAGATGGCACCAAGACAACTCATTTTCACTTCCAGACACTGCAGCGGCAAGTGATCCAATGTTTTATCAGTGGGAAACCTACCATCAAAACTCAGGTGATCTTAGCACAACACACTTTCAGCACAAGCCAAGTTGCAGTGCTTCAGGCCAGCAGAGGGTGCAGGATTTTATTTTCAGCACCTGTTACTCACCTCTCCAGAGCTGCAGCAAACACACATGAAGGTGTTTGTATGTTTGGCAGCCCACCAGTCTGCATCTATCTGCATTCCTTGCATTGTAACAGTTGTGTGGTCAAAAAACACACTGTGCTCAGCAAACCTTGGTTTTGTGAAAGGCAATGTGAGCCTTTCTCTTCAAAGTCAGAACGGGAGGTTGGCCTGGATTTTCTTATAACCAAGGAGTCATCAGACACTATCTAAAAAGACTCAAGAGAGTTGAGTTCCTGGGCATAGTATAGGACTGGAGTCTAATGTGGGTCTCTGAACCACATTGGAGAAGCCAGTCTTCTTCTGTGGTATTCATCTTCACTTACTCACATTAGCCTTTGGCTTTCCTCCAGAAGCTCTCAGGGGACCAGATATGCAAACAGTTATTCCCATCTGAAAAGGCAGGCCAGAGATACATACCTCAAAAATTAAGTCTTGTGGGCTAGCAATGAATTTAGCTAACTAAGTCCCTTCAGCCCCTTTAAAACTCCCCATAACCCTCAGATAGTTATGTAAATGTCACCTGGGGCTCTCCTATGACAGCTTGCTGCCCCAGCTGTTTCCTATGTCAGAGGAAGGGGCCTACTGAGTGTTTGGATTTGTGAAATGTGAAAATCTGGTCACAAGAGTGACCAGATTCTCATCTGGAGTGAGAAAAATGGGTTCAAGGGCATTGTAACATGGCCATCATGTTGATTCAGGTGCATGTGCTTGTCCAGTAGTAGAGTAGGATAAGCAGAGAAACTGACACACAATTACAGAGAAACTGAAGGAGTTTGGCTGGAAGGACCTCTGATTATTCCTGGTACAACCATTTTCTCCAAGTAAGGCTAAGTTCAAAGCAAGAGCAGGTTGCTCAGGATGTTGTACTGTTGAATTTTGGAAATCTCCAAGAGTAGAGATTCCCCCACCTCTCTGCCCCTCTGTCCTGATGTTTTAACACCCTCACTGTGAAAACATTTTCTGCATGCTTAAGTAGGAGAACCCTGGTTGCCCTTTGTCCTTATTGCCTTCACTGTGATGCCCCTTTTGGCAGTGGAAAAGTAGTTAGATTCTCCCCATAGAGTTCTCTTGTACAGAGTGAACAATTCCGTGCATCCTGGTCTGCAGCCCCTCAATCATCTTGTTAGTCTCTGCTGGACTCACTTCAATTTTTCAATGTCTTTTGTACTGAGGAACCCCAAATTGGACACAGTACTCAAATTTAATCTCGTAAAAGCTGAATAGATGGAAAGAATCACTTCCCTCGGGCTGCTGGCTACACTGCTGCCTGGTGTGCCCGTGACCTTTTTCATCACAAGAGCACACTGCTGACTTATGTCTTGACTTATGTCTGACTTGTCCACCAGGACACACAGGTCTTCTGCAAAGCTGCTCCAGAGCTGGTCTGCTCTCAGCCTACANGAATAGATGGAAAGAATCACTTCCCTCGGGCTGCTGGCTACACTTCTGCCTGGTGTGCCCATGACCTTTTTCATCACAAGAGCACACTGCTGACTTATGTTCAACTTGTCCACCAGGACACACAGGTCTTTTCTGCAAAGCTGCTCCAGAGCTGGTCTGCTCTCAGCCTATGCTGTTTCATATGATTGTTCCATCCCAGATGCAGGATTTTGCATTTGCCTTTGTTGAACTTCATGAGGTTCCCGTTGGCCCATTTCTCCAGCCTGTTGAGACCCCTATGAATGGCAGCCATGCCCTCCAGCATATCAGCTCCTTTCCCCAATTTGGTATCATCCACAAACTTGCTGAGCTGTCATGTCAGTTGTTGCTGAAGTATCTTAGGGACATCAGCCAGCTCCCTCAGTGCTACTGGATGCATTCCATCTGGTCCCATGGACCTGTGTATACCCATCTGTACTGGATCTGGCTGAGATGGAGTTAATTTTCATCATAGCAGCTCGTATGGTGCTGTGTTTTAGATCTGAGATCAAACCAGTGCTGATAACACACTGATGTTTTAGCTGTTGCTGAACAGTGTTTGCACAGCATCAAAGGCCACCTCCATTTCTCATTCTGCTTCCCTGCAGAGAATAGACTGCGGATGTGCAAGAGACTGGGAGGGGACACAGCCAGGCAGATGACCCAAACTAACCAAAGAGGTATAACATCATGCTCAGCAATAAGACAGGGAAGAGGGGTTTTTAGGAAGGTTAGCCATCATTTGCTTATGAAATGGCTGGACATCAGTCTACCCGTGGGACATGGTGAGTGATTGCCTTTGCATCACTTGTTTTGTTTTCTCACTTTTATTCTTTTCTTCTCTTTCACCATCCCACTGGGGTTAAGGATGGGAGGGAAGTGAGTGAGCAGCTCTGTGGTGCTTAGGTGCCACAACAGTAACTTATCTCAGTAGTCCCTAATTTGGTCCTTTTTTTTTGTGCCATGCCTTTAAGCTTTGCCAGTAAACATAGATGACTGAAAGCAGACCTTTACAGTAAAATGTGTGACAAAGAAAGCACCAAGTATCTCAATGAGTACCTTTTCCATGTCCTTTGTCAGTAGGTACTCTTCCCTGTTCAGCAGTGGGCCCAGTTTTTATCTGGACTTCCTTTTGCTACTGATGTACTGATGTAGAAGCCCTTCTTGTTGGCCTTCACATGTCTCAGCAGTTTCAACTCCAGATGAGCTTTGGCTTTCTTAACTCCATCCTTGCATGCCCAAGCAATGTCTCTCTATGCCCCTTGGGTAGCTCCTCCCTGCTACTGCCTCCCCTATAGCTCCTACACTAGGCTGTCATTGCCACCAGCTGGGCAGCCAAGACATGGGTAGCTGTGTCCTACTGCATGGTCATGGGTTTCCCATGTGGCCTGTGCCAACTGATACTTTGTGTCTTCATAGACACTCCTTTGCTTTCCAGAGGGCTCCATCCTTTGCACTGAACAGCATGAAGACCCTACAGTACACAAAAACAAAAGTGAGAGAACAGCTGCAACAGGTATGAAAAGAGCTTCCCACTCTTTTTTTCCAGCCAAGCTTTCTTCTGCCTGGTAATGCTTACTAATAAGCCACCCCAGGGGACAGAGAGCTCAACAGAGAATATGAGACCTGCAGGACAGGTAGAAAGGTCCAAGGCAAAATCAGGCAGATGGCTGGAGCCTCACAAGGAGCCAATTTTCTTTGCTGGCTCTAAAGGGAATCCGGGCAACTCACTCAGACGGACCCATCTGTACAAGTATCTAAACCAAGGGGATATGGTGACCACAGCACACCATACACTGGCATGGTGGATCAACACAGGTGGCAACTGTGGGGTTATTGTTTCTGCTTGCAACTAGGCTGGGGAACCCATGTCCTTGTAGAGGAAACCCCGGATGTCACCCAGGTATCTCTAACTCTCCCTCTGATAAGCAGGCAGAACTGGCACCAAAGGTTATACAATCACTTTGCTGTTCAGACACACTTAAGGGAGTGTCAGAGTCACAGCCTGGCTGGCTTTCTCCTGTTGATAGGAATCACTAACTGCGAACCAGCTGAAACAGATCATGGAAGAAGCCTGATCAGTGAATGCTCTCTCTCAAACACTTGCCACCTTGAAAGTGGCCGCTGAGTTCCTGGCCGTGACCGGTGGGGACCCAGACTGTCAGTTGTCTGANGATGGATGCAAGCATAGAACAGCTCAGAGTCATATTGGTAAGCAAGGTGCTTTGCTTGTACTGAATGGGAAATTGGCTGAACATTTCCATCCCTCCCACCCTCCCCTAAGGATTAAGACACCACCTTTTAAGTCACACTTCTTTGTGAGCTAACCCAGAACATGGCCAACTCAGCTGTGGCCTTTCTGAAGAGCAAGAACTGTCTGACTGATTGCTCACCTGTTTTCTCCTTCTCCGGGTGGTACCAAACACTCAGCTGAAGCACATCCTGTCTCTGTAGCAGACATTGTCAGCAAAGAGATCTGTGCTGCTGGTGTAGGTGAATCAGGTGAGGGAGACAACCTGGTTCACAAAACTGCCTACAAGATCCAGGGGAAGAGAGAAACTTTTTGACAAAGTCGATTTCTTGTGGAAAACGTTGGAAATTTTTAGGAAAAAAATAGGGTTTTTATTTTAATAAAAGCCAAGCAATATTCATCTACTTCAGTCATGTAAGACACTTGGAAAAGGGCCATCCACAAGATCTGTTCTAGAAGCAGTGGTGCTTTCTGGCATGGGTCATGTCAGCAGCTGGTGCTGTGGTCTTTGTGGCCCTGGCATAAAAGCCAGGAACAGAGTTCTACCAGTTCTACCTCTCCCACAAGATGTAGCCCCAAGATGGTCTTCTCAGGGAGTCCCAGGCCATCCTCTTGCTGACGCTGTTTGTCATTGCAGAATCCCTTCTGCCAGTTTCTGAGCAGTACCATGAGGAGTTGAGTGCAGAGAAGGCAGCGGCTCTGACTACTGCACTCTCCACAATTAACCTGGACTTGTTCCTCAATGAGCTCCATGAGGTGATCGTTGTGCCTCTGGATAGCTTTAATCCACAGTGGGAGTAAGAGCAGATTTTTCCTGATTTGTTCTGGGGGTAGATATCAACTCTTTAGACCCAGATGCAAGTCTTGAAGTCCCTTTTAAGGTTGGCTCTTGAAGATTGCTGGAGAGAAGGGCCATGCCTTCCAAAAGTGGAAGTTACTGCGGCTGTGAAGAGCATCATCGAGTCTTACTGTGATGTAAAGAGAAGTGGGAGTAAAATACAGCAGAAACCCCAGAACCTTCAATGCATCTGGCATCTCACAGGGAAGCAAGAAAACCACTAAAAATCATACCACCATGGAGACTTAGGTTGGGAGGGCCCTCTGGAAGTTTCTACTCCACCCCTTTGGTTCAAGCAGGTCTGACTTCAAAGCTACAGCAGACTGTTTAAGGTCTTGTCCAGTTGTGTTCTGACTGTCTCCAAGGATAGAGTCACCACCACTCTGCATTGTCCAGGGCTGCATGACCCATGTGGAGAATATTTTTTTCTTTATATTTAGTCAGGATTTCCACTGTTCCATCTTGTGCTTGTTAATTCTTGTCTTTTCACTGGGCACTCCAAGAAGAGTCTGGCTTCATCTTCTTGACACCCTCCCACTACGTAGTTAAAGATGCATTTAGAGTTCCCCTTTACCTTCTCTGCTGAAGACTGAATAACCCAGTTGTCTACCTTCTCTTCATATGTCCTGTGCTCCAGATCTCTAATCATACTGGTTGCGCTCCACTGAACTCACTCCAGAAGGTAAATGCTTTTCTTGTACTGGGAGCACAAAATCGGACACAATCCTCTATATATTATTTCACAAGTGCCAACAGAGGAGAAAAATCACTTTCGTTAACCAGCTGGTTACATTCTTGTTAATACAGTTCAGTATGTGTCTGGCCTTGAGGGGAATAAAAAAAAAAAGGATCGTGTAGGGGAACAAAAAAGGTGCCCCCTACACAGGACAATGAGAAACCCCAATGTGAGGGTATGGCCACACCACCTCCCTTTCCCTGTTTCTTGCATGGAAAAGGTCTAATGCCACAGTGACAGCATGACAGATCCCATGAAGAAGGGAGCTGGGGATATAACGAGTTGAGTACAGATAGGTTCAGCATGCTGTGTTATAGCTGAGATGGGAGAGGCAGTCAGTGAAACTGAAAGAGCTCAGCTTGGAGGCCGCAACCTCTATTTGGGTGCTGTTGACAATGCTGACCAACAGTTGCCCACATTCTTGTCTGATACCACCAGAGGTACCCCAGAGAATACTGCCTGTCTTCTAGCTGCAAGGCCATCTCAGGGGTACCAATGCGGAGTGTCACCGACTGCCAACATTGCTTGCTTAAGGTCAGGACATTTGGAAACTCATCAGTCCTCCAGACACTTACAATTATGATCTGTCTCACCCACAGGCTAAAGGAAACTTTCAGATTCTTCCTGGAAGACAGGCAAGATGATGCCTCCATTGCAAACCTGATAGGCACTTTGAGTCCAGACCTACTACTGAAGGATGTTGTTTCCATCTGGAAGACAGCTGTGAGGACCAGCAAACTTCATAGCCCTGCTTATATCAAGGAGAGACCAACCTAACTCTTGCTAAGTCCCCCAGGAATTAATTCCCTTGCAGCTTCTCCAACCCAGTTGTCAGTGCCCTGAATGTCTTAATTGTCCTGACCAACCACACCCAGGATTTCCACCCGTGCACCCGCTGTTCACCGGTCCAGGAGCTCCACTCAAGCTCAGCCCTGGTCCTTCTGTCCCTGCCTGAGCTGTGTTGTAGGTGCATTGGCATCCAGCCCTGTGCCTTAACAACCCCGATTTGCTCGCTCGTCTTCCTGCATTGACCTTGTACCTGTCTTATCACCTCGCCCTGTTTGATCATCACCCAGGTTCTGTGGGATGATTGGTGGGGACATTGTCCTGCATCTGCTGGGGTCACCCTCTGCTCTCCTGTGTGGAACAACCCCACACCTGCTGCTCCCTGACAAAAACCTCCCCACCAATCATTCAGTTTGTTGCCAATTTATTGCATAAGTTTCAGAGGAGGTTACCAAAACACAATCAACTGGAAGGGGGAGGGAAAGGGAACCCCATTTTAATGCTTAGTATGGTATTTGTGCTTTTTCCTAATAGCTGTGATAGCATATTCAAGGCAGCAAAAGCAATGTAAGCAAAAATACACCTACAAATAAAAGCTAAAAGCAAGAAACTTGCTGCAGCACTGCAGTATGGCTCAGCAGTGGTACTTCCACAATAAAGATACACTTCACAACTGCAGTGAAGACCCATTTTATAGCCATATTTGGGGACTCTGCACTTTGAGAGAGATGAGTCACACCTTCAGCTGGCCCAGATCAGGTCTTCCGTTTTGCTCATCCAGACCTAGAAGTACATGCTGTGATTCCTTATGGCTCCCAACTTTGTTTTCTTTGGTATCTCCAAAATCGATCTCCGTTCCCAGGATTGAATTCCTCGGGTGATGAGTGATTGACAGTTGGTCAGCAATTTATAGCCCTGGAGCATTGAGTATCATCTTGTGCATGTATTTTCAAGGCCTCCGCTCTCATCCCATGCCTGTACTCCTCTTTGCATTTTTATTCAAAGGTCATACATACTTTATTCTGCATATAGTAACTACTTGTTACTAGTATTAGTCACTATATATTTGTGTGTGTATGTGTATATATAAAAATATAAATGTATATGTACATACGTATATATGCATGCATGTATTTATGTATACACACGTACATGCACATGTATAAATATATTTACACACAAGGGGACGTAGCAAGAGTTAGGTTGGTCTCTGCTGGATATAAGCAGGGCTATGAAGTTTGCTGGTCCTCACAGCTGTCTTCCAGATGGAAACAACATCCTTCAGTAGTAGGTCTGGACTCAAAGTGCCTATCAGGTTTGCAATGGAGGCATCATCTTGCCTGTCTTCCAGGAAGGAAGAGATGGGTCCTCCTGACCCTGGTGCAAAGCGAAACCTGGACTTCCCCCCCTCCCCACTATAATTTTGCAGTTGACCAGCAAGAAGTAGAATCACTGGCTCATCTCCTTCCACCAAGCCACTGAAGGACAACACAGGGAGGTGAGCCAGGCCTCTGCAGGAATCAACAAGCTGGGCTCACCCACAGTGATGTCTTCTTGGAGCAGCTCTGTGGAGATTTGGTTGTGGGGTCTGCCACAGGGCTGGGGATTGAGAGCCAGTGGTCCTGCTGGGACACCAGGCTCCAAAACTGGCCGAGACCTGTGATGGCAAGTGGGAGTGTGCTGAAATCTCTTCCAGTACAGAGATAGGATGTGAGAACAAAATGCACAAATGTTGCTGTGGTATGCAAGCTCTGTGGCTGAGATGAGAAACTGCTTCTGCTTAATTAAACTTAGGTAGGGGAGTAAGGCCAGAGTAAGATAATTCTGCCCCCAAAAGCATATGGGTATGAATGCAACACAGTTGAGACCAATGAGTAATTAGGGTTTGTTTACTTGGGAGGGGTCCAAAGGGCAAAAAAAGATTCAAGGGAAGTAAAAATCATTCTTCTCTCTCCACCAGAAGCCTTGGTGTGGGAGGGTGCAGCAAAGATGCGTAAACTTATAAGGTAGGATAGATAGAGTTGGTACCTTAATACTAAGTGCAGGAAGAAAGGCAATAGAATTGCAGTTAATAAGTGCTTGATTTATAAGATTTCTTTGTAGTAATAGAATTATGTGTCAGTACTAATACTAGCAATAAGCAACAGAATTGTCACTCTGTATTACTTCCAGTGACATAATTGTGAATTATGCTACTAAAAAGTGGTGTGTTCATAAGGTAGTTAAGGTGTTATGAGCTTTTTAGAGGTGTGTTTTGCTTAATTAATAAACATCATTACCATCTTAGTCCGCTACCTCTCAATCTTCCAATCCAAAGGAGGAGAGTTGAGCTTGGGGAGTAGCTGCTTTCCACCCTTGAGAAGAACAAGAGACAGGAGAGTCAATTTAGACCCACAGTGGACCTGTGTGGGAAGAAGGATTTGAATAGGTCTAGGGAGGTGTAAACCCTTCACACGGGGCTTCTAAAGGCCTATGGCCACACATACCCCGTGGCATAGCAGAGAGAGCAGGGATGATAGGAGCTGCTCAGCACAGTTAAAGGGATGTGACGGGGAAAGACGATGTCTCCATTTCAGAAAGAGTGAACAGTGCCATGGTAGGGCCATACCTGCCCCTCTGCCTTTTCCTCCAACACAAAAATAAAACTCTATGTCCACGTTTGGAATGGAGAGCACAGGGATGGTGGGTAAGCCAGAATGTTTGGACTGCAGTGCCCCCCAGACTGTGGCCTTGGTACCTGACCAGCCACTTCCCACTCCACTTGAATGGGAAACTCCTTTTCCATTCCCTCCCAGCACAAGGTCTCCCACATTGGTCAGATTCTTCTTGGCTGAACCCTGGTGAAGATGAAGACTCACCATATCATGTAAAGTTGCCCAGACAGCTAGCTGATGGCATCTCCATCCTTGGAGTCATTGAACCCCGAGTTGGCCATGGATGACGTCAGCCACTCTTGGCTGTTGGAGGCCATTAGGGCAACCTGGGGTGGGGCTTAGTTCTTCAGCTTCATCCATCCATCCATCCATGGCTTCATACAGAGCTGCCACAGAGCCCTGAAGTGCCACAGTTATTGCAAGGTGTAGGTCAAGGTGTGCCAGGACAGGCTGACAGGTTGGGAAAAGGATGAGCCTTGGCCACCACCTATTTCAAGGCCTTTCTCTGCAGCCAGGTGTGGGTTGAGGAGGAGGAGGAGGGCGAAGAGGGAAGAATGGAAATTTATATCATCTGTCAGAATTCACCCAAGAGGAAACAAAATTCTTCCAATCTCACCCTAGGCAGACAATTTGGTTTTACCAATACATCAAAACTTCTGCTTTTCACTTTGTGACATGTTCCCAGCAAAACACTAAGCCATAAATCACAGAGCAGTGGGATGATTGATTTAACTTAATAAAGGGAGATGGTAGGAGGAGAAAGTAAATCACGGAGATGGGCTTGATTTGTGGCTACAAAAGTGATGTGCCAGCCTGCGTACACAGACAAAACATACAACTTACAGTTCTCTCCACACCACTGCAACTCAGCCCTGTTATTGATCGCACTCCTATAATCAGTGCTGCTCAAGGGTCCTGCTTATACACCGCAATTACTGCCAGTTCTTTTGCTCAGAAGAAACCTTTTTATTCTGTGCAGGAGTGAAAAATCGTAATGACATTCCTAGTGTTCACCAGTGTACGTCTCTGTTTGTTGTGTTACAGCTTGCACAATAGACCACAGCACCCATCCTAAAATGGATGTTGCTGGAATCAGGAAGGAGACATCGTGGTACTGGAGACCTGGTACCAGCAGCGTCTGTTTGTTCACATGATCTGAGTGGGGGATCACTAGAGTTCCCTGACCTGCAGCTGCTGCGCTGTCTCCAGCGGCAGCTGGGGATGTAATCCTCTATCTGAAATCCCAGTCATCACCTCCTCATCCTCCAGGGGCCAACCGCCTGTGCCCAAGGCCCTAAAGCCCAGCTCTGATAGAGCCCTTGCGGCTCCGTGGCCATGTGTCGTGGTTTAGGCCAAATCGGCCACTGGGGGTGTTGGGGAC
>RSEF01000001.1:206269158-206285381 GCA_003993805.1 Himantopus leucocephalus | reverse complement strand
CATCAGAACAGAAAAGTAAGTTAATATAGAAAACGATTTTCAATTCACATTCAGAACCCTTTTTTTTCCTTAATAGAACAATAAGTGATTTGATCTTCTCCATAATCTACTATCGGGTAAATAATAAAAAGATTGTGTAACCTTTTTCTTTATTCCCAGCTTTATTTTTTCACCAAAATAGTTTTCTTTTTTTCCCTTAGCCTCACTAGAGAGCAGGTTGTACTGAACTGAGGCCTTTTTTTCCCAAACGGAAGACTTCTTGCCTCTGATAAACTAGGATCCTCCATGGGGATTTAAATCCGCAGTACAATGAAAGTCAAACTATATCAATTACGTGTTATCCTACAGAAGACTGTTCATGTACCTGAACAAAGAGAATATGACAAAGCCCCAGAAGTGTTTATCAGATTTGAGAGATTGTGTAACAGGAAGAGGTGGTGAACAGTGGGTAGCATTTATACGTGTCCTGTGAATCATAGGCTTCTTCAAACTAGGGTTTAACACTGGAAAGTAATCCTAAAAGTGCTGTCTGCTTTTCTTCAGGGGCTTTCTTCAAACAGACAGCTACAGACCCTGTTATTTCACCAAAGGAATGACAGGGTAGGGAAGGGAAGAGGCACAATTATTGTAAGGCATTTTGAAAATGAGTAGAAAAAAACATATCTTGGACCTAAGGGGCAGACAGACCCATTATCTTGTCAAGATGCTGCCAGGATGTGTTGAGTTTGGGAGGTTCATCTCCACGATTGAAGACTCCGACAACAAAAAAGCTGAAGGAGTGTCTCTGGTGGGTGCCCGCTGGTGGGGCACTCATCACCCCCAGGTGACATTGGGGCTGATGCTCACATGCCAGTGTGGGACATCAGGCTCTGTGGGAGGCTTTGCAGCCTGGAGCCTGACTTCCAGTTAGCCTGTGCAAAAAGTATACCGATAAACAACTGTCTTTTCTGAGGTATTGGCTCCTTTGTGATTAAAAAAAAAAAAAAAAAAAGAAAAAAGAAAAAAAAAGTTCCATTATTACAAACAGAAAATTGCTGAAAATTATGTGGGAATGGCAATTACACTCCCACTCACTGTGGACCAAAACAGGGAGGAAAGTTGTTTCATTTTTCTCCAGGAATTCCTGTCTGCCATTTTGGGGCAATGTTGAAGCACTGTACTGGTTTGATCAAAGCCTTCCTACGCTGTCAAACTTGCTCATAATTCATGAAGTGGAAGGGATTGAAACCTGTCACAAAGTATGCTGTAACGGTACATTTTTTAAAGATGTTGACTATATTCTTTCTATCAGCACTTGAGAATAGACATCTTTTAATTGCTTAGCAACTGTCAGTTTAATGCTTAAAACACAGTTTAATTCAGTGAGTCAATGAGTCAATTCCTGCACATGTGCTTCCAAGGGATGTGCCCATTGTAATGTCTGGCAAACCATTTTTGTGACCTCTTCATTCACACCACAATGCAAATTCCACAACTAAGCTGGAACTTTAGGTCCACTTAAGTGGTGCGCTGTGAGTAGCAGCAGACAAATCCACTAAGTCCTCTCTTAATCTCTTAATATTCATGTCTTTTCCACATCTCAATTGTGCACACTCTGATCTCGATGTGAAGCATTTGGGATTAATGTCCACATTTTAAAGAGCAGCCACTGATTCTGGTGATCTCAGTGTCCGATGGCCAACTTGAGAAACTGGACCTGAAACTGGATACAGGACCTGATTTGCAGATGACCCAGAGCTTCTTGCTCCAAAAATCAAACAAATTATTCTTGATTTTTCTGATGGAACACTAATCCAAGAGTAGCTGTTTCCGACTGACTCTTCCTGCATTGTCACTGTTATTCCAGGATAGGTTACAGGGCAGTGTGAATAAGCAGGAAAGCTCAAGAGGAAAAAGCAAGTGGCCTGCTTTTACTTACCAGCCCATAAAGTCTCTCACAGTCTTCCAAATCTCATCAGACCTTTCAATCTCTCTTCACTCAGGAGACAACAGAGTCCCTTCATACCTGAGGGCAAGAATATTGCCACATCTGCCCTCCCCACCAAACTGTTCTGCACCAAAGAGGCCCACCAGCCATCACCTCGAGCATGCAAGGGAATGGCACATAATGGGAATGCTGCAGCTTTCAGTGTTATAGGAGTAGTGGCTATCTACACGCTTTGAGGCAGGCAGCAAGCTGGGCAAGTCCTGAGCTGTCTGAGGCTGATCTATAATCAAAGGAGAAAAAAAGCACTCCCACCAAAAACTGAGTCTGACATCAGAACGTGAAGTTCCCATGAGCTACTGGAAGCAACAGGGAAAGAAAAAGATGTGTTGACAAGAAGCGGTGTCTGATGGAGCTCTCAGACTTACACATCAAAATAAGAAAACCAAATAATAGGCTTTATGTCTTTCCAAATACAGGTACTTCTGTTTAAGAGATACTTTTTGGAGTCATAGGCCGTGGGTTTCTTCCTCATCTCACTGAAGAAAATCTTAAGCCCTGGATATGAGACTGTATCATAAGCAGCCTTAATCAACTTATCACAACTCCATCGTCTGAACTTGATAATGCATAGTTTGTGAAGACAAGCCCTCTGTTGCTTCCGTTTTGAGATAATCAGACTTCTTAACATGGCGTCTGGAAAACTGGAATTACATTTGTCATTGATTGTAAGTGCAAAATTATGTCACAAAAATTGGGATGCAAGGGGCCAAATGGGCAGAAGATATTGCAAACATCCCTATCAAAAGGGATACCGTTCCCTGACATAGACAGAATTTTACATATTCATTGGAAAGGAGTTAAGAAATTATTCTGCAATAAAAGACTTCTTGGCACCAGATAAAAGGGACAAATATAAAAACAAACCTTGAAATCCCAAGTATGTTTATTTAAATTCTTACTGGTGTTGCTTGCCAGAGCCAAATTTAATATTCAAGGTCAAAAGAAAACTTGTACAGAAAATCTCTATCTAAGCAAAGATTGCTCGTTAATCTGATTGATAGAAAAAATAGCATGGGAAGGAAGAATTGTGCCTTTTTTCTCCTAAACTAAGATCAGTACGCTTAGCGGTCAATGTTTCTGGAGTTTTAATTCAACTGAACAAAAGGAATTGACTTTTAGAGGTTGGGAGTTGGCCCATTTGTCAAATCCAGCAATTTTAGTCAAGGTGTCAAGGTGCATACTTAAGAAATAAGACGTCTCAAGTGATTTGTCAGCTTTGAAAGCTACTGGCCAAGATTTGCATTTTAGTATTTGATCATTCCAAATACTCCTAAAATGCTTTGTAACGGTAATGAAATGTAGGGCACAGTTGGTAACAATTGCCCATTTCTTAGCACTTCTGTTATGTTTTCTTATTTAAACCAATGACCCTGGCTTTGTAAAGGGAACCCAAAGTGGAAAATTAAGGTTCTTCGTGCCATCGAAAAGAAGCCATAGGCTCATATGAGTGAAAAACAAGGTCCTTTTAGGAGACTCAAACCTCACTCTAAAATCAGAGGTAATGATCAAATGCAACCCATTACATATGATTCATTGAACTGGAAAATAAATGTTAAAATCACACTTAGAGAAAAGTTAATATCAGATAGAAGAAAAACCTGTAAGCTTTCTGCATTTGGCAATCTGTTTTCACTATTAAACCGTCTCCAAAGATGCCGAAGTCCAAACTAGTCTCTCCAACAGCACCTTTAAAACTAAGATCATTTTATTTAAAGTCCTGGAGTACAAGATATCGGATACAAGTAATGAAGTACAATTAAGGCAACTGCAGAAGGGGTGGCAATGATATGCACCATGGTACTCGTCAGTCTTGAGCTCTGCTCCGGATGAAATGAGTAAGATAATGGGCTGAGTACTCTGCTAAACTACGCAGAAATTAGTAACCAGACCAGCATTAGTTATTCAGTGCACAGATAGAAAGGCATGTAATTTTAAATGGTCTCTCCAGGTCTTTCAATTCATTAACACAATTTTAAATGTCAGGCTTATTACTGAAGTCTCAATTTTACAGACAATAGACCTTTACTTAAAATTACAGCGAATGCAGCAATTTTCTAAGTACAGAGCAAAAGGCTCCAGAGCTGTTGCAAATGTTCCTCCAGATTTAGGGCTTTGGAGGTATTCATGTCACATAACTTCAGCTGTATAATAGTTAGGTATCCAGCTCCAGTTAATGATTAAATTCCCTCTGTAGTCAATAGGGCAAGTGAATCACCCTTTGAAATGCCTTTCTCTGCCTCTGAACGTTGATGGAGGCTATTTCATAAGCTTTGCATGGACCTTACTTCTAGACGACTGAAGGCAGGCGAAGCGAAGTCTGCCTGCCATGACTTCAATGCTCCACAGGTACAGACCCCACAGAGGGAGTCTTGGAGGTGTGGAGAAAATGTCCGAGGTGACATTGTGCCCTGGTGACGTTGATTTCTCCAGCATCTTTGCAGTATACGAGGGGAGTCTGCCACTAATCAGTCAGCAGTTTTCCTATGTTCAGCACTTCACATAATACCGTGTTGCCAACAGTGACTTTTCAGCTGTAACCAGCACATGTGCAAAAAACAGATGGAATTAACTGCGTGATGGAAATACTGGATTTAGAAATAACTCTTTGTTAGAAGAAGCCAAGTTTCAGAGTTAATAATATAGAGGGAAATCAACCTAGCAAGATAGATGAGCTATATAATCAGTGAAGTTGTGTTGATCAAAACAGTGCTTTAATAACTTCTACTTTTTAAACACTGTCACAAACAAATCAATGGATGTCACTCAATTTATCATTCTCTGTGGTTACAGATTAGTTCCTGGGAAATGACTGCAATATCTTAGCATGATTACACAGTATTAAATAATTATTCAATGTGAAGTAATGCTCTTCATCAGCACTGCCAATAACCCTGAAGTTGTTTTGCCTAAGTAAAGAATAAAAGTTCTGGTCCATAAAGTCATTATTTTTCCCTCCTTTGTTCAAATGCAAGGATGTACTCTGCAGTCATGACAGGGTTCATTTAGTGAAAGTGCCTTCTGGGTTTACCAGCTGACGCCCCTGTCTCAAGGTATGGTTAGCTCAGGAGAAAAGGGTAGTTAACCCAGGGTAGCGAGCAGTTGCAGAGTAAACATGTACATTTAGGTGTGTACTTAGAGATGTCTACATGCGAGTTAGGCACCCAGGGCCAACTGTGGTCAGTGGAGATACAGGACTCTGTTCAGGTAAGTGTTGAGTCCCATCTGATATGTCTGGTCCCCAGCTGCTGCTACAGAGGGCATTAGTCTCCTATAGGTCCTATGCCACATGCACCAGCTCACATGGATGTCTTGGGTACTCAAGGACATCTCGATTGGCGCTAGGCACCTACGCGCTGACAACTGGATTGAATCCTGAGGAAGCACAGCCAGCAGAGCCCAGAGAATAATTCAGTTCACCCTCATGTATTTACCTACCGCTTGATTCAGTATTCCATACATGAGGATTTCGTGCTGTTTGGGATGCTATGGGACACCCAAGATCTCCACACGGGGCTGGCAGACAGCCCCCTGACTTACAAGGGACCATGGCCTGCTAGAGGCCAAGCAGCTTAAACGACACTATGTGCAGGTACCCAACCAGGCATGTAGGTCTCTAGTGCCTGGACACTGAGCAGCTCCCTCCAGCCCAGGGATGTCTCAGCTGGGACACCATTACCCATGACGGGTTCCTCTGCACTGTAGCTCTCAGTCCCCTACATTCAGGTTTCGCAACCTGACTCCTTCCCTGACTTTGTAAAGTCTTTCTGGACTTCAGCAAGATAGTAAAAGACAATGTCTTGTCTTTTGTTATCTTGCTGGAGGGGCACCCAAAGAGTTTTATTTCTCCTTTGTGCCTTTGCTTTGGTAACTAATGCCCCAGTTCAGAAAAAGCATGTTTATTTGGGGCACAGTTAAGCAAGTATTTATATGTTAAACATTTGTTTAAATCTCACTGCTTTGAAAGGGGCTTCAGTATGTCCTTACCTGCTCTCCTGTATTAGTACACAAAATAGCAAGGGCTGTTTCAATCACCTCATTTCACTGTTAAAAAAAATAGCCCACTTTCCAGGGCCACAGAAGAAGAAGAGAAAATAGCGAGGACGGTTTCGCAAGGGCTTAGCAATACTCACAGGTCCAAAAGGCCTGGAGAAATTCTCCTTCCCACTCTTTTCACACGTGCAGGGAATGCCAGGAGAAGTTGACAGCGCCTGCAGCGCTCATGCTGAGGTAAACTTTCCCTGGTGTCACCTCTCGTCCCCTGACCTGCCCTCCTTTCCCACAGCTCATTAATCAGAGCAGCCTTCACTACCCTGTCCCAGTCTCACCTGAAAGGCACCTGCTTCTTACTCCACGTGCTGCAAAATCAGGGTGCAGAGGAGGAACAGCGAAATATAAGGAGGGAAAGGGCAGCACATAAATGAAATATAAATGAAAGAAGTTGTATGAGAGGTTGATGACCCTGCTAAATTCATTCTTGCTGTGATCCCACTACAAGTAATAAACTGCAGAGACAAACTCACCCCAATGCCCAGGGGCTCTAGTAATTGTCTCCTACGGGCCCAACCCACAGGCTATGGAAATCAATGCTTCTCCTTCCCCTCACTTCAATGATCTTGATGTGACCTTGGCATCATTTCTTCTGCTTCCCATCTTTTCTTCTCCATTTTCCCTCTGCTGCAATTTTTTACTGCCTTAAATATGCTGTGAATTATGGCAACCAGCTACAGAAATCTGATTCTTTCAGGAGTCTGTATTATGTTCTGCCAGATAATCCATCTGTGCAAATCAGCCTGAAAACAGGAATTTAGCCCTGCTGAAATTAAGCTGAGAGAAAACAGAAAGAAACTACCATTTGAAATGTAAAACTGCTACTGAATTTTAAAAAGATGTGGCCATGATCTCAGTTAATCTGTTCCACCTGTGACACTCTCCTATAAATAATATCATTTTTCCTGGGTTCGCATGTCTTCATAAATCTACTGCAAGTGGACAGTGTCAAATTTTAGCTACAAATGCTAAAATTCTTTCTTCATCTATTGAACCAGCCCCACATGCCTCTTCTTATTTCAATCTCAGGATGGCTGGACCAGGCTTATATCGGAGTAAAAGGCAAAGTCACTTCCCATGTCCCTCCAACCATGGGGGACATGCCAGTGATGCATCCAGCCACAACGCATCCAGCTAATTTGTATTATCCAGGCAACCAAGAGACATGATAACAGCTTTGAATTAGTACAGCTGGGGACTTTGCTATGAATTAGCCAAACCAAGATGAAAAGTGCTACGCTTCTTTCCCAAACTCCTGTGTTGAAACACATTTGAACAAACACAACAAAAATAGAAACAGCAAAAAAAACCTCAACAAAATCAGAAAAAAACATTTCTGTTTTTCTTTAGCATAATGGATCTACTTCCATGCTTCCGTAATTCCCATTTACAGACACACATGTACAGAAAAAA
Source organism: Himantopus leucocephalus (assembly GCA_003993805.1). Lineage (NCBI taxonomy): Eukaryota > Metazoa > Chordata > Aves > Charadriiformes > Recurvirostridae > Himantopus > Himantopus leucocephalus. The sequence goes on along the minus strand of RSEF01000001.1, from coordinate 206,277,934 downwards.
AGATGAAGCACTGCTCAGGAAAGAGTACGGTTAAAGAGAGAAGCACAGGATGAAGAGAAGCCAAACTCTTGCAAAAAGACACGTATCATTCCGGGAGTGAATAAACTGGAGGTCAGTGGGCAGAAAAGCTCTGGAAGATACCCACAACCTGCTCAGAGCACATGAGGCCTCAGCTGACCCCTGCCCATCCTCATCATCCTTAAGAATATGTTGGAGAAACATGGCTTAGGGATGGCATACTTACAGTTCATTTTCCCTTGGGTAAAAGGACAACTGTAGGTGACCTGTAAGAAGCCACACAGCCCTGTTTTTTCCACCTATAATTCTCAGCTATGTAGGAAACTGGCACAAGAAAAGGGGCCGGTGTGTCCAATATCACACCTGGGTTCCCATCTAGGAATTAGGAGTATGGCATGTCCCATGACATCCACAGCTTTGACACTACGAGGAAAAATACCTGTTTAAAAGGGTACCGATTCTGTTTCCATTTAACACAAATAGCAGTTGGTATCCTATGCTCTTCTGTAAACAAGTAATTGTTTAAGTGGTTTCTTCAATAAAGGCATGAAAGTTTTCTTTGGCTGAAAGCTCTTAAATATTACAGTCAAGTTACAATGAAAGCCATGAGTAGAAAGCAAGCTCTGTTGCACTGATTTCTAAGGACATAGCATGGAGCATCTCCTATGACCAGGATGAGAGTTTGCAGACTTGAGAACAAAGGTATGCTGCAGAAATAACCTGCTAGATTTCCCATTCTGCTATATCCAGGGAAATATTCAGCAATTTCACCAACTTAACAGAAGTTGAAGTTAACCTAACTAATCGGTGTTAGAGCCTCATCTGTATTATACAGGAGTCCACTGGAGTAGTTTCCTTGTTTTTGAAGGAGATGGGATCAGGCCTTCCTACTCTTCCTGAGTCAGAATCTGGCCAGGAGAGTTAAACTCAGATTTTATACTCAGGATGTTGCACATAGTACATGTACTGCAGGCTGGACATCTGGGATACAAGTCTCGTTCTCTTAACGGTGAAGAACTGACCTTTTACTGCCTCCCGTAAAAAATATTGAATCATTTATTAAATTACTGTTATTAGGGCTGTCAGACGGATAACAGTAAATGACTGAGAATTTTTTTTTTTTTTTTTTACCTTTGCATCCTATTTCGTTGCTGCAGTGCGGCACATGCCCTTGCATACCAACAGAGTGAGGAAACGTTGCGTGGCATCGCAGCAAAGAATTGTTGCTTTGTTTGAGGGACGCTGCTGGGTGGGGGGACCAGAATTTTGTACGGTAATTAATGACCTTCCTTTGAGTCCTCAACTTTACCTGATTGGCTTGGGGAGCCAGTAAACAGGGCAGTGAGTGTTCCTCTGCTTTATCTCAACAAAAACGTAAGTGGGTTCACTGGAGGGCTTAACTAAAGGGGTTGAGGACTTTTTATCCTCCAAGACGCCTGTTTATCTCAGTCCTCTCAAGATGCAGTAATTTTAGAAATGACTAGGTTTCTGATCCCAGTTCCACTATTAATGGGAATGTATCTGCATCCCAAAAGCTGTCAGCTTTAATCGGCAGGCTGGGACGAAGGGCACAAGGCAAGCACCACGGCTAGACTGCTACCCCTGCCAGATAGCTGGCTAAAGCTCTTTGCCCTGTATGGCCGTCACTCCTGACCTTGTTTAATAGACACCTTTTTGGGCAGACCAAAACCATCAGGGTCCACTCCAGCCCCTCCAGAAGGACTCTGTGAAATAACAATTAAGCACTATGCGTCATCTTGTGGATTACAAATTTATATTACCTAGGCTTTGTGAGTAAACAGAGAACATCAACCACTAAATTGTCATTCTGCATCAACTCCTGAGCAGCCAGTGCTTTACAGATTGCCACTCAGTAGGTGATACAATATTGTTCATTACATTTGGTGGGAAACGACACTACATTTTTCACAGTGCTTGAATGTGATTTGTCCACAGCACAAGTACACGGTGAACACTGCAATTGCCATTTCTCACTAATTATGTGGAAAAATCCACTGAGGGGAAAAGAAACTCTTGCAATAGCTTCTTAGCTAACAAGAAAAGGAAAAGGACATGAAATTAAATGTACTTCTCTAGAAATAAATAGAATACTTTCTCCATCCATAAAAAAGCTGAACTACTACCAGCAAATTCGGTTTTGCCCTGGAGGGCTTTGAAGAAAGAAAAGGGAAGGTTAGATTCACCGAGAAGTGCAGGGTACTGAGTCAGTGCAGAGAGCATGACAAATCGTGCCCAAGGCATTGCTGCTGAGGCAAAGCTACTGGTATTTAAGGTTGATTGAACAGGACAACAAACAAGGACGTGTTCAGGTGCTCTGGTTCCCACAATGGGGTATGTGGGCGAAGGCTTTTGTGGGGTTGCATTCAGGAGATTACACCAGACGTCAATAGTTCTGGTTCAGGAAGGGGATTGAAAATAACATTAATTAAGGTTTTAGCTATGTTATTAACTTTGTGCCCATAATTTCAAGGACAAAATGTTCAGACTGAATTTCCCCTCTCTTGCCTACTGTTTCTACAAATTAGGTCTGGGTATCACCACAAGTAACGACCGCGGGAGCATTCAGAGGTGTTAAATGCAAGTGGAGTTCAGCCTCGCTGCTGGAGCTGACCCACCAGGAGAGGGGTTCAGCTAATGGAAAACCTACATTTCGCAATGGTGAAAAGAACATTATTATTCAGTTTTTAGGGCTCACCAACTTTCCATTCCTTTTTCACAATCCTCATAGCCAAAAAAACTAAAGACATAATAAATGATAGTCCAAATTTTAAACATTTGATTTTATGTACCAATTGTCAACATCTTTAAGGGGCATGATTCGCAGGAGATGAGTGCTGAGCACTGGTTTTATTCATTAACAGAGTTAGTGGAAAAGAAATGTCCTGACAGATTGGCCCCAGTCACCAGTCTCTCCTTTAGGGCATTGCACTCTCCTAAATTTATTTGGAGTTTATCTGAACGGTCTTTCAGGTCTAGCTAAGAGGATGCTAGTGGACTCGGAGCGAGCCCATGCAGGACACCAACTAACAGCAGGTCTAATACTGACATAGACAATCCAAAATGTCTGCAACAGGCTGACAGGAGTCATCAGCAAAGACATAAGAGAAATCATACTTTTTCTGTGCATCTTAATTACTCTCAGGAAAAAAGAATCCCATGCCTGGACCAATTTTAAAAGTAAGATGAGTACTTGCCACAGGCAATCCCGCTAGTGAGTCAGGAAGGAGGAGATATCACAAACACCTTGACGCTCCTTAATGCCTCCTCAGATTTGCACAGAGCTACAAAACTGCTCATCGAGTCCCTTATCATCAGCCCTGCTCCTCTGAGCCTGCTAAAATACATTTTGCTGCCTGTTTTTGTCTTTTCCCTCTGCCCTCTGAACTCGCCTAAAGGTCTAGGAGTGGGGTCTCCACCCTCACTCGAGGCTGAACTCCCCGGTGCTGGCTGCCACCCTGTTACCCCAACTCCTGTCCATTCCCAGCTCAAAGCCCAGGGCCAGCGGGTCAGGCAAGGAACTTGGCCTTTAGTGCAAATCAATCCCGTTTCTAAATCTTGCCGTGGTGGAAGAAAGCACACAGATGTGGCTAGGGAGAGGGGAGGGAGGGCCAGAATAGAAAATAAATTGGCGTTTTAAAGAAAACAGCACCAGTTTGGGGGGAGGGGGGGATGGTGGTGTGTAAATCTGAGTTGCAACTTTTAAGCCGCTGAATCTAGTAATTTTGTGAGCATCTTTCCCATCGTCCTTCCCACCCCACCTCCCGCAGGCTGCTGCCCTTCAAAGTAATTGCTTTAAAAGGGCGACAAGCAGCAAGGCCCTGCCAAGTACGAGGGATGGGCAATCTGCGGCACAGAGACTAAGGAAGCCAACGGGCAGAGCCCGCATGGCACACAGAGAGCTGGAGCTCAGGGCCATGACATCTTGGAGGACAGGACAGAGAAGGGCTTCAGATCCCTGTTCCTCTGGCCCGCGCTTCACCCTGAGCCAAGATGCTTCAGATATCTGATTAGCGGAATCTTGTTCTGGCTCCCGCAATTCTCTGCTGGCACATTTGACCTTTAATTTGGAAAGGAAACATTCAGCTTGGCCTTCTACCTTGGAAAGGATGCTGACACCTGCCACATATTTTCACTTGGAAGAGAAAGTAATTCCTGGTCCCTTTAATACAGTAGATAGCTCGGGTGACCCGTGGGACAAACTAGAAGGATATTTTGAGAACAGTGATTCTTAACTAAAAGCTCAGCTTGGAAGGGCTTTCCATGTTTGTGAGTCTGCAGTTAGTTTGGTATTTATTTAGCTGCTAATGTGTGAGCGCTGCCCTGACACTAAAGAAGCTCCAGCACATTCAGGGCTTTAAATATTCCTCCCTCAGACCACGGTGCTGCCTTTGACCTTGAGGGAGCTGGAGTACGCCTGGCTACAGCACGAGTCCAGAATGTCCTCCAGCAGAGGACATCTTCCATTGCACACCACCCCAGGAGCAGTGGGGACCCAGGAAGCTCATGCCAGGGTCACAAAGGGCTTTGAGGGGACATTGTCCGTGAACCAGGCACTGTACTGGGAGGAGAGACTACAGAGCAGAGCACAGCCACGAAGCAAACACATTGTTGCTTGGCACAATCAAGTGTTGTTGTTTTTAGGCTGATTAAGACCTAATGAGTTATAATAATGAAGCTGTAAGAGTTCTGGCGTATGGCTCATCACAGTTCAGTCTGTGTCTACACGACCAGGGCAGCCTTCTGGCCAGCAGGGATGCAGCAGCGTGTTGTATTCTTCCAGTTGGGCTATGTGTTAAAAGTACCGCAGGGGAGACCAAAATGACTCCTCAGGTGCAGAAAGAGCTGTTTTTTGGATGGTAACACACTGCCTGTTTTTTGGATTTTTTTTTTTAAGAGAGCCTTATAAATGCTTTTCCTTATGTCAAACAGGGAAACAAAGAGGAACAACCGGTAGGAACAATAAGAGGCTCGCACACTCCCAACAGCAATTAAAACATTCACACGCTTTGCCATATAGTAATACACGCCCTTGACGGCACCGTTATTTTTCTCCTGTCATTTATTTTGGGGAAGCTGGCTTATATGCATTTACTCCTCTATGCTTTTTGAGTATCGTCTATGCTGAGCATGCAAGAGCATTAAAGTAGGAAAAGAAATGGCAGAGATTCATTAAATACAGTGCTCCAGTTTGATCAACAGTGCTTAAGTAGTCCTGCTAGCCACATTTTCTGAGCATCACACAGCCTTTTCTCAATGTATTTATTCTCATAGCACTTCTGTAATACTTTCATACCATATGACAGAGGAATAATTAAAATACAGACAGTGAGGCCCACTAGACTATCCATTATACCACATCTGTACAAGTAAATGAAACATGCCAGGGACTCTTATCTGACCAACCAGCACAGTACGGCTCACATGCGTGTACATACCCTCTATCCACTAAAACAGAGTGGCCTCATCTGAACTGCCTGCAGGGAATAGTCCCAGGCCTGGGCTAAACCAGGCTTTGTCCAACAGAGCATCCGCTGGCCCAGGCCAAAACCACACGGGAAACCTGCTACAAACTCAGCCCAAACAGAGGTGATGGCGGGACAGTCACTCTGAGCACCCTGAGCTGCTGGTGGGACAGTCACTCTGAGCATCCTGAGCTGCTGGTTGAGAGCACCCGCTCCCCGGCCAGGGCCGTGCACGGAACCGGGCGCCCGCAGCTCTGCACCACGGCTGCTCAGAGCGGTCATCCATGGACAGCAATGCCACCAGAACTGACAGCAGTTGAGGACACTTTATCCAAAAGCCTGTACGCACATCAGACCTCCTGCGATCAACACCATCTGACAGGTTATAGACACAGTCTTCCGCAATGAGTGCAGGTGCAGAATTAACAGAAACGTGACCCCGGCTGGTTTGCAAGCTATGGCAATAAGCCTGCGATAACTTTGTTTTAATTTCATGCAAAACCCATAAGCAGTTGCATTTGAAGGGAACGGGGCTTTTCCCATAACCACTAGTGCATAACCCCTGTGATCAGTCATTTTTCCCTTAAATGTTGATACCATCCTTGAATGCTTTCTCTGGACAGAAAAACAGGTCAGCATCTCATAAGGCCTGGCACGAAATCACTGAGCAGAGGGGAAAAATAACCCTCTATCAAAATCTTTCCTGGTGAAACCATGTTCGTCAAATAGGGGGGAAAAATCTGGCAAGATGAAACAATTTTTCAAGATATCTGTTAAGTGCTACACGTCCTGAGAATCAAAACCAATAAATAGCACAAGCAACAGGTGTAGAACATCACATGGCATGGGTAATTAATGCCACCCTCCTTGATACTACATGGATGTCAGGGTCCAGTAAAAAAAAAAAAGACATTTAAAACATACCTCATTTGATTGTTACTCACTGAATAAAACAAGTTCACAGACGAATATGCAGAAATTATTTAATTTTATATTTTTATATATATATAAAATATATATATAAAACCTCCCCCAAGCATTAGCTGGAGCTCTTAAAAATACGTGAGCGCACGTAAGATATCTTTACTCCAGCACCAGCTGGAGTTATTGTAGTTTACAATAACAGAATTTAAAAAAAAACCCTGCCAAAAGGCTCAGTTTCCTACGCATCCCCCACAACAGAGTGGTGCAGTATGAGTGCCATCGAGCCAGGAATGAACAGTGAGAAGCCGCACCACGAAGCCGTTTTCTCAGCCAAACCGGGCACCTCCAAAGTAAAGATTTTGTGACTGCATCTGCTCAGTGTATAACGCTATTTCACGTGCAATGATCAGTGGAGTTGCCAACAGCACAGAACTAATTGTTTGAGGTTTTATCAGCTTTCTAGCACATGTCATGGTATCCCAGTGTCAGAAATCCAGACCTGGGGGACCACAGGGAAGGAGAGGAGTCATTTACCACCAATACGCTATTTGCTCCCAGATTCATTTTGGTATCTTCATAACTATTATCTATAAAGCACCAGTAATCACTTATATTTTTCACCCTTTTATAAATATAAACATTGTGTCTCAGAAGGGATACTCAAATAATATGTTCACATAAAATTCCATTTTCAGTGGCTACTTTTTACAGTTATAAACTGTACTCCAAAAGATCACAGAAAGCTTTATGGGGGTTCACTTGTGGGCTTCCTTGAAATCTTCCTTGAAGGCTTCTGGAGAAAAATGGTGACATAAGTTTGAACCCAAATCAGAATCCATTTCAAGACAACCAAATTTGAGGGTGAGACTCGTCGAAGAACTGGATTCAGTGAGCAACCTGAGAGCTTTGTAGCTGAATGAAAAAGAACGAACCTCACACATTTCTGTGTATTTGACCTTAAACAAAGCAATTACTTTCTCACATCTTCTGCTGTACTGTAATATAGTTTATTTAATTTTTATTTTTAAAAATGCAGCTCTCAGAGTACTAATACTCATAGTGCTACGAGTGATTTTAGGGTAGCTGGAAAAGTAGAGACAAAAATATACCAGAATTAGCGGTGATCCTGAAGAAGACCAGTTCCCTCTCAGACTCCTCAGAGCCCTAGTAGATAGTTTAGGTACCCGGGAGCGGGCTGAGAAACATGTGTGAGCAGTCAGACTGACGCCAAGTGTCGGTGGCATGCAACAGAGCAGCGGGGAAACTCTCTGAATCACAAAGTCGTGCCGTCAGGTTGCACAGCTCACGTGGGGTAGCACGCTGCCACATTCAAACTGCCAGTGGCACTTAGGCAATCTAGTTGTAAACCGGCTCAGATACACCACTGTTAGCTAGAATGAAGTCATGGTCTTAATCCAGTTAGAGAGAGCTAAACTGGGTATCTTACAAATTTCTGCCCTATATGGATGAGAAGCAATTGACCTGAAGGCTGCTTTTTTACTTGTTGTTTTAAACTTTTGCCTTCTTCCGGACACATAACTCTCACCCAGCCAAGCAATAAATCACATGAAAGAAGGAAACCTTCATCTACTTTCAAATAAAAAGAGGGTTAACCCGGGGGTATTACATCATTACAATCAAATTTAATTAATCCTCAAAATAAGGAGTGATATGGGAAGAGTTGTTGTGACATCTAAGGCAAGGACCTGGCATTTTCCTAATATAGAAGATTGTCCCCTGTGTAAAAATAGCAGATTAATCATACTGATTATGTGTGATGCAAATACACACGCAGTAATACTAGCAGGATGATCCTGAAAATGTATTAACAGAAAATGAGGCAAGAACAGCAAGTTTCATTCAGGCTTGCTGCAAGCTCTGTTCAGATAACAGGATACAAATCTAACCTTATGCAAACCATTACTGGGATATCGTCCTCCTGCAACCATAGCCTTCAGCAACACATTTGGAGAAGCGTACAAAAAGGCTTGGTCCATGCAGCGATATGCCTAGAGCCAGTCCTGGTACATATTATGCTTGTATTTTGGCAAGGTGCTTATAACCTGTTATCAAGATGGCTAGGCCGAGCCCAGGCTGCAAAGTTCTAATCTTTGGTTAGCAATGCCTCTTGCAGAAAGAGGTAACACTAAATTAATGGCCTGACTGAGGTCAGGTAACTGTCTTTTATGTTAAAGTCTCACTGCTAGCTACTGAAAAGCAGCAAATGTGAGAACAAGTGATTCTCTTTTGAGTAAGATCTAGAGAAGGCAAAGACTGTAGCCTTGTGATTTCTTTTCAGTAGTCTCTTGGGTCCCTGTCCTGGTTTGAGGTAAAACAGGACCAATTTTGTT
>RSEF01000001.1:206217458-206229862 GCA_003993805.1 Himantopus leucocephalus | reverse complement strand
CTTCAGGTTCCTTAGATGGTCTTGAACCTGGTCTGCTCCTACACTGTACGGTTCTTCATTCTCTTGGTCCCTGCCTTTGCTCTATGTGACTTAGGCAGTGTGGCTAGAACACTTGCCAGCTACGTCTGAGTCGAAAAAGTCATTGAGTACCTCAGCCTTCTCCATATGCCAGGTAACAAGGTCCTGGGCAACTGGCTGTAGATGGCCATACTCGAGTAGGGGAAGTGGAGCAGAAGACTTCCAGAGGTCCCTTCAAACTTCAGCCATTCTGTGATTCTATGATGCAGTGATTCTATGAAATTTCTCTTTCAAAATTTGCTGCTGTACATCAGTGCAAGAACAGGCAGTGCTGCCAGTATTTTCTTGTATGTCCCAATATGAAGAAAAGGAAAACCCTGAAGCCACAGGAATTGTTTGTGGAGGGTGAGTTACTCTGCAGTGTGTCAGTGAACAGTTAATTAAGCTCTTGGGCTTCTGCTGTGGAAAGTTAGCTTTCATTAAACAGATCCTAATACTTCATGCACAGCTTTCAAGATAGTTCTGCTCAATTCCTATCCATTTTAATAATTTATAATAAATCCTTAAATACCGTCTCAAATATTTGACTAGAGCTATTTGGAAACGAAGATTCACAAATATGTCAGGTGTTCATCAATCAAAGCACGATTGCAGAGTGGGTCCATGATGCTCAGCTCAGGAAAGGTGGTGATTAGTGTTTTTCACTACCTTTTCTAATTCTATAACTGCCGTGCTGCTTGCAACGTATTTCCACAAGATGGCACTCTGTGCTTCAAAATAGGCATTCTTTTACACTTTATATAACCGCTTCTATGATAACTTCTGTGGTAAATACCCGCGTTTTAAAGACTTAGAGTAGCAGAAAGACGATAGGCGCCCATAATATAACCAACCATTAATGAATCAGATGTAGAAACCATGGAGCTGTCACTATTGCTTAAATTTACACAGATACATAGATGCAGAATCATTTTAACTCTGTACTACTTTGGTACTGAGACAGTGTCACCGAACTCAGTGAGGTAAGAATCCTACATTTTGTTGCTGCAGTAATTCCAAAGATTTCTTAGTCAAATTATTAGTATTGGCCTGTTTAGAGTTCATTAGTTTACTGTTATATAAAAATGACATGTAAAAAACAAACATTAAATCCTTCTAATTAAGCTATATTGAACATGCATTCTATTGTATTTCTGTACTCCTTAAATTGTGTCCCATTATTTTGTAATTCTAATTAAGAGCTAGTAAATTGATTTTAATTTTTAAGCTGTCATTTATGTCAAGGTGATAGTTAGCTTTTCTAGTACATCTAAAAGTAAGCTTTTGTTTTCTCAGAAGTCTTGAAACCCAAATTACTACTGTTTAACATTTTACCATTTAAATTACATAGTTATATCATTGCTGTCAAATGGCTAAGGTCATTCCTGAGTAGTTACTATGCAGTCACGTTCAGTATGCGTTACAGGTGGTAACCAGTGGTATTGGAAGCACTCATCTGAGGCACAATCCACTCATACTGGGAGGTCTCTTCAACACTGTGGGGAAGTAACTGGTTAAACTGTAACAAAGGATGAAGAAAACAAGACTAAATCAAACTCTTGAGGTAGGAAGAACAGAAAGACTGAATATGCATGATAGAGGAAAAGAATGTACAACAATCCCAGAACAAAGAGAAAGGAAGGGAAGAATGTTTAAAGGATAAAAAAGATGGAAATGAAGATTTATGGGGAGCTTGAAAGGAGGAAGCCTAAGGACTGAAAAATCAGAATTTAATTTAGAAGTCCCCAAAAACCCCTTTCATAAACAGCTTATTGTGAGATGGAGTTATGTCTTATTAAATGTTCCTCTTAACTCACAGGGTTGTCTCAGAAAGGGAGCTTCCAATTAATCCTGACCATTCCTATAAGCCCATGTCTTCCCTTTCCCTTTCCCTTTCCCTTTCCCTTTCCCTTTCCCTTTCCCTTTCCCTTTCCCTTTCCCTTTCCCTTTCCCTTTCTCTTTCCCTTTTCTTTGTTATTATGGTGCTATGGTCAACATATTTTAGTTCAATTGCACTCACACAAATAAGTAAATTCAAGGGAAATACAAAATATCTAACATACTAGGTCTTCTCTATTCAGCAGACATTCTTCTTTAAATGATTCTATTTTAAAGAGTTCCTTCTTAAAAAAAAACAAAACAAAACAAAAACAAACCAAAACAAACAAACCCAAAAACCAAACAAACCAAACATGCATCCCTCCAAAAAAACCCACAACTCAACACATGGATTTCTATATGAAGTATAGTTGGTCTTCTGGAACAACAACAATCTGGCCTTGCAAGTGCAATCAAAACTTAAGCATCTGTGGCTTGTTTTTTCCTTCCTCTGTTCCGTCACAGTCAGTAATGGGTACTTGAAAGTTGGACTAAATCTTGATATCATTTTATAATTCTACTGGCTTCAGTAACCTTACACTGTTTGTATTGAAATCAACATTCATAGAAATTTGATTCTGAAAGTGAATGGGAGTGAAATGATTCTGGTTCTTTACCAGCTCTAGAAAAAAGTCACTAGTATGGAAAATAATTGGAAAAATCTATAGAGGTCATCCTTAAGCTTGTGTAGAAAAAAATCTAGGTTCTGAATGAGATTCAAGCAAACTATCTGAAAATATGAATTACTTGATACTGTATATGTTTTAGGGACATGTAGAACTGTTTTTCTTCTGATCATATCTTTTAATTATTTAGTGGAAATACCTTGGAGAGAAATATAAAAACCACTTTTTCCCGCACAACCAGCTACTTATTGAGATATAAGTGTTCCTGAACATGAGTTTTAATTTTACCATAAATAGCACCACGACATCTTGGTGTTTGTGGTATTTATCTTTTCTTTTTATTTTTGTTAGGAGTTGCTGAGTTCAGTAGCCTGATGGAGGCAAGGCTGCTGCAGCTCCCTCTTCCCTGGTCCAACTAGAAGTGAAGCTGAGCACACCTTCCCAATAGGCACACATGCAAACACACATATCAATTACACATACCTGGCCACAAGGATCAACACAGACAGAAAACGCAGCACTCACATGAACATGAATGACACCAATGGCCTCATCATCTTCCCCTCTCTGGCTGATCAAGATGAAGGCCAGTAACTACCCTTAGACACTCAGCCTACCCAGTAGCTGGCCCCTGGATCCCCTGGTTTTCAGCTACCTCACATGCAGACATACACACATGTACGCGCATGCGCACATGCACACACAGACATGCAAACAGGTTTCTCAATTGATCCCACTAGATCTCACAGGCTCTGCAGAGCAGTTAGAAAATAGAAATGGAGTTTAATGAGGAGACAGAACACAGCGCGGGGATCAGGTGCAGGGCATGGCCACACAAGCGCACTGACCAGCACCAGTTTACATGACTCATCTCTTTTATCCCCTTATTCCTCTGTTTTCCTATGTTTATTTCTCTCCAAACCAACTTGATCCCTCCCTTTCCTGCCTTTGATTCCTCCCCTAACATTCCATACTAAGTCTTGTGAAATCCAAAAATGCTTCTCCCTTTCTTCTCAACATTAGCCCCATAACACTAGACAGTAATACCCCTGAGTTTGCAAGGTGATCTCAAGAGCTGCTTCTGCTGACTTGTGGTGATAGTTGTCCCGCCCAGCCCATGAGGCTGAGGCTCTCCTGGGACAGCTGGGAGAGGGGCCAGGTGAGCAACTTGTCTCCTCAATTAGATTATTGCTATTTTTCCTCTGCAATCCTTGTTTGTGGATCTTTCTTGAACCTTTAATCACTTAACCTAACAGTTTCAACGTAGTTCTTCCTTTAAGGAAGAAATAAAAATATATTTGTCTGTTTAGAACCAAATATTCTGTTTTCAGCATATCTGGAATAGTACGCACTGAATGTGTGCATGGGGGGGGAGGGGGGGGGAATCAAACCACAACAATTTATATGTTTTAACATCTTTGTCTGCTCTTCTATTCCAAGTCTCTTGCAATCTGTATTCATTCAGCATTCCAGCCAGGATAGATTTTTATTGCAAACACTGACTACAATCTCTTTCAACTATTTCCTAGGTAATAAAATTTCCTAAATTTGATTTTGATAGTAATGGGTTCTAATTTAACCATTTAAGAATAAAGCTGCATTTTCTTTATAGAGTCCAGTGTACTTAGCAATCTCCGGCTTTTTATATGCACTATACTCTCCAGAGTATTTTAGACTTTATGAGATCAGCAGACCTTAAATGTTCACCATCTCCTAGCATTTTATTACACTGGGTCCATTTCCTAAGACGATTTCTCCATTTGCCACTGATCCTGTTGTTCATCGAACAGTAAAGAAGTAGTCTTATTCCACCCTGAAGTGCTGAAATATTGCTTTAGTGATTGTAGAATGGATATCCTTGGTTGAATTGTCAAGGAAATTGAAATCCCACTGGTCAACAGGTCTTTTTCTTAAACCAAGGGCTTTCCTGCTCCTCTGGAATTGCTTTTCACTTGTTCACAGCACTTTGTACATCTCTCCTCTGAACATCTTGTATGTGCTTCTACATTTCATGATTACTGGTTTTTTTTGTATAGGATTTTCTGCTTTTGTTTCTCAAACTCTGTTTCTCTTCCCACATGTATGTGCTATAAGATAGCGACTTACAGAACTTATATACACACTGTATGTAGAACTTAACCCATTAGTCAGTTTTCGCAGCTATAATGAATATTTTAATCTCTTTTTAAGGTAATTGAGATGTTAGGTGCTTCCTAGTTCTTGATTTTAATACCTTTTTGATAAAAATAAAAGTTTCACAATCAAAACCAAAATTCATTCTACAAGCTCTTATTCCTGTTCTTCAGCGATAGAGAAATTATGAACCCAGGAACTAATTTCCAGGACACCGGATATCTTATTCTGTCTCATTCTTTGGACAGATAATCATGCAGTCAAAAAGCAGCATTTGTTATCATAAAATTTTGGAAACAAAGGTGTTATTTATGAAAAATAAATAAATAAATTTCAAATCTGTGCTTGAGTTTCCTAAAATTTTGAAGTGAATTAGGGTTAAATCTGGAAGGCTAGATTTCTTTGCAAGGGAAAATAAAAGAAAGAAGGCAGATGCAACTTCATGTTTTTACGTGAAGGAATAGATCAGAGGCAGACTGTATGACGGGAGCTCTGGAAAACTGAAATTATCTACTCATGGTTAAAGTCGGGTTTTGACTTAAACGTGAACATTCAGAACAGTGTATCTCATGTCTGACATTTTCCCTTCCAGTCAGGAAAAAATTGTCTCATGTCTCTTCCAAATACAGAAATAACTCTCACTATATAACTGAAGCTTGCTTTATAAACCTTTAAAGGCATCTGTCTCTCTCCATTGATTCCACTGGGAATTTTATCAAGCTAGTTCACTCACATCAAAATTTTGGCATAACTGAGATTTCTAAGTTAAGCAGACTGGATCACAGTTGGCATTGTTATTTTACAGTCTTCAAACCCTATGCTTTCTCCAGTATTCTAAATATACCTTCTAAAAGCCTCAAGGAAAATGGTGGATTCCTTTTCTCCTGTATAAAGTAGTACTTTTCTTTAAATTGAAGGAGAAAAATTTGAATAAACATGGTGTGGATCAGTAAACTAATTTTTAAGTCATCAACTCAGTTGAAATATTTCTCCATTCTGCTACTGTAAACCTTTTTTCATAGAATCATAGAATGGTTTAGGTTGGAAGGGACCTTGAAGATCGTCTAGTTCCAACCCCCCTGCCGTAGGCAGGGACACCTCCCACTAGACCAGGTTGCTCAAAGCCCCATCCAACCTGGCCTTGAACACCTCCAGGGATGGGGCCTCCACAATTTCCCTGTGCAACCTATTCCAGTTGTCTCACCAGACTCATAGTGAAAAATTTCTTCCTGATATCTAATCCAAGTCTACCCTCTTCTAGTTTGAAGCCATTATTCCTCATCCTGTCACTCCATGCCCTTGTAAAAAGTCCATCTCCAGCTTTCTTGTAGTCATCCTTCAGATACTAGAAAGCTACTATAAGGTCTTCGTGGAGCCTTCTCTTCTTCTCCAGGCTGAACAACCCAACTCTCTCAGCCTGTCTTCATAGGAGAGGTGCTCTAATCCTCTGATCATCTTTGTGTCCCTCCTCTAGACCCTCTGCAACAGGTCCATGTCCTTCTTATTTTGAGGGCTCCAGAGCTGGACACAGTACTCTGGGTGGGGTCTCGTGAGCGTCGAGTAGAGAGGCAGAATCATCTCTCTTGACCTGCTGGCTATGCTTCTTTTGATGCAGCCCAGGGTACACTTGGCTTTCTGGGCTGCAAGCACACATTGCCAGGTCATGTTGAACTTCTCATCATTCAGCATCCCCAAGTCCCTATCCTCAGGGCTGCTCTCAATCCATTCTCTACCCTTCATTTATGTATTCTTGGGATTGCCGCGACCCATGTGCAGGACCTTGCACTTGGCCCACCAGTTCCCACAAACTTGTGTATGTCCAACTTGTTTAAGTGTTTCCTAGATTGATTCTCCTCAGCCGAGGGTCACTTTTCCTTAGTTGTTACTTTCCCATGGCTCTCAGGGGCCAGGGATTCCTGAAGGCCGATATCACGTGGTTCAAGTTCCCCATGAGAAACTGCCAATATGGAGTGTCTTCCAGTTTTCTGAAGACCCCATTCACTTCTTCCTGATCAGGCTTTCTATAACAGGCACCCACCTCAACATGGCAAGCTTTGGTCTGCTCTTTAATCCTGACCCATAAGCTCTGAACTAGCTCATCTTCTGTCTCAAAGCATCCATCAATGCATTTCTGCTGCTTTCTCTCTGCCTGCCCTCTTCAATTGCAAGGACTGAAGATTTAGATCTTCATTCCTCATTTGGTGACTAAAGTAACTGAGAGGGTTGTTTGGTCTGGTTTTGGCTATAGTTGCTTTCTTCATACTCGTCCTACAATAACTTATTGTAGAACAGCATTATGACTTCTGGCTACTTTTTCTTCTAAATTCTCTTTAAAGCACAAATACCCCATACAACCAGTTTTAGTGGAACATGACTTTTTAAACATCTTTTATTTCTACCTTTGCATTACAGCCCAGCAGTCTATGCTTTTCATTTGATTGCTAAGAAAGAGAGAGAGAGGAAAAAATGTCTTTCATGTAGCCTAAAAGGGAATGCAAATTCATGAAGACTTCTTTTTCAGTGTTTTCCCAGAACCAGTGAATGAATGAATAAATAAATAAATAAAAATCCTAGAAAACACTGGCTTGGGATGAAACCACCCTCCTTTTTGTGCTTATCTTCACTGGTAACATGCTTCCTATTACCACCTGTCTGTGATGAATTGCAGTTGTGCCTCTTTCCCCTCCTCATGCTTTATTGAGCCAAAACTTCCAGTTATGAAAAAATAGCTTAGCAAACAGGATACATTGTTGTCTGCCAGTATCTCCCACTCTTTATTACTACGGCAAGAGTTCATTCTCAAACAAGTTAATAAACTTAAGAGGCTCTCTCATTTGACTTATTGATTTTTTAACCAGGTGGAAATTTATTACAGATTAATCCATTCAGAAAGAAATCGGTTCTGTTTTGGCAACTACTTTGCCACTATCACTTATTGCATTATAGGGTAAACTCAACTTGTTTTAAAATACCCACGAGAGGTAAAGATTGTATTAGTTTTTCTTGTCTCAACGGAAAAACTGAATGATGGTTAACTTGAATGATTCGTATGACAATTCAAATGATGATGCTGGATATTAAAAATTTCTGATTTTACCACAACTTCTGGAATACCATTTCAGATTGATTCTACCTTGTATCTTCTTCCACTACTTAAAAAGTATTTTGTTACTACACAAATGCATTCTTATCTAAATATGTTGTTACAAGGAATAAAAGTCAGGGGACTTCAGTAAAGAAAGCAAATTCTTATTCTGCAGGCATATTTGCATCAAGATGAATATGTTTACTGTCAAGCAAATATTTATAAAATGCAGTGAATTGTTCCTATAAGTGGAGCTACAGCTGCCAAAATAGATTTCTAGTTCAATACTCCTTGCACAGCCTTATCTTCTCTTTAAGAAGAGAACTTGGCGTTGTATTTATTTTGCAATTGATAACATGAGATTACAGTACAGCAGCAATAATGTTACTTTCAGCTCTGAGTTCACCCATTACATATAAACACGAGTTCCTTATGATGTGCCCTTTCAAAGCAGAGGTGAGCAGGTGTGGCTGATCTTTCTTTCAAAAGCCATTTAAATGTTTATGTTTTCATACAGAAGAAAAAAACCTTACCATTTAATTTTAAGTCTCAGTTGCATTATTCTTTTCCTTCTATTCTGAACACTTCCTGTTTGTCTGAATTAACCATCATTCAGAAGGGAGTGGAGTATCTCTTTTGTGAGGAAAGGCTGTGTAAGCTGAGACTGTTTAGCCTAGAGTGGTGCACAGTGACCAGAAGCAATGGACACAAACTGGAAGTTCCCTCTGAATATCAGGAAACACTGTTTTACTGTAAAGGTGACTGAACACTGGAAAAGGTTGCCTAGAGTCTATGTGGTGTCGCCCTACTTGGAGATATTAAAAAAGAGGTCTGGACGTGGTCCTGGGAAGTTGGCTCTAGATGGCTTTGCTTGAGCAGGGGATTTGGACCAGATGATATGCAGAGGTCCCTTCCAACCTAAACCATTATCTGATTCTTTGAAACTTCAGTATTATATACTCAGCATTACCATGTGTTTTCTTAAACTTACAGAATCATAGAATCATACATTACTTTGTATATAGTATTATCTCAGGTGGGTGTTGGCAGGGGTACTGCCTCTAGAATTTTTTAGCTGTAGAGCCATATGTAAAGCTATACAACTTGGCTCAAGGCTTCTCAGAAAAGCAGGCAATCTTTGCCATACCTTCCAAGACAGTGGAAGACACAGAGATAATGGAAGTGGAAAATCTGGGAACTTGGACTATTTCTTCCTGCTGCTTCTGGATGAAACGAGATGGGATACAACCAGGAGTGATGGGGACATGGGCTGTTGCTGTTCAGAGGAGCTATCACTCAACAGTAGCTACTGTACTCCCTTCTCTAGTGCTAGTAATAGTAGCTGCCAAGTTGGCCTCCCCAGTCTTTAGTACAAAGTAAATGACAGGACCATTTTCCTGATCCTGGAAATATAACTAGTTGGCTAACAGTTTTATGCCTAAGAAGTAACCATGTATGAACGAATGAAGCCAACATATAGACTGAACAAAGCATGGTGTCCCTCAGACTCCCCTTAAAGACTGAATTAAGTTGCAGAAAAATGTTGGTGAATATGTCACAGGAGACTGTTGTAATTTGAATTTTTGGAGTTCAGAGCATTTGGGTTTACAACCTTAAGGCTGTTTTAGCACTGGATTTAAAAGCCGTATACCTGCTGGCATGGAAAAATGCTTCAGAGTAATCTTATTTTATATACTTCACAGGAGAAAGAAAAAGCATTAGTTGAAGTTCTCATCTTTTAGGCAATAAATCCAATCAATGACATAGGATGTATACAGAGGAGATTAGGCTGTTACTTGCAGAACTGTTGTAATTATTGGTCGTTTTTGTGCTCTGTCCTTTACTCCTGTACAAGCACAGTTATTGTTTAATCTGAAATAGGAAATGTCCCCAGGTCTAATCCTTTTAACATTTGTATAACTCCCTTCTCATCTTTTTGGACAGAAATTTCTGTGTCATACCCCATCTGTCCATCTGTTATCCCTGTCCCTGTCCCCTTCCCCTGTCCTGCCCCCCCTTATTATCCTTTTTATGCTTCCTCATTTTGGCTGCTCAAAGTACAGTACAGTATAAAGAATTAATCCTGATTTTCACTTCAGTTGCAGTATAATTACTGAGCTATAAATACATCTGCTTCAAGTCACAGTATCTTACACTTTGTTCTATTTATCAAACTACAAACTACAAAAGAACATTCTTTGTCTTAAAGTATATTATTTGTCTTAAGGTTTTTGTGACTCCATGCTCCTCAGATGCTAACAAAAAACCCTAAAATAATCCTAACAATTCATTTTCATGTATCTGAGTGTTCTAATTCTACCTTTTGTTTGTGTCAAGCAAGCAATTAACAAGTCCGTGTAACCTCTTTGCATTTTGCTAATATTATAGATGTGGATACATGGTTAAAGAAACTCCAACAAATATAATTGCGAGATCCCACAGTTATTCTCATCCTATGAGGTTTAGAGTTCAGTATATTTGTATGATTGCAAATGTTAAGGGTTTGCATTAAAAATTAGTGATGTACAGAAAAAAATAAGTGAGAGCTAGGATGGTTATTACTCAGTTATGGATACAGGAAACATAATTAACATGAACATTCTTTTTAGCTGACAGGTTATAACAAATCGTGAAGTATACAAACAGTGCTTAAAAAAGTTTGATTATCCCTTTAAATTAATTTTATTTCCTCTGAAACTGCCTCATAACTTTACAGCACCCTTCCACAAAATGCTATCAGGTTTTTATGCCTTCTGGTGAAAAATTCTGCCTTTTTTTCTCTTTTTAATAAGGTGGCTAAATTTGCAATTTTATTCTGTGATGTCCATATGGAACTCAATGTAAAAAGAATAGCTAGCACAGAGATAAAGAATTTATGACTGAGGAAAACACAGGAATGAAATTACAGGATTTAGTACAATACAGCAATTTTCACTACAGTGTAATAAAGGGATCTTGTTTATGTCAAGGTCCAGAATAATCAATGTTGTACCGCAGATTTGCAGATGAAAACTAAATGGTGAAATTCTATGTCTCATATAAATATTTTCATTCCTCTTGTTTTTACTTATTTTTTAGTTTTATATCAGATGAAACCATTACTAAATTACTGAAATTGCTTCTTTAAAAGCAGTAATTAAGATTTCCTAGCAGGCAAGGAATTAGTGCGTTCAGCAGACCATCTGGCATAGTCTATGTGAACTACAGATACTACTTTTTGCTTTGTTCCCCTTATGCAGATACCATTACTCATCAAAAAGCATAGAGAAGTTGATTCTTTATTTCATTCCACACTATGTTTCAGACTGTATGCATTCCTCTTGGAAGTTGCTTATGATGAAATATTTCAAATTTATTGAAAGGAATGGCAGTGAGGTAACTAGGAAGTTTTAAAAGTATACTATTCATTTGCATATGGCCTCCCCCTAACAATGTGACCTTCAGTTACTTTGAGATTTGATTTTTTAATACTTTTTTTTTAATGATGGCATTGGAGAAATTAGTAAAAAATGGCTATATGGCTTTCCTTCTCCTCAGTATATTGTGATGATAAAGACACTAAATTGGTTGAGCAGTGCTCATATGATATATTAATAGCTCTCATCAATAACTAAGGTGTGGAAGTGTGTTCTTGAGAGTGGCAAAGCTTATGTCTAGGGTGATCAAGGCAATAGTCTGTTAAGGAGTTTATTGAGCAATAACATCCATGCAGTATTCTGCAGAGACTCTTGGCATTGTGCCTGCATTTGAATAGGAAAGGCTAGTCCTTGTTCTGTATGTTGCTCAGTCAGTTGAGGGATTTTTATTCTGTGGTCTTTTGTAGAGTTTAGAAATTCCCAAATTTGCTTAATTTATCAGCCTAAATGAAAATTCAAAGACAGAGAAAACTCATATTTAATACAGACAAGACCTGTTTTCAAAAATGTTGAAAGTTTGCAGTCAAAGTAAATTGACATGGTCAACGAAAAGAACTAAATATAAACCTGGTAGTATTTAAGACATTTTGAATAGGCTTCTTCGTAAGTATGCTCATATGGTGGTGAACCAGCTAATTTATCTGAAGTCTCAAAGGACCAATATTTTTTGGAAAGACAGTCTGCATTGAGATTGTGATCATGAATTTTCTTGTTACACAGTGTGGTGTTCTGATTGGTTATTTTCAGTCTTTGTTATAGTAAAGTACTTGCTTTTTCTTTTTTAATTCACTCAGGACTGATGTTTCTTAGAACAGACAGAGAATTTGTAAAAGACTTAAGCTGATAGCATACTCGGCATATCATCTGACATAAAAAATACTAGCTAAAGAGGAAGGACCTGATTATGCAATTGATCTTTTTATGGTTCCTTGAACAGATATTTTGACCGATGTAAAACAAGAAAATGCATTTCACTGCAATTCCTTCTGTGGGATTAAGAACCGAAGTGATCTGAAATCAGGCGTACAGGAAGGCAAGTTAACTTGCTTGGATAGGCTAATGATCTCATTCACTTTTGATTATAGATGTATCCATTTGTTTGTTTGGATGAGTAAGCACAATATGTTGAATATTTCTAAGCTAAACAATATGCTTAAATTTAAGAAGAAAGGAAAAACTTTCTCTTTTTTCTTTTAGAGACAGTCCTAA
>RSEF01000001.1:206197163-206210101 GCA_003993805.1 Himantopus leucocephalus | reverse complement strand
TGAAGGTGTCCTTAGCAGATCATTCTTTTACAGGCTTTTTAAAAATGTTCAATGTGAAGCTAGAAGACAACTGAGAACGGCTGGGACCTCAGTCACTGAACCTACTGCCTACTGTGCTTTCCAGTAGCACCTCACTCTTCTCTGTACTTGCCACCTGCCAATAATCACCTCATATCTCTCATTTCATGAGCACAGTTTTAATTTCCTTGGGGCAGGGATTATCTCTTAGTTCTTTAAATAGCACAACATTTCCTGCCCATGACCAGGGCACCTCAAAGACATAGAAATAGCAACAACAAGGCCAAATGCAGTATGATCACAAAGAATATGCAGATGAATAGTTAATAGCTTCGCCCACGGCTAAACCCAGGGTTGAAGGCAGTCTTAGTATACTTGCTTATTAAGTTACAGAACTTTTAAGTCACAAGGCTATCTGTATTTCTAGAGGAGAAAATTAATTAGCTTCACATGGGGGCCACAACTTTGCATATATACCAACAATTGTGCTGACAGTACAATACAGCAGTGAAAGAGTGATTAAAACGCCANGTGCTGACAGTACAATACAGCAGTGAAAGAGTGATTAAAACGCCATCAAAAACTAGTGTTGAATGATAAAGGTTACAGTAACTACTAGATGTTTGTAGTAAAGCAAAATAATAAGAAACATACCATTTATGGGTTAGGTGTGCTTTAAAAAAAAAGTTGAAAAAAAAAATCAGACTTAGATCTGGTAAGATTAAGAGCTAATCTCATCATCCCGGGATTTGTTTGAAAAGCAGCCACTGACTACTCCTTCTGGAAATAAGATAAAAAAGGGATATTTCTAAATGTATGAAACGAAACCGGATGTATTTTTGTGATTTCTCAAGCTAGCTAAAAGAAGGAAACAGAAACATTTCATAGGATCATGTCTGTTTTGATGGCAAAGTATCAAAACACACGTTGACAGTTCCATTTTGACTAGTTTAAGACATTTCCTTCTGAAATGTTGACATTTACATTTTATTTCAATTGGGTATTATGTCAAGAAAGCACTTTGTTGTATAAGAATTGGGTTTTTTTTAGTATCTCCCTTTTGTGAAAAATTCTGTTTCACAACCTAATTAAATGTAAAATCAATTTTCCAAGTCTCAGAACATTCACCTGTTTAGTATTTTCACTTCCAAATTCTCGAGATGCAAGCTTTGATTCCACGTTTGCTCACATGGGCATAAAGGTCATGTATGACAACTTCAGGATCAGGGCTTCTTAAGTTTGTTTATGTTCAGGTGGTTGAATAACCTGGAATGACTGAAATTAAGGGAAATATCCACTAAAAGCTGGACATTTCCAGCTTTCGGCAAAGCAAAAGAGGTTTCACTGCAAATGCTGTTTTAAATCAGCATGGAAAAATCAGAAGAAAGTATTACCTATACTTTTATTTTATTTCTGGACTCAGAGTACTCTGGATATATCTTGGTTCAGGATATATTAAACATCCACTTACGCAAAATATTTTTAACAAAAATGTCCACTGCATAAAGATGGAGATATGAATAGAAAAGCTTTTGTATGGTGATAGCTATTATTTCAGGATGCTAAAATAAAAGGATAATTACTTTTAGAATGGAAGTTAAGTTCCTGATATACTTCAAAGGAGAGGGCAGGCAGGTGAAGTGCTTTTGACAATATTTTTCCCATGCTTTGAGCACACACTGCTAACAATCTAATGAGGTGCCGTTCTAGAATGAACTATAGGTCAGAAATATCCATGATAAAAGTAATGATTCTCGTTTTGAAAATCCATGGGTCAGAGAGGAGGCATGACATGACTACATAACAATTTTGTTCTGTAATGGTAATTTTAGCTATTTTCCTGCCTCTCCCGCTCCAAAGCGGCACATTGTCAATCTCCTCACGCATCATCTATGACGGTAATTTGCTTGCCTGCTAACAGATGAAAAGTTTCTGTTATAAGCTATATTTAATAAAATCATCTATCTCTGCCTCTTGGGCCCATTTTTAGCAATTGAAATGTATTTGTTATGCTAAAAAAGGTGGTTCCTCAAGCTGAGGGCTACTGTCGCCCTCACACTCATTTGAAACCGGTGCTGACAATATACATGCAATGTATTGGGCAAATGTCCAGGTAAGGCTACCAGCACACAAAGGGCTCTGACCACACCAAGAAGGAAATCCATGCCACGCAGCTTCCAGCCTCAGTCTGGCATCCCACCCCAAAGGCTAGCATTTCTCATCTTTTTCAGCTGGAAAATGCTGTTTGAAAATAAGGTAACACATTACATCCCGTTCACATTTACCACGGAAAAAGGATGTATTAAGAAGAATCCTGTACAGATTGTTTATGTGTTCTGACAGGTTAACCAAATACTTTGTAGGGTATAGATAATACATTCGTTCTAATGAAAAAGTTACCACAACACTTAAAAAGTTACTACCCCATCCTTCTTCTCTCCCACACAAAACATCCAATACTTTTAGCTAAAATACTAAAAGAAATAATTACAGGTGATAAAATGCGTTTCTACATCTTCACTGAGTACCCCAGTCACTTGTGTATATTTGCATCTATACTCTTTCTCTTTGGTCAGTTTTGCTCTCTTCAGCTGCAAAGTCTCATATTTCCCTTTCAGAGCAAATAGAAGTGTTTGAAGACTCAAGGGTCAAGAAAACCATTTTCTACCAAACTATCCTTTCAATTGGCTTGGGAAGAAATGTCAACCT
This sequence comes from Himantopus leucocephalus, assembly GCA_003993805.1. NCBI lineage: Eukaryota > Metazoa > Chordata > Aves > Charadriiformes > Recurvirostridae > Himantopus > Himantopus leucocephalus. Next base: position 206,207,374 of record RSEF01000001.1, on the reverse strand, counting down.
ATCAGCTGAAAAACCCCACAGCAGAGCACGCTGCCTCTCACTAACGGTATCATGAACACAACCCACAGTGCTGCCGCTCTTTAATTTACTCTTCCCCATCTATTTTCTCCACCTGTGTTCCAACCAGACAGTTGTGTCTCTGTGAATTTGGAAAGGCAAGATTAAATCGTGGCCAAATTCAGTTGTTAGGTCTGACAGTTGCCCAAGAAAGCAGAATGTTTTCTTAAATTGAGCTTTGACATTGGATTCCCATGCCAGCTGCACAAGTTGTTCTGTCCTGGTAGTTGTTGACAGTAGCTATAAAAAGCATAATATATTCATTTTCAAAACTGTACTTATAAATCAGGATTCCATGACAGCTGGACCAGACATTTTCCTGTCCTAATTGCAGTGTGCTTTGGGAGGAGTAGGAGAAGGGAGAGATGAAAGCAACCATTTTTTTGCACTGCAGTTCTACTTTTGGGCCATCCACTCTCTAACCCTACTTCTCTCATTCAAAATTTAGTGATAAAAGCTATGACATATAGCAGCATCACTAACTGAAAAGATGCACATCATCTTGAAGAAGGAGGAAGAAACCTCAGAGTCTGGTTTTCCAAGTGAAAGACACCAACATCTGTCTTGTCAACAATTGGGCTGGAGCTACTTTTCTTATGCCTGTATTTGTAAAGCAAAACCAAGGGGAACAGTTCAGGAACTTAATAAAGAAAGAGGGAGTTTGAGCAAAGAATTGATAAGAAACAGACTTTTCATAGACACATGCTAGTTCTGATGAAGGCTTTTTTGTAAGAAAGCCTTTCACTGTCAGCAGACAGGTTAAAACACGAAGAAGAAAAAAAAACCCAACTACATTAACCAATGGGCTTGTCACTGGATCAATTACCGGGGTCGAGAGGGATACAGATTCAAATCTCTGCTTGGTTAGAGATTGTAAATTCCTTACCCAGGTTTTCTTCTATTTTAAAGCGTAGCTTTTTCACTCACTCTCATGAAAAATGTAGAAGAACTCAGTTTCTTCTCACTTCAGAATGCAAATGTCAACACCCTGCAGATTGGAAGAGCAGCATCTCATCTAGCTTATGGACAGCCAAATCCAACATGTACCAGGAAGCTGCTTAATAGACCCAGTTGGGTGGAAGAATGCGTTTCTCTTACCCAGTAAGTAGGCCATAACAGTTGATGATTTATAGGCACTTCTGTGTGACAGAGATCAGTCCCTCCCTTGTCAAACTCGTCTTAAAGACAAGGCTACCGAAAAGTAACAACAGCTCCATAACTAGCACATTTGTTTCTCATTCCCTTATATCTGATGGTTCAACTTTTAACACTGACAGCTTCAAAGGAGATGATGGGAAGCTCTTCAATATTCTGCAGAATTCCAGCTTATCGCCTCTCTTTGTTCAAGGCCTGCATAAGGTGGCGTTAGAAGGCTTCACAAAAAGGCAAATGCAACAACACAGGAAACAGGGTGAGGATGATGCCCTTTCCCTTGAGCGGTGGCCTTTTGCTCTGAGCATTAGATTCCCAGCTGCTGCTGAATGATCAAGATGGAGCAGTATAGAAAGCAGCTTTCTTTTTGTCTGCAGGAGGCCAGAAATTATCTGCTGTGTCTTCTGTAATCATCAGAGTAATTGTGATCTTGAGGTAAAGCCAATACAGCACTTCACACATGGATTTAACTACATCCAACTTATCTGGAAACTGAAGCAACATCAGCTACTCTATGTCTCAAGTGGCATATTTAAGCACAAGCACACATCTCAGCTGGTCTGTAATTTTCCTGAGGCAATTCTTTTGTTCCAGTAGAAGCCTCATATACACCTCCTGCATTTTAAGGTGCAGAAACATGATTATGGTAATGAGAAGAAGGTTGCAAGAAGTTAATGTTATTTTTCTCCTTGCCCAGCCATTGGATGAGCTAATTCATAATTTTATATTTAAATGCCATCAAGGGTGTGTAGATCCTTATTTACTTGCATAGAACTGACATGATGGCTTTAAAATTCCTTGCTGTATTAAAATGCCTTCCCACATCACAACTTCAGAGCCTGTCGGCAGGTCAGTTACCTGAGCTGCTTCTGTGCACTGCACAGCACTACAGATGTTGAATTGATGTCCCAAATGCTGAACAAAATGACTAAACAGAGCAGCAAGACTAGCTCAGCCGCATTCCCATCTCAACAACGGTTGTAAGACAAACAATTACAGATGTTCAGCTACATGTAACCAACTAAATCCCTTACCACAGTGGGATCATTTTCCTTCTTTGAGGATAGGTGAATAACAAACTGTCTCACCTGGAGTTGCAGCGACTCAGTTTCTAAATTAAGTTTTCTCTCTGTGGTATGGAGCACTAACCGTAATTTAGTTAACTTAAACGTCAAACATGAAAACATTCCTCTGAAATCCATTCGCGTGTTGTTTGCATGCTGAACGCAAAGTGCTTAATCTGCTGCCATCACAGAGGCCTTTGCATATGCTGGAATTATTTATTCATGTTCCAAATCCCCTAATTAAGAATAGGGGAGCCATGACAAAAATCACAATCCCTAGAATTAATACAATGTCTGATACTTGCAGCATCATGTTAACAAATTAATCCATGTAACCATTCAGTGAGTTTGAGAAAAGTACCATTGTCCCAAAACAAATGGCAGAAAAAAAAAATACAAAGAATCCAATAGTTGGTTAAGGCAATATTGCTAATAAGCTGTTAGTAGGAGTGCACTTCTACCCAAGTATTACCAAATCACTGACATTCTAGTGGCTCAACATTTTTCCTTAGAATATCATCTTTGTTGCATTTTTTTTTAAGCTAGTCTTCACAGATCTTGTTTATAGCAATCACTGAAACATAAAATCTTAAGACTGTTATTACAAGTTTAAAAAAAAACCACTTAGAGTGGCTGAAGGCTCTGGAACAGCAGAGTATGTTCAAAAATATGGAAATATAGGAAAAAGATTAAATTAGTTAATTTATCAAAGAAAGTCAGTAGAGGAACTGATCACAGTCTAGAGCACTGACACGAGGATGGTCTCTGACAGCAGACCCCTGATTCATACAGCCAACAGAAAGATAACAAGATCCAAGAACATTTGAACTTAAAACTGAAATTGGGTGCATATAGAATTTTTTGTTTCCCTGGAAAGAAATTTTTATAGGGTTTTTTTATGTTGAAATAATGTTTAATGGATTTTTAGACTGTTCCAGCCATTACTTGTTCTTGACCCAGTCAAAACCAACCCACTGGCACTAGTAGTTTTCCTGCAGCCAGACATCACAAGCAACAGAATTATTGCTATGCATTTTTATCTAATTCACCAAGCAAAGTTAAAGTCCTGCTATTAATTTTCCTATTGGGAACAACCGTGTACTGATAAGCCAGCTTAACATCAAAAAAGAAATGTATACCTGGCATCAGGTTTCCCAAAAACTTAAATTTTCTCCTAAATCTGTATTTCACAATTTTGTATGTGAAACTGAATTCAAGTCAAGCTTTACACAGTTTAAGTGTTACAATGCTTAGATCCTACATAATGTGCAGACTGATCACTTCTGGCTTTTCTCCATCATCCAAGGTTCGGGCCTTCAAAATGTGATTAATGTAGAAAAGAACCCCTTGTGATGCAGTGAAGTCAACAGCTTGTTATAAAAGCTATTGTAGAGAGAGAAAAAAACAACACTGCATCAGTAAGTTTAAGAGATGTCTTCTAGCAGCTTGGTATTTAATAGGATTTCCTACAGAAAATACTTAGGACATGGCAACTTTTGAATATTTCAGTGTGTTAGTCGTTAAATGATTTAGCTACAATAGCTGTGGACTACAGATGCAGGAAACCCCAGCAGCCTAGGCAGGTTGCAACTACATTCAGACACACAGCTAGTTAGGTTCTTATTTAAACTCCATATGAAAGACCAAAGTACCAATGAAAGAGATTAAATTTCCAAGGCTGAAACAGCTGCCAAGGAGTTGTTACCCAGTTTCTCTTGCCTCTACGCAGTCCTGTGCTATAAAGGGATAAGAAAATTAGCACACTTTTTTGCAACAAAGGAGACATTACAGAAAATTACTGCAAAAACCAGTCATGGGACTTTCTTGGTGTTGCTACAAATATATAGGAAAGTAGGAGGAAGCTGAAAATGGGCTGTTAAAGTGCTGCCTCATGGGCCCTGAGATTTCTATAAGAAGATTTTGAATTCTCGTGAAAAAGGACTTCTGGACGATTTGCAGTCTGCAGCTAATGTGTACCAAAACCTTGAAAGAATTAGCCTCAATGATTTAACCAAACTGCTAATATTAAAAATACAAAAAAATCATCTACAGCACTTTATTTTCAAACATACAACAAATAGTTGTTTACTTCAAAAGAAAGAAATGAAGAGTCAACAAAAGCTGTACTGAATGTTACCTTTCTCTGGTCTTGAAGGGTTTCATTTTGAACAAGAAAGTTGTCTACTGTGACAAAAATGCTTGCTTTTTTTTCAAAACTACAAATAAAATAAAAAAAGAATGAGTCAAGATACTTGTGCCACAGCCAGCTTGTGAACCAGGCATCTTTGCTACCATTCACCATTTGGAGTGCATTTCCCTCATTCACTGGAAACACTCTGAGCCTTTATTGTTCTGATGTACTTTGAAACACTAGAAAACATACAATTTCTGCATTTAAGAAGCAAAGACAAAGTTTTTCCTTGCCAGCAAGATTTCCAAGAGCAACACTGGCTTGATAGATCTAGATGCTTTCCAACCTACAGGGGAGGCTATGCATAAACAAATAACGCATGTACAGCATTGAGCATACAGTCAATAGCAGACAACTATTCAAGAATAAGGATCTGCTCTGTTCTTTTTGCATATCTTCTCACCATAACAGACCCATCAGAAAAGGCATCTGCTAATGTTTACTCCCAAATCACTTTCCTATTCGGTCCTCATAAATGGCAACACTTGTGACAGTTATCAGAACCCAAAAAGCTGTTTTAATACCACTCTGCAGTCCGCTAACCCACTGAAAGGAACCATTTTCCGCATGGCGATATTTTCTTCTGCCTGAAAAATCCCCTGTGATAACATTACATATTCATTTATGGCACACCATTCTCTTCTATCTTAGACCTTTAAAATGGAAGGATCAATAGAAGGTGGAGCTTTTTTACCCTCCAAGAAGTTTACAAGCAGTAAATAATCACCCTTGCAGCACCCCCGGAAGAAAGCGATGACTGTTCTTCCTTCTTGCTCAGATAACAAGTAACAGGAGGGTAAGAACATTTTCAGGAGAGCCCAGGTGTATGGCGTTCTCAGTTTAAGGCAATGAAAGCTTAATTTTCAGATAGTCAACTAAATAGTTGCAGAAGACATGGGAGGGGGACAGTAAAAAGGACTCAAGCATTTATGCCAAGATCAAAAAGCAAAAAACCCACAAAAATTAAAGCTTTGGAAAGGAATGATCCCTTCTGAAATCATCTTCTGAAGAAATTTTCAAAAAACAGACGGGTGGAGGTAATGCAGGACTGAGCTGCTTCTGGCTGCCAGGCCTTAGTACTCGCTAATCATGTAAAGGGATCAAGTCAACTACTGCAGATTTAACAAAAATAAAAATTGAATTTTTCTGTGGAAACTAAAAATCATACTATGCTGAACAGAGCTCTGCCGTATGCCACAGCTGAGGTATAAGAGTCTTCACTCAGTGGAGGCGACAGAGGAACAGTATTACTTGGTTGAAGATGTGAGAGTTTACCCATGGCAGCTTACCTAGGTTGTAGGTTTGACAAGTTGTCGTGTAAAATAATGTCATAGCACAGTTATTAGGCATTCCCATAGGTATTTGATAGCTTCATCTTTTTATATAATAAAATAAAAAGAAGAAGCTTGAATGTAGGTTGTCCCGTGGGCTTACTTTTGTTGAACAGGGTGGGAAGGAGGAGGGAGAGAGGAAGAAATCATATTCTGTAAAAAATGCCAGCCCACTCATTTCTATTTTAAGCATAACTTCTGTAAAAAGAATCAGCTGAGCACCAATTTGTATTTAGTACAAGTTTCACGATTCAAAACCAGATTGATAAAATAGATTCAAAGTACATAATTTAATAAATTTTTACTTTGCTATATGTCTTTGCCATGTAATTAGCTTTGATGTAAAATTGTTTTTACCACCAGTCTTCCCACCCAGGTAAGTGGGAACAGATGCATAAAGCACTTGCCTTTCTGAGCAACTCTAAAGCAGCTTTAGTGGGGGAGTGTCTGGACCTCAACTCTTGTCTCTGAAAGTGATTTTACCTGTTTTTCTCCCAAGTGCTCAAGAATATCCTCAAAATCCACACTGCAAACAACTAAATCTGAAAATAGTCATTCCAATCATAAAGAGACAATATTCTACTTGCTAGTAAAAAATAGTAATAAAATCATAACAAGCCGAATACTCCAGATTTTGTTGTGGGAGCTTCACCTCATCACAGCAAAATACAAAGTCACAACAATACACAACACAGTTGAAGTCTTACCAAATATAAACTCAGCTATCACAAATAGATATAAACTACAGTACAAAAATAAGAGGGACAATCTTGCAGAGAAAGGAAGACTGACAACACAGGGTTTTTTATTTCCCCTTCCATGTTCAAAATATTAAGTGGAATGCGTAAGAGATGCTTCAAATTATACCCCAAAAAACTTTTCATTATAGAGTAAGTTAAAAAAAAAACTGTATACCTCAGGGAAAGGGGAGCGGGGAGAGAGAGAGAGACAGACTGAAGTAACATCTTCATGATTTATGACATGTAGATACAGCTCAGCGAATCTGAAATGGAGAATAATGCAAAATATAGAATAAAACTTATATGCCTTGACAGCTGCAATAAGGAGAAGAGTATAGAAGGAAAGACGTGAGGGACATTATTGATATCTAGTCAGAGGAACACAGTAGGACTAACCTCTAGACTGATTCCTTACACTCTAGTTACCTTTTGTTGAGAGGCTGGGGAGCGGGGCGGGGGGGGCACGGAGTGGGGAGCATAAGCCAACATGGGGTGAATGTATTAATGAAGCTAAAACTTAAAAGCTTTTAAATGAATACCATGGATCTAGCCTTCAAATACTGAAGGAGGTGGATTTTTCTGCATCAAGCATTTTACTTTGTTAAAGTATCCATAAAAGAACAATATATACATAACTTTATAGTTCCATAAAATAAAAAAAAAATACATATACTGCTTAGAAAGATAATGTCACAAATAATCATTGAGACTGATGAAGATGAGGACTTTATAATGGATATGACCTGAAGCTAAAATACAGGATTAAAAATAAAATATAGAACAAGATTTATTTTTGATTAATTCACACGCCACCCCCATTCAATTGATGTATGTGGGAGAGCTGCATTAAGCCTACAATGTTCTTACCCAGAAAAGAGTCAGACCTTAAAAAGTGTTTCTCTTAAGTAGGTAGGTAGGACAGTAGATTACTAAAAGTTGAGAGGATCTGCTCTATTTCAGGCATACACACACTAAACCTCTCTCTTAAACAAAAATAAGAACACACATACACATCACTGCCAGTTCATTTCTTTAAAACAAAGAAAACAATTATGGTTAGCAATGCACGTGAAAAATTGCATTGTCATGCTCACCTAAAACAGACTCAGACCTACTGTTCAAAACAATTTAAAATAAGTTCCTAGCGTTAGTCTCTCACATAGAGATTATGAGCAAAATGCGAGATTAAGCCTCAGAATTCCTGCCTATGCAGAAAAAAGTTACAATTTACTTAAAACTTCACATTCTCAAATAACTGTAATCAAGCCTAAAAAAATCACATCATATAAAATTATAGTATAGCTGCTATTCATTTAGAATACGGAAGAATGGAGAGTGACATAGAATCGAAGAATCATCTAGGTTGGAAGGGACCTTTAAGATCATCGAGTCCAACCATCAACCTAACACTGCCAAAACCCACCACTAAACCATGTCCCTCAGCACCATGTCCCTCAGCACCATGTCTACCCATCTTTTAAATACCTCCAGGGATGGCGATTCCACCACTTCCCCGGGCAGCCTGTTCCAATGTTTGATAACCCTTTTGGTGAAGAAATTTTTCCTAATATCCAATCTAAACCTCCCCATGCCAGATGAAGACTCAACTATATATTTTTATTTTTGGGCACTTCTCTTCTGTCAACTTTAGCAGTCTCCCTTCAATCTATGTAAACTTTGATCATTCACAAAGACTGGATAATGCATTAATAACTGTTTTTCCACAGTTTTACCACAGCAACCAGGCTTTCCAGTTCTGAGATGGACTACCCCAAATCCCCAGTGGAGCTGCTGCTTCTATGGACCAGGTGGACACACATGACTCTCAGTGATCAGGTCAGAGACACAGGGTCTACAGCTCACAGGATCTACCTTGCTTTCTTGAATTCATCTTGAAAGGTTTGGCAAAGTCTTACTAAATTGTTAAAGCGCTGGCCCATCAACCAAAACGGTAACTGTATTTACAGGTCTGATGAAAGTGATCCACAGGAATAACCTCTAACATGGGGGTGTCTTCTGAGGTCGTTAAGAGTTAGAGGTAGCTGAGAAAACTGATACTGGAAGCAGCTATCTCTGCAGGCTATACTGGGTCATTTCTGATTAGTGAAAGCTCCCCAGTCAAACACACCTAAATGAGATGTCATTACCATGTTATTTGTTTGGAGTAGAAAGCAAAATTCTAGGGTAATACTAAAATATTTATGGAAAAAAAGAAAACCAAACCCTCTTACCTCACATCACTTGAATTGCAAGCTAACCACACGATCAATGGGCCATCTTCAGATCTTGATGCTTGTACTGTACCAACCCCTGACTGCCTCTCAGATAAACAGAGTATTTTCCCTTAGTTTATTTTCATTAGGTATACTTTAAAATGAGACAGCAGGCCACATCCTATCCCATAAAACTTTACAAGCTTAACCAACTTCAGCAAAAGGGAACAGGGAGGAAAAATAAGGTATGGAGATACATCTTGTCATCTGAGATCCCATTTTTACTATAGCAGTGTACTTCACAGGACAGCTCAGGCACTGTGGCAAATCCTAACATCTCTGCATCTGAGTCTGGCAGCATCATAATAAACAAAAAGTGTGTGGAGAGCCATGCTTTTGTAAAATTACAGACCAAAATTCAAAACATTTGCAGAAAGAGAAGCAGAGGCAAATACATGAGGAATTGGGGGAGCCAGGGCAGAAACTGGCCCCGAGCCACAGTCAAGACTTTTCTTACTTTAAAGCAGAGGAAACAAGTGGGATGATAGAAGCACGATCTGTTGCTGGCAGCAGCATCTGTGCAGACTACTGTGGGTTACACTGGTCTGCCTGGCTACCGCGTCTGAGTGCATGAATCAGAAGCTCTCTCTCAGGATTAAATCACATCCAGTAATAAATTCTGTTTTCTAATTTTCAAACAGTGTGATACTAGAGCTTGGGCCAACAAACCATCACAGTCACAGCATGGCCTTTGCTGCTGGCGCAGCAGCAGAAAGCAACGGTAGTGACACAAATGACATTGTGATCAGCATTAGCAGTACAGATTTATTTTGTGGAATTGGTCAGCTAATTCTGTTCTAGAGTGTCAGTGGGCCTGAGACCCATGGTGTAGATGGGAAGAAGTCGCCTATGGATGCAGCATTTCATCTGTTACCAGAGTGAAAGTTTGTTAGTGGATAGTAGCGACTAGATGGTAACAAAAAGTTTGTAGTCTCTGGAGTAAAATCATGGTTCGCTTTTTTGATGTAAAAACGTATCACAACTTGTTGTGGGAGAGGAAGAAGTCATCCACAGACTCTCCATATATCATATCCACAAATGTCTTTACGTTATAATAGGAAAAATAGTGTACAAACTCCTGAAAGTGTGTTAATTTCATTTTCTGTGATTTTGTGTGGATGTACTATTTTCTCTTCCTCTGTGTTGTTTTTCCATTAGTTTTGTAGATACCTTTGGATATTTTATAGACCACTGGCTGAGAAACTCAGGAGATGGGTCCAGACAGATTTGGAGACTTCATGGTTGCTCCTTCTAGACCTACAATACATGAATTAAATGCTTCTTAACAACCCACACAGTAATTTTGATGGCAAACTCGGGAGAAATACTGGTCAGACTTTTCACCCAGTGTTGCACGCCAAACCTTTCACAGGCTCTTCCCGCCCCCCCTCCCCCCCCCCCCT
>RSEF01000001.1:206183823-206197153 GCA_003993805.1 Himantopus leucocephalus | reverse complement strand
CATTATGGGTGCCTCTTCCTTCATGAGAAGGGAATTAGCCTTATGAGGGTTGCAATCTGGGCTAGAGGGCTGCACATGGGCCCAAGGAGGAGATTAAATTCCCTGGCTGATCTGAATGGATCACCATTTGGATCATGGATGGGAACATAAAGCAAGTGCCTTCTCACCCACATTATCCCATCACGGGATGAGGAGCAGAGACCACCTGGACCAGGGGAGCTGCAATGGTCCATATTTGTCTTGACTAGAGCTCAGCACAGGGCTTCCAGTGAAAGAAATGTTTCCCCCGGCACAGCTGCCTGTCCTGCCCTGGTGCAGACTGAAAGCATGTTGCAAGCTGTGGGTCTGACGCACAAATTTCTGCATTAGTGCAAGAGCTGCGAGGTCCACACCACGATCCTCCAAGGGGACTCCTGGAGTGGTTCCTGGGAGGGAGCTGCGGGCATGTGGTTGGTCCCAGCCAGCCCCATCAAGCCATGATGGCTGTCTCCCTCTCGCAGCGTCACCCCAAGTCGTGTGACATCCCCCCCCCTGGCTGGGACCTGCCCTTGCACTGCTTGTGGGTCGCTTGTGACTCAAGGAGCTCAGCTTTGCTGCCCCTGCCGAGTCCTGTGTGAGAGCTGGGCAGCACTTGGGCAGCTTGCACCCTTTTTGTTTTCTGTAAGAGCTCCTCTGTCGTCTCTCACAGAGGAGAAGCTGCTCAGCTCATGTGGTTTAAACCAAATCACAGGATCAAAGCAATTTTTAGATTTTTTAATGACATATAATTAACTGGCAATCAGTGAACTGTACATGCAGGATCAATATCAGTAATATGACAGACAAACCACAGCACTAGACGCCTATGAAATGTTAATAAACACCTAGAAATTTTAAAATAGCCTTTATAACTAATCCCCCAAAGCTCTAATCCCACAGTGCTCACTGTTACGTGCACCCCATCTCCTCAGAGGCCACATGGGCCACCAGTGCTCACCCCTCTCCTGGCAATGGGGGGTCCCCTACTCACACACCCCTCCTGTGAGATGTGGGTGCACTTCCCACACACACCAATGACAAAGGACCCCAAAGCTCACACACGGGCACCCCAGGGGTACATCTCCACTGTGGCACCCTGTGCTGTCACCCCACTAGAACAGAATGGACTGTTTCCGTTGGAAGGGACCTACAACGATCATCTAGTCCAACTGCTTGACCAATTCAGGGCTGACCAAGTTAAAGCATGTTCTTAAGGGCATTGTCCAAATGCCTCTTAAACACTGACAGGCCTGGGGCACTGACCACATCTCTAGGCAGCCTGTTNTAAACACTGACAGGCCTGGGGCACTGACCAGATCTCTAGGCAGCCTGTTCTACCCTCTCAGTAAAGAAATGCTTCCTAATGTCCAGTCTAAACCTCCGCTGGTGCAGCTTTGAACCATTCCAACACATCTTGTCACTGGACAGCAAGGAGAAGAGCTCAACACCTCCCTCTCCATGTCGCCGGCTCAGGAAGCTGCAGACAGCAATGACGTTGCCCCTCAGCCTCCTCTTCTCCAAACCAGACAAGCCCAAAGTCCTTAGCTGCTCCTCATAGGACATTCCTTCCAGCCCTTTCACCAGCTCTGTTGCCCTCCTCTGGATGCATTCAAGAACCTCCACATCCTTAAATTGCAGGGCCCAGCGCTGCACACAGTGCTCAAGGTGAGGCTGCACCAATGCTGAATACAGTGGGATGATCATCTCTTTTGACCGGCTGGTGATGCTCTGTTTGATGCATCCCTGAATGCGGTTTGCCCTCTTGGCTGCCAGGGCACGCTGCTGACTCCTGTTGAGCTGCAGCTGACCAGCACCGCCACAGCCCTTTCTGCAGGGCTGCTCTCCAGCCACTCCTCTCCCAGTTTATACTCTTGTCTGGCATGCAGAATCTGGCATTTTGACTTGTTATAATTCATCCCATTAATCACAGCCCAGTGCTTCAATCTATCTAGATCCCTCTGTAAGGCATCTTGTCCCTCAAGAGCATCAACAACACCTCCCAGTTTGGTATAATTAGCAAACTTGCTAATGGTGAATTCAACTCCTGCATCCAGATCATTGAAAAATATATTGAACAGAACTGGCCCTAGAATTGAACCCTGAGGAACACCGCTGGTGACCAGTCAGACCAGCCAGGTGTAGCTCCATTCACTACAACCCTTTGAACTCTGCCCTTCAGACAGTTCTTCACTCAGTGCACTGTGAACCCACTCATCCTACAGCTGGACAACTTGTCCAGAAGGAAGTTGTGAGGGACAGTATCAAAAGCCTTACTAAAATCCAGAAAAACTACATCCACTGCCTTCCCTTCATCCACGAGGCAGGTAACCTTATCATCAAAGGGTATCAAATTAGTTAAACAGGACTTTCCCTTTGTGAACCCACGTTGACAACAACATTAGCTGGATGCTGGCTAGCTGGATGGTGTCCAACAGGGTGGCTGCTCTGCCCAGCCTCAGATGTTGGGATGCTGGTGGTACTTCTGACAGTGTCGCACCAACTTTGACTGCTGCCCCTGCCACTCCAAGGGCTCTCCCTGTGGTTACAAATTTTTATACTTCACTCATAAGCCTTCTTCAGCTGACTCCACTGTTTAGAAGTCTCTCTGTAATTCCCTGCTCACTGTTCAATCCAGCTAGTTGCCACTGTCTTCTTTAACATGCTCAGTTTTGGGGAATTGAAGGCAGTTTGGGGTATTCTGCTCCCACATGCTGTATGCACTTACCTTTCTACCTTAACAGCTGTTTTTAACCAGGCCATTCCGCAAGACTGGGCTTTGTGAGCACCCTCACAATTCTGTGTGCGTTTGGCTGCACCACCCATTGCAGTGAAACCCTGCAGCCTGTCCTACCCTGTCCATTAGGCCACTAGTCCCTGTACCACAAAACTCTGTGTTTTGCTGTTCACAGACCTCTGCTCTCTTCTTTGCTGTGCAAAAGGGGCTGTGTGACATCCCGGGGTCCCACCTGACACTTCTGTCTCCTCCCTTTCCTCCATCTCTCCTCCCTGGCATGGAGACCTACCTTGTCTCCCTGCCTTCTTCTTCCTCCCCGGACTTGAGCCACCCATCATCCCTTCCTTGCCCACAGCCATGTCTGCCATCCTTTCTGGGTCTTTAGACCCTGGTCCTGCTTCTCCTCTTCCTCTTTGGGGAAGCATCCAGTCATAATCATATAAAGGTCTGTTGGGCAGGGCTGAGCTAAGTATGTCCCTCTCCTGGAAGATGCCCAAAAATACTTTCCCCTTCCAGATTTACAGACTTCCAGATTTCACAGAAAACAAGGTAGAAATCTGTCCAATTTTGCCCAGAATACCCTTTTTGAAGTTGTGAAAGAAATTGGAAACCCTGTTGAAAAAGTATTCTGTCATCGTCAGATAGAGTCCAGACAGAGCCCAGAGACGTACGCCCAGAAAAGCACCGTCAAGATTTGGCAAGCTCAGTCAGCTCATACGGTTTCTCTTCTCTCAGACTGCCCCTCTCCCTTTAGCTCCAGTTCCTTCGGACTGGGCTGATTTTCAGAGGGTGATTTTGTAGTGTGTGTGTGTGTATGCTGTGTATGTTTGTGCATGTGTGCATGTGTTTGCTTTTCTGTAACGACTGCTGTAAATGCAGTATTAAAGAAACCAGGACTACCATTCAGTTAAATACAGCTAGGCATTTGACTGCAAACACATGTGGTCTGCATTTCTCATCAATACTTTTTATTATGTTTTCTTAGCCTTATTCCCAGCAATGTGCCCTAATATACTTTGTTCTTTTCCTGATTTTTTTTAACCAAATCCCCAAAAGCAAAGGATAAGGATGAAATTGAGTTAGGTAGCAACAGTAAACTGAAGATATTAATAGTCCTCAGCTCGGCATTTGTAAGAGATATGGATTATTTTTTGCAGTGGTACACAGTGAATGGTCACAACAGTTTCTTAATTAACAATGTTAGGAGAAAATGCTGGGTATTGCCATGTGGTTTGATTTGTATAAATGGGGCATGGAATGGTTTTTCTGTAGGTCTCTGCAGCAAAAGGCACTTGCTGCGCTGCACAGCCTACTGCTCCTCCCCCAGTTTCAAATGAAGCAGAAGACAATTCAAAAGACAGGTTTTGGGCTTATCCTATTTTTGGATGATACCCTACAGTTTCACACAATTTGCATTTAAGGGGGTTGGATATGTCCTATTTGCATAAGTGAATGCTGTCTAATGTACATGGCCTTCTGCAGCAGATGTGTGACCAACTGCCATGCGCACCGTGACCCACTAGGTAGGCAGCCCAGCACTGGACGCTGCTGCTGCCGCCGCCTGTTATTATCCATTGCGCTGGATAAGTTTTGTGAAGCGTGTTCACATTGCAGCTGAGCCACACACCTACCTCTCCCTCCCTTTTCATTTCCATTTATTTTATTGTTCCGTTTGAAAGACCTCCGGCTCCTACCCCAGCCCCGCTCCTGGAAGACATCAGTTGCCCCAGGATGGTCTGGAAGCAGTGCAGCAGAGGCTGAGCATGATGGCTGGCACGGGCAGGCGTCAACTCACAGGGGGTGAAGGTGCCGTAGTGTCACCCCATCCTTGGTGTCGGTTCCTCCCCGCATGAGTACCTTCTGCCCGCAGCGGTCCCGCTGGGCACAGCCTTACACTTCACTGCCCCTTCTGCCTTAGGACCAAGGAGAAATAGCGAGCCTTAGGAAGACAGCCCGACGCGCCCCACACCCTCCCGTACACGAAGCCTACAGCCCCTTTACCTCCCCTTTCCTCCTCCTTTGGAAAGGAAGGTCTTCTTCAGCTAAGAGGATAGTCAGTGTGCTGTTCCCCTCCTGGAGTAAAGCCCATTATTTCATACAGTCAGGGACAGCTCAGGCAAAAAAGAGTGTTTGAGTTGTTAATTGTTTATCCTTTCTGCCACTACAGCAGGAAAATCCTATCAAAAGGAAGTTAATTATTTAAATGCCTCCTCCATTTGAATAGCTCATTCAGAGCTGTTTCTTACACCTCAGTCACCCTGAGGCTTTTCCTGCTTTGAGCAAACCTGTCATGGGTTTATATTATTTACCAAATAGCGCTGCTGCTGACCACAAATTTACTTAAGATCTGCTGGAGACAAAGCAGCCACTGTATTACAATACAATTTTAGTCTGCACTGACTTAAAAAATGTTGTATTGTGCCGAAGATAATCGCACGGAGGGCAATTATAGAAGCTGGAGAGGATCAAACACAGTAATAGGGATATAAAAGGAAACGTGCATTCTTTATACGCTACTCCCCATGCATGTGAATGCTTCCCTTTTATCTTTTTACAGATGTTTCAAATTACATAGTAATTACAAATTCAAAAGGATTTTTTTCACACAAAACCATCTGATCTTAGCCGCTCTCCTGAGTAACGTTGGGGCGGCTTCCCAAGGCTTGCAGTTAAGTTATCCATCACTGCAAACAGAGGATGGTTTTGTACAAGATATGGTGTAGCTCCTTCGAGGCTCAGGTCTTGACCCAGAGCCTTCTGCAAGGGTCAGAATAGATGATCACAGTGGCTCCTTCTAGTTTTATTGTCTATGAAAAGATATAAATAATTTCTTGGGCAGAAAGTTGATTGATCTGAATATTAGTAAAGTATCATTATAATCTAAATCAGTAGTCAACTGACTGAGAGTGCAGTGAAGTGTGAGGATAATTACATAAGTTAGTTATCCTTTATAGATGCCCTAGAAGATTTGTCCTACTACCTAGGATAAAAAATCAGCGCTAGCGATTATGGTGCGACTCTGGGAGGTGCGAAACGCTGGATCGGTGCCCAAGGAGTGTATGTGGTGGCAGCTGCAAAAACGCTGCGTGAGGAAAGGTGATTAATAGGCACAGGGGGAGCCTTCAGTTTAGATCTGAATCAATTCTGCTCAAAACCTGTAGGCAAGTAGGCAAGCCTGTGGACCGCACAGGACTGCATTTCCTTGTAAAAATTACATATGGAGGCTTCAAGGGTGCAGGTCTATGCATTATTGGAATTTGGTCAACAGGGAGATAAGAGCAGAGGGGCAATGAGAGATACCATTTCTTTGTAAGCCCCTTCAGGGAGAATTCTATGGCAAAGATAGTCAAAGAATTCAGTCCAAGTCACCTTGAAATGAGGGTTTTTCCATTTGCTTCAATGGGCCAAAGCCCATTTATCATGTGCGCTGAGAGCCGCTGAAAGGCAGGAGGGCTGCCCAATGTGCCCTGGTCCAGAGCAAGCTCACGCAGGCAAGCCGTGCTAGTGCAGAGAGGGAAGAGGAAGGTAGTAGGTGAGGTTTAAGACCCCCTAAGTCAGCCTACTAATTTCATCCCTGTGTACTGCATTTGTAGTTAAATTCTTCCAAAACCAGCTGTTCTGAAAAATGCTGCCACGTATTTTCTTTGCAGCTTCTTAAGACTGCTATTCTTTGTTTGCATGAGGAATTATAGGAAGTATTTGCTCACTATTATGCTGCTATTTATCAGAATATTTTCCAGAATTGTTTATCTCATACCAAATAAAAGTCATCATAACAAAATGCCAATCTTGCACCTTGCAACTTTAACCTTGCTTGTCTGTCAGCGAGGTCAGCACATAAACAGAGACTCTTCAAGCTTTCATCAAGTCCTGTTCTTGAGACTCACTTCCGTGGCCTTTGAGATGTTGTTGTTGTTGTTGGGATTTTTTTTGGTTTTTAGCATTCTCAATCAGGTTCAAGGATCAGCTTTTTGGAGTATCATATTCCATGAAATAGGAATGGCCAAGAAGTTTCAGTTCAGGAAGTGTCTCCCTCTGTCTACCTCTGGAAGCACATTTACATGTCATATGTGCCGATCTATAGACTTCTTAGAAAATGCCATGATCAGAAAATAATATTGCAAGAGAGAGAGAACCCACTGTTTATCATACCTGTATGCCATGTAATATAGGCAAATTAATCACCTAAACAAAAAAATTTGAATGACATGCTAGCAGTGATTTCACAAATAGGTGTCTTGTGATCCATTTTGAATGATGTTTTTGTGCTTCTGATCACATGAAAAATGGATGTCCTTTGTCTTCTATGATAAAGGACAGCATCTCTTGGAAGATCATTGGGGATTATACAGGACATGATAATATGCCCATAGGAAACATAGGGTACAGCAGACATGAATACAGCATGAAGAGCCTTCCCTGTGTTCAGCTCCCCTTGCACATCCTGAAGGGGTTGGCCCACCCACTGCTGTGACCCACGGTGTCTTTGCAAGCACCAGAGATTTCTTCTGTTTGGCTGATGAAATCTTCTCTTTCTCACTTCCCTGTAATAAAGTGTGTGAAAGAAAAAAAGAGGAGAAAGATAAAGGGAAAACCTAAACATTCCATTTTCATTTGTCTTCAAGTGATTTATGTTGCCTGGTTTCTAATATTTCTTCCATTGCTAGGAACTGACTCGAACTGCTTGGCTGCTTCCTGGGAGTAATGATCAAACCAGCAGACACTTTTGTACAAGAGAGAGATTTCGTGTCTTCACTCACTGTAAAGGTATGTGTTGGTCTGGATATATACTCCTATGTATCAAAGCCTTCTGGGCAGAACTGGTTTGAGGATATAAATGTCTTTCATTATATTAATACCATTGGTCATTAATTAGGAAGATATTTTTCAGTTCAAAGAAAGGGATCAGAATATATGGCATAAGCTTTTGCCAGCTTATGGTCTTCGTGGAGGGTGTTTTTCAGTGTGATTTAGTTTACAAGGTCTCTGGGGTTCTTTCATCATCACCAACTATTTATATTTACGCTGTAAACAATGAATTGTATAAATGTCTCTTTTGCTGTTACACCCACAGAAATCTTAACAATGAGCAGGCAGCCATGCACCAAGACCCCTTCCTGA
Source organism: Himantopus leucocephalus (assembly GCA_003993805.1). Lineage (NCBI taxonomy): Eukaryota > Metazoa > Chordata > Aves > Charadriiformes > Recurvirostridae > Himantopus > Himantopus leucocephalus. The sequence continues at coordinate 206,189,280 of RSEF01000001.1, read as the reverse complement.
CAGCCTGATATTGCCGTTTCACACTACCATGTGTTACCTCTTAATTTATACATAGGTTGTTATTTGTTTGAGACAGAGGCTTTTTGTACTTGCTTTCATACACTACCTAACACGATGAGGTGACGGTCTCACTGAAGGAAGATGCACTATACCATGCTCTGACTGGAAAAAGGGGCTGGAAAATTAATTGGTCCTGTTTTGCTGGAATTTCATCTGGCTGAACTCCTAATGACTCACTTCATTAGGAAATGAGGCACTACAAATACACACATACATGTGAACCCTTGGATTAATAGAGGATGGGTTGGCAGCAAGGTATGTACCAAGGATGCTCACTGGCTCTGGATCATAGCAGCTGAGCCTGATTAATTATCACTAAGCAGGGTGCCAAGAGGTGATTCTGACATACTGGGAGCTGGGGACAGGGCTGGGCAATCGATCATCAGGTGGTGAGAGCAATTGCATTGCACCACTTTATTTTGTATATTCTTTTACCATTATTATTTTGTTTTTCTCTTCTGTTACTGTTCTATTACACTGTATTTATCTCAACCCATGAGGGTTTTTTCCCCTTTTTCTCCCTCTTCTCCCTGCACTACTGGGGCTAGGGGTGAATGGGAAGCGAGTGAACAGCTACATGGTCCTAGTTGCTGGCTGGTATTAAACCACGATTGTGCTTTTTGGTGCCCAATGTGGGGCCTCTTCAGCACGTGTCACCTCCTTTTCTGGTGATATTCCAAAATCTTTGCCTTCTGGTCAGACCAGAGTGAAGCAATAGTATTATGCATCTCAAGATATGTTGTGTGTGAATGTATTTGTGGCTTGTCTAGCATGCATTCTGGTTGCAATAATGTATTTCTATTGATATAAAATACTCAGAGTAGAATTGGACACTTAAAAGACTAATCTGAATGTGTTACAAAAGAACGCAGCAACAGAATCAGCAGGGAAAGCCCTTCATTTCTTCCTCTGTCCCCCTCTGTACCACAGAAAAGTGACCTGTGCACAACTGTCATAGCCTTCGCTCCCTTTGATGCTGGACTAGCAGCAGAGGAGCTCGAGTCGTGTTTCTGGAGACAACAAAAGGCCAGTTTGTGTTTAGCAGTACTTATCATCAGTTCTCTCAGCTGTGCTTTAAAGGCCTGGGCTTTCTGGATAGAGACCAGGATCATGGAGACACGAGCACCCAACTCCACAGGCTCAGTCAGGCTTTGAATGGAAACGTTAGGGCACAAGGTATGGCCCAAAACCCAATAGTGCCTGAGACACAATAATGTTTTTTTCTGTGTTAGCCTCTAGCTGGAAAGCAAGGCATGTGAATTGTCTTTGTGTTAGGAGAAACTTTTACAAGATCACTTGGTTGATCAGTGTCGTCATCCTTTCCTGGTGGATCCGCTTATATGGCGAGGCTCTTGGGAGTCCACTTCTTCTGAAAACGAGAGCCCTCCACTAACTCAGGGCATACATTAACAGTCCAACTGATGTGACTATTCTGTGTTGTCTTCTATTCGGTGTTCTCTGCTTTGTGCTAAGAAAGAAATACATTGATCAAATGCCTGTGACACAGCAAAAGTAAGCTGGGAAAAAGTCATGAAAATACCAGAAATTTCTCCTTTTCTCTACCACCTTGTCCTGTCGAGGTGTTTACAAACTGCATCCTTCGGTTTGTGGCATCTGGCGCAGCCATTAGTCACAGCTCAAATGGAAAAAACCCCAGCCCAAAGCACAAAGATCCACAGGATTTTTCTCCTGTGCTTTTTAATGCTCCTCCAGCATGCTGTGCACTTCTGCCATCTGCCCTGTAGATTGTGTCCACATGCGTCGCTATACCCATGCCGGGGCAAACGTACATCACCAGTGGTGGCACTGAAAAAGAAGGAATTAGTGCACACCTGCAACATATTCCAAGTTAGACAGGTAAACTCTGAACACAATAAAATGGTGGTAAAAGCTGTTGATCAGTTATTTAGTGGCAATGTGACTTACATGCCAAATCCATCTGGTGATTAGCATCACCCTTCCTCTCAGGAAGGAAGGCTCCAGTGTATTTTTCAGACTTGATTAATAATTTATTTGGCATCTGGAAGTCACAGCAAAACAGCTCATATGGAAAGGGAGGATGTAAATTGTCTGCCTCTCCCAGGCACTACCAGGTTATTATTCACAGCTAAAATACTATTTGTAAAATATTTGTGTATTTAATATTTTAAAGAGCAGCTCTGGCACTTGGGTTGATTTCAGCATTCTTGAGGTGGAGGGGGCTGTGTGTGTGCTACAGATACCGTCATCTGGAAGACGTGCTCTCATCGCCAACTGAACCAGCCGAAAGAGGATTTTAGTATGCGAGGGAGCAGGCGCCAGAATAAGGGGAGATTAATGTGAGCTTAGTGCCTTTTGAATGAAGGTTGTCATCCATGGAAGACAAGGGGGAACCTTTCCCAGCTGGGACTCCGGTCACACAGAGGGCACACTCTGCCTACCCTAAACAGGGTGTTGCTGGAGCTCAGGTCAGAGCACATTAAATGCGAGAAAGTTGCTTACAGATTTTACAGCTGTACAGGTGGTATATCACTGTCTTTCTGCAGGTATCACTCAGCGATGACCTCAATCGGGTTGTGACAGCTTCCACAATCGTCTTCTAGGAATTCACCTGCTAAAATAACATAGAATTTTAACCTACTTCTACTGCCATGCCACTTACTCGCTGTATGATATCTGCAGTATTTCTTCTCAGAGTTGTCATTCTATTTACCAACCACTGATTCTCATGGGTTGCTAATAGTTCTTACTGCCTTATCAAGAGGGGTTTTTTTTAATAGAGGAGGCCACTTAATCAACTGAAAAGGGAAAGAAAACTGCTAAATGCTGTGTCATATTCAAGCTACAATTTTTCTTCTTTCTCTTCTTTTTCACTTTTAAGAGACTGAAGTTGCAGTAGCTGAAAAGAGGTAGCTGCTGTGCTCGTTATTGGCTTTCACAACCATGACGTTCAAAGACTGTCCAAGATTATATACCTAAATCTGCAACTTGACCTCCAACAGTAACAGAAACCAAATATTCTCTTCTGGTTTTTTAACCCTGGCATGTGGACTGTACTCTCAATATTATTGTTTACTTCTTCCAGGGGCAGCATCCATTGGGTCCAATCCAGACCTGCTTTCCCCTACATTACACTCCGCACATACGTAGTACAAGATATTGAAGACCAGCTTGGCAGAGGTAGGAGGATGGACTAGATGACCTCTCAAGTTCCCTGTGAAGACTTGGTGTGCAAGGGTGATGGCTGGGGACAGTGTTAACCTGAACGGTAGCATGTCCAGATGCATGGCTATGTTGCGTGAAAAACTGTACCTTGCAGTGGCAATCACAAGGATGTGAATTACAGATGCCTAAAGAAGCATCTGGACCCTAGGCAGTATCCCAGAAACAAAGATGACAAAGATGGGGAAGGAAGCAAGATAGGAGATAAGCAGTGAGTTTGTGGCAGAGCCAAGACTTACCAAGCAGTCTGGTTGCTATTCATTTACCCACGCTGCCTCTCCTGGCTAATTTGATGGCCTGAATGAAATTGTCGGTGAGGAAAGCAGTGAGAACATGCACAGTGTGCTGTGATTAGAAAGAACACTGCTGGGGAGAGGAGCATCAGAGCAGCCAAGCAGAAGTTTTCTGTGTATTCCATCTGCCTTTTTTCCTTAGAGGTGCTTGCCTTTTATTCCCAGCTCCATTGCTTTCAGTTCTGTTGTTGCAGCTTACACCTCTTCTCTAAAACACAAAATGCAGTTGCTTTCAGTGTGATGAAGGCAAAAGGACCTAATGTTCCTTCTCCTCCTGGATGGAAAAATATGCCACAGCACTGATTCTGCATTGCAGGCAGGGGACAACCAGCTCTCAGTAACCAAAAGAAATCACACAGTTATTTAAATACTTGGGATCACTGGTTATCCATTCTTTTTTGCCAAATTCTCCCCATACAGAATATAAATGCCCCATAAAGACATTGCTGCTCATTGACATTTGGCCATGTTTGTAAGTCAGTGATCAGTAGTTAATCAAACCAGTGTTGGAGTCATTTAACCCTGAATACAACAGAACGTACTGGCCTTTGGTTATTCTGCCCTGCTTTAAGAAACAAAAATAATCCAAAGTTTTTTCCTAACAAATTGGAGATGATGTGGGCTTGCCCATCCCTTGCTGTAACTGCTTAGGAGCATGAATTGGAGCTGTTGTGTACTGGAAGGGGGAATGCGGTTAAAGCAGAGGCTCCCAGAGCCATTTCACTTTGGCAGGTCTGAGAAGTGCTGGGCGAATGTGTGTTCCTTGCTGTGGATGAAACAAGCAGGGCTTGGTAGCAGACCCAGGACAGTTTGGTGGCATATTTGTTCTCTGTTACTCCTAGGGTGCAACTGGGGATCACAGTCAATGGCCAGGATTTGGTGTCCCTGACTCAAAGGTGTCCCATGTGCTGCCTAGGGTCAGCTCATCTCCTTGTCACGTTCTTGGAGTGCCATCACCTATTTTTGTTGTCCCCTCCTTAGTAATAATATCTGGGCTGGAAGTAGAGGCTTTCTGCACCTTGTCCCTCCCCCGTGCACTGGCTGGGCACAGATGTGATTTAATCTCCTGAAATCTTCTGCTGTATGTGAGGGGAAAAAGGAACCAACCTTGAAGAATAAGTAACCTGCGAGGGTGCACAAACGCATTCAAGAGCTGCACACACAGAGCTCACCTGGCAGTGTCTGGACGATCAGTGGGGAAACCAGGTGGAATTTGTTTAGCTTAACACTAAAAAGCACAAGGCTGAAAAACCACAGCCTGTCCCTGTTCTTTTAAGGATCCAAATTCCTTTTTTTGGTGGCAGGAGAGCAAGAAGAACAAGATTTATTTATTTAACCCCTTCAGCCTGGTGAAGAGATGAGCTGTATTCCAAAGCACGCTTTCAGAAGCTGAGACTACAGCGGTGATGGACAGCATATTAATCCCCAATAAACATTTTCCAGGACAAATGGCACAGTTCATAAGATGTGAAGAGGGACAACACCTTGCAAAGCACTAAGAAGCAAGCAAGCAAGCAGATACAGCAGAAAATGCAATGAGAGCAAAACCAGCTTTGAAAAGAACAGAGACCTTACAAGCCAGGGTTACTTTCGCCTGCAGTAAGGGAAGACTAATAATGAACATAGATTGCTCAAATGAATCATATCATAATGGATGCCCTGGATGTCTTGTGACGGATGGCTAGACAGCATTTAGTGCCACTAACACCGGTGATTGAACTGGAATACAAAGCAGGTAGGAAGGAGGTTTGGGTCAGAGAAGGGCACAGGCAGCGTCTGTCACTAGGAGGGCAAACCCCACCTGCTGGGGAACAACCATATCCTCCAACCTGTGAGACGAGGGAGAAAACCAATGAAAATTAGTAAATTATCCATGAGCCAGCAATGTGCCCTTGTTGCCAGG
>RSEF01000001.1:206151769-206183723 GCA_003993805.1 Himantopus leucocephalus | reverse complement strand
AAGGAAAGGAAAGGAAAGGAAAGGAAAGGAAAGGAGGAAGAAGGAATGCATTACTGTACTAAAGACATAGGAACTGTGTGTTATACAGTGTCATAGATACACCAGTAAGCAGTATGGTTATAAACAACCTATTGCCCTTACAGGCTGTATGCTTAACAGCAAAAATTTACCAGTTAAATGTAACTGCCAAGCATCAATTCCCCTGTTAAAAACTGTCCAGGAAGTGTGTACCAAAGTCTCACTGTGGTCCTGTAAAATGCGTGAAGTAAACACAGCCCTTCAAATGTATTCTTAGTCTGATGCAGCGTTTACTTCCCCAGGCATTGACTCTTTGTCTTGACCGCTATATTGAAGGTATGAAACGAAATAGCAGGTGGAAATTAAAGAAAAAGTCTGAAAACTTTGCTCTGAAAAGCAACTCTACCAGACTATGCACTCGTATATTCAGCAGATCTGCCTGTGTCAGTCAGATCCTCTCTCGAGTGATTAAAACAAGCTCTCACTCGCAGAAGAGCTGACACAGCCCAGAAAATGATTTACATAATGCAGAAGGAGAAGAATTTATTCATGATGCTTCTGCTGAGATTAAGACTGTAATATGAGCTGACCGCTCAAACACTCTCCCCCAAACCGTTGAGGTCTGAGCCTGCGCTCTCAGCTCGGGGAGGGGGCTGTGGTGCCTTGCTGCCCCACCAGGTACCACTGTCACGTACCCTCCGGCTGCAGGGCCAGGCCAATGCATCCAAAACGTGGGGTCAGAAGGAGAAAGGCCACAATAAATACCTGCAATTTGGGCTTGGATGTTGTAAACGTGGGCAAAGCAGTAAACACTGTGAGCATGTGACCTGGTGTACGCAGTCTGGCCAGTCTGAGCCCTGGGTATAATTAAAGAGCATCTTTTATTCCACATCCATCAGGGCTATGCAGCAGCACAGGAGCTGCTTTCCAGGTAGCACTATCTTTTCTCCAGCAGCAAACAAGCCCATTTGCCTCAGGGGAATAGACAGCAGTGCCAGGAGGGACAAGCACGCAGCAAACTGTCTCACCCAGACCATAAGTCTTTATTTGCCTTCAGCTCTGCTTGACAGAGCGGGTGGGTTTCACATCTTTAAAAGCCCTTTGCTTCAGTTACCTTTAATCACTCAGGGTATGTTTACGGGTTTCCTGGCTCCTTCTGTGCACACTTAAATTGAATTGATTCCTGTGCTTCTTCCCTTATTTCCTTCTACTCCTCCTCACACCTTCCCCTTCAGCAGGCTTGTCCTGAGGAGGCACCCATTTTGGGGAAAATCTCTTGTCTGATTTTATGAGGATGTTTGTACATATACACAGTCTCTGCAAGTGTCAGTGTGTTGGTGTGTTCTACATGTCCTATTTTATTGATTTTTGAAGCTTAGAGCCGGGTTTCCACATCCTCTTTTGGGATCCTAATATGCAATCTGAATTTCAAGGTCGTAAAGCTCCTATAGATCTCACTGAGATCTGAAATAAAGCCCCCAGGAGTATGGTCTGGGAGCAGAGGTGTAACAGATGAGATTTTACCTCAGACTCATTTCTAGGTTTGAATTGTTTAACTGTAGCTGCAAAACACTGCAGTAGGGCCTCTGTGAGCCTCCCAGCTATAAAAAAAAACAGATGATGCCTGCTAGTGTTGCTATAGAGCCAGAGTGGCATTTTAGGATTTAAAGAGATATGTGATATCATGGACATCTTCTGTCTGCCCTAGCAAGAGATATGGGCAACGGGGCGCTGGATTCCACTGCCAGGGATGGGACGGGTTAGGGGCACAAGGCTCAGGAACACACTGATGCCCTTTTGCTGGCCTTGGGGTTTGACTACAACTATTTGGCAGCACCTTGTACCGAGTAAAGATGAAAACCCCAAAACTCAGGAGCCAGGCTTCCCATGGAGATAGGTCATGGAGGCTTGCTGAACACATACACAAGTCCTGGCTTGAAGAAGTGCAGTCAGCTTTCAAAATCAGCTGAGATTTTGAAAAGGAGAGACCCTATTTTAGCTGTGGGAGAGCTGCCCAACAAGTCATTGCTCTGCAAGCACTTTAGGGTAGTCAGACAGAAAGGAAAGAAGGGATACAAGAGATGAGAAAGGTCACTGCGTATATGGAAAACAGTGCTTTTTGACACACCGGATTTGCACGTCCCGGAGACTGACAATGTCTAATCTGAAGGTTGAACAGGGGACTGAAGGTCTCCTTGAACTATTAATTACCAGACACTAGGGTAGATTCTTGCAGCTCCACTAAAAATAAAACTGTCCTTTATTTCATATTGCAATGAGGCCGAGCTTAATACTCTTGTTGCTGAATTACTTTATTTGGCGTTGTTACTTTTACATTGTCAAGACTTCACTTCTGTTCAGCAGCATGTACTTCTCACCTTGTTGCATGCTGTACNCCTAAAAATAAAACTGTCCTTTATTTCATATTGCAATGAGGCTGAGCTTAATACTCTTGTTGCTGAATTACTTTGTTTGGCGTTGTTACTTTTACATTGTCAAGACTTCATTTCTGTTCAGCAGCATGTACTTCTCACCTTGTTGCATGCTGTACTAATCATGCTTTTATTATGTATTTTTAGATCCTTCCCACAGTGTGCAGAGATCTGTGGGGCTTTTTTAGCCCAGAATATCAATAAAGCTTACTGCCAAAGCTCCTGGTAGAGGTATTGCATCTACTTACTCTGATGGTCCCCTGAAAAAATTAAATTGTTACAATGTGAGTGCTGAGCAGGGTTCAAGGTCCACTGCATATGAAAATGGAATTGATTACTCCCAATGAATAGAAGCTTGCAGCTCTTAAGAACATTATACGATAAATATGTTGGCATATACTATGCGTTTGGCATGCTAACTGGTTTACTGAACTACTCCCTGCAGCATATTTTAATGAAATGCTGACAGTTTGGCATCTTATTGGATAACTGCATTCCGTGGCATTGGTCACAAATGACAGATGTTAAGGAAGGCATACAAAGTACTCCGTAAGATGGCAGCTCCTCCATGACTTTCTGCTCTGTGTTGCTACACTCTTGGAATTTATCATAACCAGCAATGAGAAATCAGTAACGAGCACATGGCATTCCTCCAGATCAGCATCTAGAAACTTCTGTCTCTAAGCTCCCACCAAAAAATTGCACGCAGAGTATTTTTCCTGAAGAAATTTGCCTTATCTGCTAAAGGGATGCTATTTGAATCCCACGTTAGGGGGTGAGAAAGAGCAACTTGCTGATGGAAGGGCTCTGCCTTTCGCTCGGGTCCTGCTTTGCCGGCTGGTGCACAGGGCAATGTGGCCCAAGGTGGAGGGAGCAGGGGAGCTGCAAGGGCCACTCCTGGCTTCAGCAGTCTCTGTGACATGGCCAACACTGGCACAGAGCCTGGGACTGGCCCTACCTCTCCACTGCTTTTCTGTCTCTTTTTCTTTTTTTTTTCTTGTGCCTGAGGAGAGGGTTTATTCATGACAACAAAATAAAATAAAAAAAAAAACTTTAATCACAGGTGGAGGGGTTTTTTTAGCTGAAATAGTTCCACAGTGGAAGTAGTCAAACTTTACAAACAGTTCTTCGTATCTTATATCCTCACCTGCTCCTAATCCCACCATTACCTGAGGTGGCTTGCTAGAATAATGTTTTTCTTACATTCACTTTGTCAAGACTATAAACAAATAAACTGATAAACCTCACCTTTCCCAGGATCACAACTCCCTTTGAGCAGGGAAAGGCTAGAAACATGCCCTTCATTCTTTATATTGTTGGTGCCACCCAGTGTTGAAAGACTGGAAGTGGCACTGCAAAGGCACACGAGAAGTCGCAGGTGATGGATACCTCTGGTGCATATTCTGCAGCCGTGACCACACTGCCAGGCCTGTTGTGACCATGCACTGTCTGAAGACAGAAGTGCAAGGAAGAATCCGGAGATGAGGGGTTTTTTTTTTAATTTCAGGTCCTGATTGAGATCAATTGGCATGAAAATGCATATGGGTGGGCATCTAGGAATTTAGTATCTACAGTAATTGGAGATGTCTCAAGTTATTCTCCTCTCAGTGTGAAACTTTATGCATTGGGATGCCTGGCTGGAGCACACCCACTACACACAGAAACGTTGTGACGTGATGAATTCACACTTGCGCCTGGTCCCGTGTCTTAGGTGAAGGTCTCCACGTTGAGGACGCCTCATCATAGGGGTCCCCTGCATGCAGGCACAGTCCTTGACTGAGCATTGTGGACTCTCTCCCTAGGCCTTCCCATTTCCATGTAGCTGATGGGCTCATCACACTGTGACCTGCTGTGCCCAGCAATGAGGAAGAGGCCGTCCTGTCATGCTAGTGTGAGAGATGCAGGCAACACGGTGAGGAAGGAAAGAAGGACTGGATATCTCAGGCATGTGGGATATTAAAAGTCCATACATGGTGAAAAAATTAATGGTTAGGTCCATTCCCAATAACTGATGTGCCTTTCAGTTGGGCTAAAACTTTTTAAAAGGAAATGGTGTCTTTTTACACACTCTTCAGTGACCACCTTTCCCATGCACCAACCAGAGATGTGCTTTAACTAGGAGTCTTTTCTATCCTATTTCTACCTACATCTCTTCATCAAAAGGCTCATCCTTTCTCTGATGCTTTTCTAGGTGTGAGGAGAGAAACTGCAGNTTGCGGCTGACATCAGTTGGTGTTCCCATGTGTGTTGAATGGATTTTAGGACACATATTGACAGGAAATGCCCTGACAGTTCAGAATCCCACAGGAAATAGGCTCAGGACTTCTGGTGTATAAGTCATGCCCATTTTGATGACTTATCCTTAAATCCAGCCCGGCCTAACTCTGTGAGCACTTCCATCACCTGCAGTGCATGCACTATTACAGATTCAGATTGAAGGAAAATGGAGAACATCACCTCAGCAATGCAGAGTGAGAGTCGTGGCTTCATTCTTTTGGAATTGCAAGCAGCATATTTCACTTTTTAGGGACATTCAGTTCACTGAGCAGGGGATTGTGGGGCTGCAAATATGAAGTGTAATAGTACAAATACTGCTTGCAAAAAAAAATTGGTACGAAAAATGCTATGACCTCTTTATGCAAAAATGATTTCTGGGTAGAGTGTAAGTCAGGCTATGAAAACAAAAAGGCCTTCTCCGTAAGAAAAGAGAGAGAAAGATGGCCCACTGATAACCTGCAACTTGCAACTTAATCAGGTGTGGATGATATCAACAATGGTCCAAAATGGACCTGTCCCTCCTAAACATGAACCTGCCCCAGCCCAACACATATTCCTGTCTTTGATGGATCATATCTATTTTTGGTAGATACATGAGTGTCTGTCTCCTTTCAGATGTTGGCAGCATTGTGCAGGTTGTTATGCCAATTCACTTCTCTCTGAATCGGACTGAGCTGTGCCCATGAGACATGCCCCTCAGATTGTGTTGAGCCTGGGTAGTTACTTGGGCTTCAGGTTTATATCCAACCAGAACGTGAGGCATTTCCTGCCTCAGTGTTGTTCTGACCTTGAAAGACNAACTGAGCTGTGCCCATGAGACCTGCCCCTCAGATTGTGTTGAGCCTGGGTAGTTACTTGAGCTTCAGGTTTATATCCAACCAGAACGTGAGGCATTTCCTGCCTCAGTGCTGTTCTGACCTTGAAAGACAGCGGCAAAGCCACTCTCACAGGGATGAGTACACAGGTGTCTTAGAGAAGTGTTGAAGAGGGCATTGAAAGACTGTGTCCTTTCCCAGTGATACTTTGTCTGATGTTGGTGCAACTGCTCTACATTTCACCTATTAGAGAAAGGAGCCAAGCACACTGTCACCAGTGCTGGAAAACAAAGCTCCTGAAATAAAGCTACAGAGCAAATGTGGCCTTAGCAGCAAAAGGCCTGCTAAGAACTGGTGTATATAGGAGAGCATGAGAAAATACCTGAACAGTAGCAAAGGTGGAGATTCTTCTGAAACTCAGTGGAACTGTAGTGCTGAATTAGGGTGGTTCCAATATTATTTTCACCCTCTGAAGACCTCCTCATCCCCTTTTTCTTAGTTCTTTCATATTACATCCTCAGTTCTCACAGATGGAGACACCCAGTGTGTTCACCTGACCAGACAGAAGCTCCCTCTTCTCCACCTGAACATTCTGCTGCACTTCCGTGTCTTCTGGATTTGTCCATTTGTCACTAACTTTGCTAATTAGTTTGCACCCTTAACTCCAGCTTAGGCCTCTTCCTTATGATCAAGAAGCAATAACTTTCCTTGCAACCCACAAAATCATCCCAGTAAGTTCCTTCTCCGTTTTTCAGAAGTCTTGTACTTGGCTTGTCCTTGCTTGGATTTCACTGGTTGAACTGTGACCCTAAACCAGCTTCTTCCACAGACACCGTGAATTCTACTTTCTCTCATGGAACTGGGTGTTATTCTCTTTTCCTGACTAGCGCTAAGACACAGAGAAAACTTTTCCCTTGAGTGTTGGGACTTCCTGGTCCCAACCTTTAAGGGGATGGTATTGTCTATCTCTTTAAGAATGATTTTGGGGATCAGTCATCCCAGATGCAATGTTACCCTACTCTGGTTTAGTTACTCTGGTTACCCTTTTATGTAGTTTCAGGTACAAGTAGTAACACCGTACCTCCATGCACACCATCCAGAGCTTTGCATTGTTGTTTATTGATGAGAGGCAGATAAGAGATGTGGGTCTGTGCATGTACGTATGTTTCAGAGTAGCATGGTGACTGAGTCACTAGAAGACAGTTTATTCTTTCTTGAGTGGTCAGTTGATAACTTCTTGCCTAAAAGTACAAGAAAAGACATCTNTTGTGCATGTACATATGTTTCAGAGTATCATGGTGACTGAGTCACTAGAAGAAAGTTTATTCTTTCTTGAGCAGTCAGTTGATAACTTCTTGCCTAAAAGTACAAGAAAAGACATCTGACCTAAGAGAGAAACATGAGCATCTCTAAGCTTAATACTGCTCATTCCCCAGATCCCAAATCTAACTGTTCCTCACTTTCCTTTGTTCTATATGGGTCTCCGCTCTTCCAGTGGCCATCAACTGCTCCTGAATGCCAGGGACCGTGGAAGACCATGCTGTACAACAGTGTCTGACTGGCTCATTGCCCTATGACAGCCCAGACCTCCCCTTCACTCTCCTCTTGTCAAAGGATTCATGCTGCTCATATGGGAGAGCTGGTCCAAGTTAGCTGCAGAGGCGAAAAACCATGTTGTGGTTTCTGGATCACTGTAACTGGTTTATCCTCAGACTGCCAGGGCAACATAAGGTCTCCGCCATTCATTCACACTGCAGTCACATTTGGCCATAGATTCCCGCCCTGCCCAGTTAGCTGAGATCTCTCTCTTACGCCTCTGCAGAATAATCCCAGAAACAAGCATTGCTGGAAGAAGACATGGTTTTGTCCTGTGTCCACTTTGCTCTTTGAGAGGTTGTTACATAGCGATGACAGAAGTTAGAGCAGCTCTTTTACTATGTTTTACAATACATTTTCCCTGTTTCGTTTATACTGCTTTTGACACAAGCCTGTCTTGGCAGTAACCCGCTGCACTGCCAGCTGGCAGTCTTACAGCATGCATAAGCCTAGATTTGCAATCGCAAACCCTGGTCAAATGGACAGCCGTGGCTTGCAAAGGATGGTTTTGATTAAAGTGCCTTACATGCAGTTTGTTAACGCGTGGACACTGGCATTAGCTCTCAGCTGCGGAAAGTCCTTTTCCAGTCCTGTTGCCCAGAAGGACGCTGGCAGCGGTACAAAGCAGCAATAAATCAATCAGCCAGCCAGTCTATAAGTGCATTGCATAACCAGGTAAATAAACAAGTACTAGAAACAATAAAGCACTGTAGCTATTTTCACCTTGCCAGGCCAAGCCATTCCACACAATCAATAGGGGGTATAGGAAAGGTCACCGACTACCTGAAAAAATCTCATCAAAAAACAATGGCTAAACAGCAGCAGCTCCCTCTGAGCTGAGAAAGGCATGGCCTTTAATGGAATAAATCCAAGATTACCAAGTGGCACTGAACAAATATTAAAGCACAAACACTACCGACTATGGAAATGTTGTAGAAAAGTAGGATATTCAAAGAATTGATGTTTTTCTTCTCAGTTTCTTACAGCTACAGAGGTCTTTATTCCCTTTTGACACATGGAAGAGGAGTTTTAGAAGAAAACACTTGCTGAGCTAACCTGGTGGATGCACTTGTAAAGTAATAGCTTTACATATATTTTGATGTTCTGGAGAGATTTTTTAGTTAAACAAAGAAAAAAAAAATCTGAATACATTTAAAGCCCTAAAGCCCTAAAATAAATATCTTTATATTGCCCTAGCAATATTGACTAGCATATTTTTACGTAGGTCAAGTGCTTGTTTTAAGCTACTTCAGGACAGACTTTGAAGTCACCAAAGTCACCTTCACTGAAAGAAATCCCTCAGGAGTCAAGTACTACTGAAGTCAGTCTGCTGCCCAGTGCTTTAGAAAAGTGTGGCTGAACACTTACACCCTGCCCAGAGGTGGTGATGCTGGCCACACTGTCACACACTTTGGTGGATGCACTTGGGAAAGTTAACATTAATAATAACGCTAAAGAAGCTATTACTTTCCAGCCTGTGTTGGTTGAAAAGGTACAAGCTTCATCTGTGAACCATTCATTGCTGATCTTAACCTACTGTCTGGCACAGATGTCGTCTGCTGCTCCATGCCAATCCAAAGCACTGAACACTTATTTCTCTGCTATGTGTTACAGTAAAACCACAGTCCAGTAAATCTACAGCTTAACGGTAAGCTCCATATCTCTGTGTCTCTACATGAGCCATGCAAGGGCCTACAACACGGCAGCAGATGCTACTATATGTTCATTTACATCTTCCAAGCATTCTCCAGCAGAGTCTGCAATTCTGCTTGGGTGTTTGGCAGTAGCCACCAGCTCTACGTCCATCTGTGCTGCTAAAAGCTAAAGTGATTGTGCATTAGACTCAGAGGTTTGTTGACAGTTACAGACAGGGATTCGACTTCCTTTATGTCCATAATCGTGCAGACACCAGGTCAGCCATCAGCTCTGCCCACTCCATGTGCTGAGACAACAATTGATTGATATCTCTGAGTACTTGGAATAAAACAATTATCACAGCTGTTTCATCGCTCTCTGCTGACATCAGCTACAATTACTCTCACAAGGTGAAACCTTGACGAAAATCTAGAGGGGAAAGGGGAAACCATAATCAAGCTAGGTGTCCAGGTGTCATGGCCTAAGCCTAGGCAGCAACGAAGCACCACACAGCCACTTGCTCACTCCCTTCCAGGCAGATGGGGAAGAGAATTGGAAGGGTCCAGCATGCATAATGCCATAACTCCAAACTTTCTTCCCTTTCTTTCTTTTTCCCCCAGCTTTTTATTGCTGAGCACAATGTCATATGGCATGGAATATCCCTTTGGTCAGCTGTCCCAACTGGGTCCCCTCCTGACTCCTTCTGCACCCCCAGCCTAACTGCTGGCGGGGCATTGTGAAAAGCAGAAATGGCCTTGACGCTTTGTGAGCACTGTTCAGTGGTAACTGAAACATCCCTGTGTTATCAACAGTGTTTTCATCACAAGTCCAAAGCATAGCCCCATACAAGCTACTATTTAACTCTGTCCTGGCTAAAATCAGCACATTCACCATACCTCTTACATCATGCTCAGGTCCCATGCTATGCAATACATCCTTAACCACCAACCCCCTTCCCATCCTTTGATTATATACACAAATATTATTCCCTTAGTCGATGGACCACCCCTGTAAAATGTCCGTAAGTGTCCATGACTCAGGGCTCCATCTGTTACGGTGTTCATTCAGGACAGGAGAGGTGATGTGTTGCGTGGAGTTATTGGCCACCAAAGCCAGCTCAGGTTGGGTCACTGCTGCACTTGCACTTCTTGTAAGGCTTGTCCTCTATTTTGTTCCCGCTATAGTAATTCCTATAACATCCAACTCAAATCATGAGTTATGACAATTTAAAGGTATATCCATTACAATTTCCACACCGGGTCCCTTTGAGCCAGGTTATAGCATTTAACACTGCAATTAACTCCTCCTCTTGCCCCTGTTCCAGCTTGGACTTATCCACAGACCACAGTCCCTTAGGAGTGTACGTGCTCCAGTGTGGCCTTATCTATGAGTACAGCCTCTTCAGAGGTATACCAGCTGTGGCACAGACATATCGACAGCCACAGACGCTTCGAGGTGTACCTGCTCTGGCATGGAGCTGGTACCACAGCTGCTCCACAGCCACAGGTGCTTCGGGGCATCCTGCTCTCATATGGACTCATCCGCAGGTCACAGTCCCTTCGACACAAGTTCGCACTGGACTTCAAGTCTGTCCAGTACAGCAGCACAGAAACAGCAGCGATGCCCTGGCCATCTTACCAGTCCAGGCACATGGCCACTGGTGTTGCCAAACTGTTCCCAGGCACAGCAAAGTAAGATGACAGACAGTACAGCAAACAGCAAAAGCAAAAAGCAGCTACTAACCAGCACTGGACTCTAATACACCATAAGGCAAGCAAGCCCTATGGCAAGCACAGGAATCTGCCCATTAATAGCTAAACAGCTATAATTTTAATCTAGCACACTCCAATCAAATCTGTTGTTACCTCGAACCCTTTGAGGCCCACATTGGACACCAAAAAGGAGTGTCATGGTTTAATCCCAGTAGGCAGCTCAATACCACACAGCCACTCACTCACTACCCTCCACCCCAGTAAGATGGGAGAGGGAATCGAAAGGGTTGAAGTGTGAAAGAAACTTGTGTGTTGAGATAAAAACAGTTTAACAGGCAAAGCAAAAGCTACACCCACAAGCAAAGCAAAATAAGGAATTCATTCACTACTTCCCATCAGCAGGCAGATGTTCAGCCATCTCTGGGAAAGCAGGGCTCCATCACACACAGTGGTTACTTGGGAAGACTAACACCAACCAACTCCCCTCCCCTCCCTTCTTCTTTTCTCCAGCATTTTATTGCTGAGCATGTTGTCACATGGTATGGGACATCCCTTTGGTCAGTTGAGGTCAGCTGTCCCAGCTGTGTCCCCTCCTGACTCCCTCTGCACTCCCAGCCTACTTGCTGTTGGGGTGGTGTGAAAAGCAGAAACCGCCTAGATGCTGTGTAAGCACTGC
The DNA here is from genome assembly GCA_003993805.1 of Himantopus leucocephalus. NCBI lineage: Eukaryota > Metazoa > Chordata > Aves > Charadriiformes > Recurvirostridae > Himantopus > Himantopus leucocephalus. The sequence goes on along the minus strand of RSEF01000001.1, from coordinate 206,172,562 downwards.
TCAGCAATAACTAAAACATCCCTCTGTTATCAACACTACTTTCATCACAAGTCCAAAACATAGCCCCATACAAGCTACTATGAAGAAATTTAACTCTCTCCCACCCACAACCAATACCCCAGGAGTGCTCAGTACTATTTTATTTACCTTGTTAAGCACCTGGTTTTTAATAAAAAGCTTATGGTAGCAACTGCCAAAGCCTCTATAGCTGTAAAACCCAGAGTTAGTGAGAGTAAATATGGCCAAACGCCTGGCTTTTATTTGGGTACCTAAATGGGACTCCCCACCCCCTTCCCTTTATTAGCAACATTATGTAAGTAAACAAGTAATTAATAGTAAATTACAGGAGTACCCCTGAAATGTACCTGAAGATAACTTGCATTAAGTGAGAAATAACCTTCATAGAGACAAATTAAATTAATCGAGGTGATCAGATATCCCAGGCACAAAAGAGAGGTGGGCTGGACTGGGCTGGACTGTAATGGTTGCTTTGACAAAGAGGTTCTTACACTGCTGTCCTGTGACTGTACATCAGACAGGCACAGACAAAAGAGGTGTTCTCAGCAATGCTCACTGAGAATGCCAATGAGATTTGAATAAGGTGCCTGTGTGAAACTTCTGAAGTCTCTGTATGAGGAAAGCCTTGGTCCTTATTAGGTAGCTGATAAGCTGCTTGCTTTCCTTTGGCAGCAAGCACTCACTTGTTCTTGGCAACCTGAGGGAGGGAGACAGCGCTATCTGTATCTGTGCAGGCTGATGTCTCCCTGCAGAAAAACTCACTGAGCCTTTGGGCTAACTAAATGTTCCACTTGCCCAATCTGAAACCATTGGGTGAAAATCACTAATGGGGATGCGCCATTTCCTACCCAATGGCACTAGAGGTTTAGTGGACCCTGGATGGGTCAAGGTCAAGGTCAGGAGCAGGAGCACCTTATGCCTCTCAGGAGAAGGGCACCATTGGCTGGGAGGTGGGATAGCAGGGTAAGTCACGTCACCTGCCCAGTCGTGGTAGAAGTGATACTATCTGGCGAGTGAGCAATTTGCTGGGTGGGGGAATCTCTGTTAACATATAGAAAGTGACTGTTAACATATAGAACATCAGGCAACAGTTATTGTTGACCTTATTATGGTATACAAGTATCTTAAGGGTGGGTTGAAGGAGGATGGAGCCAGACTCTTTTCAGTGGTTCCCAATGACAGGACGAGGGGCAATGGGCACAAGCTGGAACATAGGAGGTTCCGTTCAAATATACGGAAAAACTTCTTTACGGTCAGGGTGACAGAGCACTGGAACAGGCTGCCCAGGGAGGTTGTGGAGTCCCCTTCTCTGGAGATCTTCAAGTCTCGCCTGGATGCAGTCCTGAGTAATGTGCTCTAGGCAATCCTGCTTTGGCAGGGGAGTTGGACTAGATGATCTCTAGAGGTCCCTTCCAACTCTGAAAATTCCGTGATTCCGTGATTCCGTGATTCCGTGATTGTTATTTGTATGTGAACATGACCGCAAACAAGGTGAGCAGGTCCTGAGCTACCTATGGACCAGCTGCGTGGCTCTGATTTACACCCTCTGGAAGGACCTGAGCTGGGCAGCACCAACAGTAACCATTCACTCTCTCCTTCAGGGGAAAGTGGTGCCAGGAACGTAGATTGGGCCAGTCACTTAAGTTTAAACATGGAGAAATATTAACTGTGCTGTAAATCCCAATGACAAAAGGAAAATGTGCCTGAGTACAATGACATAGCCCATGTGCCCTCAAAGTGACCTGCTCTTTGAGAAGGTATTGCTTTTTGCCATCAGAAAAAGATCATCACACAGAGACTACACCAAAAATGCCCTAAGGGAAGGAAGAGACACATTGGTCAATGGTACGTGCAGAGATAGAATAATTCAGATCATAATAGAGGGGAAAAAGGGTTTCACTGTTCTCTCGGTCTATTCTTAATATGCCAAAATGATTTAACAGAGACTTTAGTTACATGAAGGAGCTGAGAGTTTATTTCTCTTTCTTAAGAAAGAAAGATTACTGGTGAGATGCAGCCAGGGGAGCATGCCACACAAAGAAAATAACCTTTGCTAAAATACTTGGGAGAACAGAACTACAGTTTGAACTCTTCCCACTGAAAATAAGATTAAAGGTTATTGCTCATTATAACTGGATGTTAAGAAAACAGAAGAACTTCTTTTGGTATTCACTGGGATAAAAAATGGTTCACGGAATTAGAACTTGAGAAATCTGTAAGTTCTATGGCAGCGAGGAAAAATCTACATGGCTATAGATCAAGCACAGCTTTTGGGTCTCTGCATGTGCAAACAAATAAGTTGCACCCACAATTTATCAAATTAATCCCTAAATTTGGCATACGAATTTTGCTGACTTTGTTCTGAATACTTTACAAAACTTTAGGTAGTGTTGTAAAGCACAAAGTAAGTGTAGAATTAGGAGAGAAAATACTGACAATTAAATAAGCTTCAGAACAAGCTATGAAAATCTCATAGCACACCCTGCACAAGATCTTTCAGAAACAGTGTCTAAGTCTCTCTGTTTGAGCTCTGGTAGTGCTTAAGAGGTGCCTTAGTGCACACGGATGGATGCACTACCCCATTACTGCATGTGCTGGCAGTCTCTCAAAAGCGAGGTGCCACAAACCAGATACAGGGGTGTTTAGCTCCATCCTCTAACCTTACCAGAGGGAGGTAAGAAGCTCTAGAGTTAAAATGTGTCTTCTGTGCCTACCACGTAACTCTCGCACAACCTACTGGTACAGCTGTGCTGTGGGGCAATTGGAAACCTGTCATTTCCTCCTGCAGATGAGGCCTCTGGGACAATTTACAGAGCAAGCCACTGCAGTTGCTTTGGCTTGCTTTCAGCATTTGGAATCAGATCCTGCCATTTTTTTAACACACATCCATTTTGTGCAGCACCAGGAGTACAATGTCTGACGGCCTGAGGCAGAACTTCTAATCTGTCCAAATAACACTCAGTATAGGCTCCATATGATTATTAATCAGCGGTCACTAAAGCAAGAGATACCTATGATGTCTCTAATGTTTATTAAAGACTTTTCATGGCATTTTAATCACAGTATTGCCATGGCAGGATTCCCTTTTATTAAAACAAATATTATGCCATGTTTTAGGGTGAGTTTTTTTCCAGATTCCTGAGAGTCACTCCTCATGATTCTTTCTCTCTCTTAATGGTTTAGTAAAATGATTGTGAAAGCAGCACCATGATTAAAATAGTCCCTAGATCAGGAGCCTCATATATCTCAGATCCAAATGTTTGTGTTTGCTTAAGCTTTGGTACAGACTACACCGGAATATTCACTCCCAGAAATGACAAAAGGACTAAGGCTCTCTGAAATAAGAAGAGAAGGTAAAGTAAAATAAGAGAAGAAAAGTGCAGGGGGGAGACAAAATCAACCACCTCAGGGAAACAAAAAGGAACATCAGATTTTCCAGAAGTGCAAACTCATAGTTTAAAGTATAATGATTTTGAAGTCTACGCTTATATTGAATCAAGAAGGATTTGATTTTTTATGAGGGTAATGAAGGGTTATCCTGCTGCATGTTTCAATGAAACATGCAATGAACACCAGTTTGAAAAGCTCATTTTCAAGAGGCAGCTGGGGATTTAGGATGAGATCCTCAATGGCATTTAGGTATGAAACTTTGACTGAAATCACCAAAAGGGAAGGAAGCTGAGCAGTTGGCTGTAGTGACTCCTCAACCCTCCCAAAGGCAGGTGGGAGTAAGAAGGGCTGGAGAATTGTGTTCTCCAGACCCAACTCCTGACTGGTGAGGACAGGGAGTATTTAAGATGTCTGTGGTGTGTGGGGCAAGAGATGGGCTATTCAAGGGAGCAGAGGGTAAACTTTACAGCAAGTTTAAACAAGGTATTTTGTGTTATTTCTGTCCTGTCAAACTCAAATTTTCCTTTGGGAGGTCCTATGTTCACACAACAGAAAATGAACACAGACATGAGTTAATACCTCTTCATTACAAAGTCAAAGCAGTTGCTCTTCATCAAAGGATAAAACATAGCCACAAGACCAAATTTAGCTCATAACCTGTCATGGCATGCTGGTATTCTGTAGCTTTCTAACATGGCATGGAAAAATAAGATGCTAATTGCAGTGGCAAGCTAAAGGGAAGACTTAGAAACATATCAAAACATATATATACTTTCTACACATGTGCTTTCACCTTTACACGTTCTTTTTTTTTTTCCAAGCCTTTCCTGATCTAGTTTTTGTTTCTGCACTACAGTATCTGAATTTTACAGGTTAACCACGTCTCTCACATACATCATACCAGCTTCAGCACTTTTTGACATTATAGCAGTACTACTTTACAGCTTAAAGCTTGCACTTCGTTGCTACCCAAAACCAATCCTCCTGAGTAAGCCCAAGCATTGTAACTTTACAGAAATGCCATGTTGTCCTGGTCTGAGGTAAAACAGGACCAATTTTCTCTTCAGTAACTTTACTTTTCAGTTAGGCCTCTTCTAACTAACTGAACTCTCTGAAATTAACAGACACTGTCAGCTTCCAGAGCGGTAAGACCTGACTGTTTCTAATTTATGCCAGGGAATGGTACACAGAGAGGTTCTGCTCATACTTATTGCTACAACACCCAAAGCCACATAACTTGGTTATTTGCCCCGTTGGAGGGTCAGAAGCAGAGGAGCATAGAGGAGTCGCATCTGTGGGGAGGAGCGGACAGGACAGGTGACCCAAAACTGACCAACAGGGTATTCCATCCATCTGCCTCATGCTCAGTATAAAAGCTGGGGGATCAAAGGGTCACGGTTCTTTCTTCAATGGCCGGTGTCCGAGGAGGACTCTGTCTGTTCGTCTGCCTTTGATCCCGATCCCTGCATTCCTGAATCCAGTTCCAGAATCCAGTTTCTCTCTGTTGCTGAGTCCAGTCTGGGACTTTCCCAGTGCCAGCCGGTGTCGTGATTGTCATCCTGGGGGCTTGATATGGTTTTGCATATATTGTATATATTTCATTATTTTCTTTCTATTATTTTATTAATATGTTTTCAGTAAGTTAGTTTAGTTCCTTCTAAACTCATAAGTCTCTGTTTCTCTCTCTTCCTCCTCTCCCTGGAGAGAGAGGTGGCAGAGAGCATCTGTCGTTCATTTCAGTGGGCAGTCCAGGCGAACCATGACATATCTTCAAGAGGGATATTTTTCAAATAAGCAAAATCACTATAATTTTTGCTTGTTAAAGAACTAGCTGCTGCATATATCATCCCATACGCAATGCATTCACTTACATCAAATGATATGGGCCTCTCAAGCACCCAGTTTCATCTATGTGTACTTCTGCTGAGCTGAAAATCTTTAAGGGCTGACACCTACCAAGACCCCACTTCAAGAAACTGCTATTTCAGTCAGTTAATCTGTATCCATTGCCACACAAATCATTCCTCACAGTATTGCTTTTGGCAGTAAGATAAAGTGGCAGATCCTAACAAGATCAGGAGATAAGTTATCAAACTACATAATCTCTTTTAGCTCAAGGGGCTTAGCCTTTTTGTAAGTACTTACTTCAGCCCATCACCAGGACTAAATAACTTTGCTCCTTGAAAACCCCAGCAGAAGAGCTCTTCCTACCTGACCCTTGCTACGTACGCACACACAAAAAGATTACTCAGGCAAGAATGATTTGAGTAAAAAAAATGATGTAAAATGGTAGGTCATTCAGCTGATGCGCTCATAGGCTATCATGAGTGCTACTTGGAATTTTGATATGGATTTGACATGATATCTTGGAATATTTCCTTATTCTCAAAGTTTGGTACAGTGATGAAGTAACATTAATGTGATAAGGCAAATGTCAATTTAAAGTTAACAGAGACCGTACTCTCCTAGACAGTGTAGTTTATGTTACAGAACCAGGCTTTATCTTTGCTTTTTGATAAGGAAACAAGCAAAATATATTCTGCAATATCTGCTTCTGTTTGCAGAATCCCTTGACGCTAAGAGCTTGTTTAAAATGATGTATTGCAATGCTGATTTCTGTGGTTCTCAGCAGGATTTAGGGCTTCAAACACTGAAAACTCTACAGGGNGAGACTTGAAATACAGGCTTTAGAAAAATGTAAACCCTAAAACGTAAACCAAGCAAGAGCTTCAATTGAGTAACACAGACATATGTTCAAAGAGAACATTATAATGCTCTGGTTTTGCTTCAAGCTCAGTGTTCTTCCTTTCTCACCCTTGCAGCTGTATAAAGCAGCAAATGTGGAAAAAAGTCAATACTGGCAATTTTTCAACTCTGTTTCTTATAAGCTGTTTTCAGTGACAGACTGGCAGCTCCTGTGTGCTTTTCCTAAAAAGCCTAGAAATGCCTTTTCTCTGAGTTTGGCTGGCAGGTACAGCAGATCCCATTCTGGCAGAAGGTATCAGAAGTGGTGGTTGTTCTGCCAGAGGGCACCTGTGAGCCCTGGGACCAGGAGAGGGTCTTGGCAGCCAGCTCTGCACATGCCTTTCACCATCTACGGGCCCAGGGCTGGACTCCAGACACCCCACGCGTGGGTATGAAGATCAGAAGCGCAGAGGAGATCCCCAGGCTGGGGGTGAAGCCTGAGGAGCACAGCATGGAGACCAACCGCCCTGTCCGAGCTGTCGGTGCTCTGGGGTGAAGCATGAGTCGATCTGGGGGCTGTAGCAGTTTGCCTGTTCAGCAGGGCTGGATAAGGCTGCAATGGGGAAGAGGCTGGCCAGCAACTGTTCAACAGCTCAACATCTCTGTTATCTTGCAATGGGGAGAAAGTGCTGAACGGTTGATGCTTGCCCACAGGCTGCAGTCCTCTTGACACTATTTGCATGTGTCTCCTTGGTTCATTGATATGTCAGCCTCTCCCTGGTCGTCTGAGACAGCAGTCTTATTGCTATGCTGAGCTTTCATCCCACTGCTCTTCCTCTTGCTCTGAACATGCTTTCTATGGGTAGGGTGCTCCTCCTGGACACACAAGGTCCAGCTGTCATTACGCTCTGCTGAGTTTACAAATGCCTTATATTTAATGCACTTGCTATTTTCTCTCAGGTATTGACATAGTTTCTTTTATTTCTTTCTGAGTCACAGAAGAGGGAATGAAGTAAACCTTGTACTGCAATGACTGGGGCATGGACTGTGAGTGGGAAGGCAAGGTCTGGACAAAGATTGTATCTTCTGTCTTTTATAGAATGAGGCAAAGCCAAATTTTCCAAATTCACAGAGTTGTAGCTTTGCATGACCAAACACAATGCTATAAAGGTCTAATTTCAATAGACACCTGAGGCCCCTGTGGAGCACCCCAGGCACCGTGTCATCCGCCACGGGTGAGGATGAGCTGGGTCACAGGCTGAGCCTGTCCAGGGCTGTCGGTCAGGACCTCGAGGGATGGGCAGGGGAGGCCTCAGATCAGGGGTCACCAGAGCAGCCTGAGGATCACCCCTGAGCAGCCCCAGGGCCTACTGCCCTCCTGATGGCAGCCTTACTGGTGGCCTTGGGCATGTTCTTCAGCTGGCACTGCTCCACCGTGCTGGGCAGTGGAGCACTGAGCTCTGGCTTTCAGCCCCATGTGCAAGGACAGAAGGCCATGGCCGAGATCTAGAACATCCATTGAGCCAGGGAGGGGCTGAGGGACCTTGGGCTATGAGGCCATCTATGAGACTAAGACACATCAAGGATATCTGGGGACTTGTGCAGAAGGACCACACAGGACATGTGGCATGGACCTCATGATCCTGGGGACAGCCAGAGATGGAGGGGGATGAGGAGGAGAAAGGCCCCAGGTCCCTGGAGGCAGAAGGGTATTTGTAGGGCTGAGACACCCTGAGGATCCCTGGGGCACAAAGGTATATGTGTGTGGGGTGGGGGAATATCTGTGGGGTGAGGATCCCTGGGGCTGTGGGAGCATCTGTGGGGCAAGAGCCACCAGTGGGATCACTGGGGAACCCAAGAGACTGTGGGAGGGAGGTGGGATCTGTGGGGCCGATGCACTCTGGGATCCCTGGGGCAGTGGGGGGACCCCTGGGGCTGAGGCACCCCCACACGACACCTGTACCAGGGGAGCCCAGGGCTGCCCCATGGCATGGCAGGGCAGCCACACACATGGGGGGGAGGCCCTAAAGACCCTGTGAGTCCTGGCTCTTGTTCTTGCTGAGGAATTTCCTCCTCCACCCTGTGATAGGAAATAAGCAGCGCTCCGCCACCTCTTGACCATTTCTTTCACTTTCCACTGATTTCTGAGAAAAGGCAGCTGGCAGTCCCAGGTGGGTATAAGAGGCGGTGACAGCCTGGTCTGGTGGGGAGATGTACCTGAGGTGGCCATAGTACAAGGTAGGGGCTGGGGCTGGGGCTGGGGCTGGGGCTTTGGCTTTGGCTTTGCTCAGGCCTTTGCAGGCTTTAAACCCAAGGGGAATGGGAGGATTTGGGGAGAAGTTTCTGTGGGTACTTTCACCCTGCAGGGTCTCCAGGGAGCCCCACGTTTCTCCTGGGGCTTCACCTGCTCTCTCTCACCCAGCTTGGCTTGCCATGCAGAGCCTCGGCTGGCCCTGAGCTACCACCTCCAGCTGCTGGTCTGCAGGCTGTCCAGGCACCCAGCGGTGCCAAGGGACCCTCTCCATCTGGGTGAGGGCAAGGGGAGACCGTCCTGCCTCAGTTTCCCCATCCCAATTCATGACCAGGCCAGAACAGGGCGCCTGGTCTCGCTGTACACCTGAAGCAGAGGCAGGAGTGTTTACAGGGCTGTTCAAAATGTGTTGCTCTCACCCCTTCCTGCATCGCAAGAAAAATATTTGGTGGAAAAGGGGACAAATTACTGTCTTTTGAATTGACTTCTGGTTTTGTTGTTTCAGAGGAAAAAAAAACCTGCAGGCATGGGAAAGGGATTGATCAGGTTTTAAGCTTTTTAGAGACCAAGCTGCAGAGACAGAGAGAGACGAGCAACGCACAATATGACTGAGAGCAGTGTGAGGGAGGAAGAAGGGGAGAACACCAGAAAAAGGGTGAAGCAGTGCATAGAGAGAGATTCCAGGACAGAAACTTCAGCACGTTTTCACAAAGCAGAGGTGGACTGAGCTCAACCTCATCCGGACCTGATTTTTCCAGGCACCTGAACATTCTCAAAGATGTTGGCAAACCCCTATGTGGCTCAAAGAGGGGTTTGAAACCAGTGGGGTTGTAACCACTAAATGAGGTCCTCCTCCTCATTGCACGGGGCAAGGGAGGGAAGTAAAATGACCAGACCTGAGCTTCTCAGGCTGCACTTTGTGGTCTTTTAATCTTTCCTTTAGACCTCTAGCTTTGAAGCTGCAAGTGTCTTTGCTGAAGTTTTCTCCTTGGCTGCCCAGGTTGGAGCTGTTGCAATGGAGAGTGCAGAGAGTGACAGAGAGGATGAAAGCAGAGAGAAACCTCCTCCTGTGCCTCCATCTGTCCAGGAAGGCAGCAGCAACCTGCTACGTGAGAAAGGAGGTAGCAGGAAATGTGAGTGGAGGCGATGTAAACAGCCACCAACCCACTCCCCATGTCTCTAACCTAGCAACTTCCTCCTTTATACAATAAGGGAAAGATCAGTAAAACGAACTGTAAAAGGGTACTTGCCTACTGAAGTCTTCCAGCTCCTGTAATGGAGGGTGAACTTTATCTTTTGTTTAAAATACCTGAACTTTGTTTATAAGGAAATGTGTATGAATATATATAAATCTGATCTCCCATCAGTGCTACCAGAAAACAAAAAGCTGCTTCACTTGGTAAAAAAAAAAAAAAAAAGAAAAGGAAAAAGGAAAAGATGGTGAACTCTGTCCAGTCTCCTTAGGCCCAAAGAAAAGCTATGTGCAGGAAGCAGCATATCACACTCATGTGACAGCCAATATCTTACCTCCTACGCCAGGGATTTAATCAGTGAGTCTGCAGAACTAGAAGCAGAATATGTCACAACTTGCACTAAAGGTCCTGTAATAAACTTTGTCCCCAGTGGGGACACACAGCCTGCCTTTACATTTGCATGCTAGTCCCAAACAATTGGGACGAGCAGTGCTGATGTGTGCGTTTTTATGGTGCTGTCATCAGGCTGGATGGTTGTCTGAGCATCACATTGCAGGCACAATCTGCTCTTACCACATGATTTTGACACAGGCAAGTTTGTTCCTGGGTGGTTTTCCTTGGAAGGGGCAGAATGTGGCAGAATTTCAGCAGCAGGAATCAGAGCTTCCTGACTTCATAAAATTTGGTGCAAGCTCTGCCCCAGACCAGTCCTTCTTGTCTTCTTTTCCATGTGCTTCTCTTATATCCTTTTCAATGAAATTTTCTTTCCCTGCACTATTATTAACTTGTCACTACTAAATCTAGGTAACTGGCTTGGATTAGATATGCCAGCTTTTAGCTGGCTTTGATGAGTTCACCCACTAGGTGGAAATCTGGGCTCTGTGACTCCTAGCCCAGCTCAGACCTTTCAGCAGATTCTGATTGGAAAAGGGGAGGATTTTAAAAGCTATTGATGTTCCTTCATTATTAGGAGCAAAGTGAGAGGGCTTAGCATCATTGTAGCAGATATGGTGAAGATAGACACTGTGCTCAATACATGTATTTTCTTGCACCAGGAATGAAATCTGTGGCAGCGAAAAGCAACAAGCAGCAACCTCTCTGCACAGACCCTCTGACAGATACCATGCTTGCATCCCAGGTATAAGCTCTAGGACCAAACATTGAGGTGGGAACCCTGTTTCTTTAGGTCCAGGGTAGTCAAGTTACATGATTTCTGAGCATCACTTAGCCAGGATCTGGAGCTGCAGGGGAATCTAAGGACCCATCTTGTAAGACCTGAGCTTCGCCCTATTTGGTGTCCCACAGAGAAGCTGGCAAAGTGAGTGGATGCTTCCAGATTGTAGAATATCTTAACCACAAAAGGAAAAGGGCTTATGGCAGGGGAAAGTATTTGGGAATGATACAACCACATTCATTAGATCCCTGGAGCTGGAATTTATAGTCCTTCCCTGTGAAAACTGCTCAGCCATGATCTTCTCTGAAGAGTGTATCCTGATTTCTGAAATATTCCCAAAGGGAGGCTGTGATACCAGTTCATCCCTGGGACAGGTGAGAAGCGACCCCTCAACTGCATATGACAGCATTTCCTGGGAGATACTGTCCACCAATTCAGGTACAGTGTGACTGGGGAATAGCTTGATGAAGCAGAAATGGTTAGGAAAACCCAGGCAAAAAGAAGGTCAGTATTCAATATTGAGGAGTAGAAGGGCATTTCTGCTCTCTTCTCTATATTACCTTGCTGCCACTCCCCTCACAGCCTGTGTTGCAGCATCATTAATTCACTTCCTGGCTCCTGAGAAGTGAGCCTGTGAGACAAAAGATGAGGCCAGCCCTGGGATTTGTCCTTTCAAGGGAGCACCCCTAAAAAGTGACCCTGTTGAGACTCCTCCTGAACGATCTTTGCTCTACCCAGTTCTCTGACAAGTTAGTCTGCAGCTCCCTGCAATTAGTGCCATGGGCCTCGAGGCTTCCTGTGTGCCTCTTTCCTGGCCATCTGGTGGCTTTGGGTCACAGAGGGGAGCGCAGGCACCAGTGATGGGATCAGGTGGAAAGCTTGATCTCACTTTGTGCTCAGCTTCAAATGCTGTAGAGGAAGAGAAACTCCAGGCACACACGACAAGTGCAGAACTCTTGGGAGATCACCATGCTGGACAGAACTCATCCCCCAAGTCCAGGGATGACACCTCTGGCAGAACTAACGAGGTGCGAGTTTTTAATTGATTATCACTGATGTCAACATACTCAGGCCAAAAATCTTGTGACAGAAGTCATCAGAGTGAAAATCAGGCTTTACCCAGGGCACTTTCCTATTATTGGTGATTGAAATCCTTAAACTGAGATATTTACTGCTAAAGAAGAGATTTGCCTCTTCCTGTCTTACTCAAAAAAGGCCCCATTAAGAAGCCTGAGCATGGTCCTTGCTTACTGTTCCAAGCTAGTAATCCCAAAGGGATGCTGTACCCCAGCACTGGGCTCTAGAAATGTTTTGGAGGTGGAAGAGGCAGAAAGAAAAAGGTGGCTCTGACAATACCACAGAGCAGCTTGTACTCTGAAGAGTGTGGCTATGTCCACTCAATATCCAGTTGTTTTATGTCTTCAGGCTAGTTCTGGGAACTTTTTCTTTGACTTTGCCTTCTTTATCACCATCATCATGGCAAATGAAATCAGGTGTCTGGCTTCTTTTTCCTCATCCATATAAAACAAAAAAAAATGTAAAATTTGAGGTCTGACCTGTTTCTTCTCCATGGAAGAAATCCATTGTGAGAAAACAGTTTGGAGAAAGACTGTTTGATTTCCTTCACATAAGAAGTAAAATCTTTGCTTAAAAAGTCAAGATTTCCCACTGAAATTGTTTTCCTTCTGCTGCTGATCAACCCCACAGTCAAGCTATAAAAGTTTTGGTCTAACATACTGTGTTGATGTCTTACAGTCTAAGAGCAGGGTAAAAACTCTGTGTGCAAGTATGTCTTCAAATTTCAGAACTTCTTGTGAACATTTAGGCACTACTGGCTTGTGCTAAAATATCCTAAGAGCCTGGGATTTCTGTGCTACCAGTATTCCTCCTTTGAGACAAACAATATTAGGCACTGCACTGTTTATCTCTTTTTCTTGCCTGCTCCAGTAGAAGTTATTCCCTGGCCTGGCCACAGCCATGCTTTGCTTTGACATGGTCTCAACTGTTGGCGTTCCTCCAAAAGCCCTTCGGCACTGATGGAGACCTGGGCGGATGCAGCACACAGCAGGGAGACTCCAATTATGGCCATTAGTACACATATTCTTCTCCTTTCTATGGCCCAGAAGTCCCATCCCAGGAAGAAGCCCATACCCAACAAGTCCCAGCATACCAACAGCAGTCTTCTGTGTCAATGGAGAGGGAGCATTATTTGAGTGCTGGTTCCAGTCAAGTGGGGCTATCAGAAAGCCAGGACCACTACCAATCTAGGAAGCCAGAACTCCTTCTGAGTGGGAATCACACTGTAACTGTTAAAGAGAAAACTCAGTCATGGCTGAACTCCTTGGGGACCCCTGAGAAGAATGGATGAAGGCTGTATTTTTCACCCCATAGCATGCAGGATAGCATTATTCTTTTGGGTATGGGGGGTCACTAGCATGGAGTTTGCAAGGTGACACCCTGAGTTCACTTGCAGTTATGCTGAGATGCAGCTCCGCTCTTTGCGCTCATAATTTGCTGTGTGCAAAGCATAAGCCATGAAAAGAAATATTGGAAGAATGACTGAATTACTTCTTCAGCTCTGCATCCTCCCTGGCCCAGTGCCTCTTGTGTTGTTTGGGCTTTTCGGTTTGAATCATTGCTGGGGGTCTCTTTTTCTTTAACTTTAAAACTTTATTTTCCAGGAAAAAGGTCCTGGATCACCAGAGGAGAGAGGAACCAGTGGAGCAAAGAAACTGTAACAGTAGAGGTAACTCACAAGTGTATTTTAGCATTCTCATCTCTGCTCTAATGCAGACCTGATGTTGACTATTGTGAAGAGCAGGCCTGAGCATGCAGGGCCTGGGTGGGCGTCAGAGGCTCCTGGCAATGCCACATGTAAATTATCTGAATGCCTAGAGGTACTTGGCTTGCTACCATGAGCTGCCCATGGAGGAAAAAGACAATTGGTAAGAGAAGCCTTAAAGTTGGTTGTTCAATGTAATTGTACAGGTTGTCCTTCCACCCTTTGCCCCTATCCATAACTCCGCCAATGTGTGGTATGATAACTATTGTCCTTAGGCCCATTCCCTGCCCCTACCCTTGCCCCTAGCACATATATTGCTCCATGTGCCTATCCCCAGGAAAGCTGTACCAAGCATTGGTGGGTCTTGGCAAGATAGGTGGGAGGTCACACAACAAATGGGCTGCGATTCAAGGACCCAGAGGACCATACCCAATCTGTGAGGATTTTAACTTCAAGCGCTTCTCTCCCACCCCGGTATGCAACTGTCTTCTAATTTTTCTTGGCTTGGTGTATCTTCTGCTGATGTTAACCCAAGCATTCTCCTCACTTGCAGATAATGGTGAAAGCAAAGAAAACCTAGGACCCTATAGCAGGTTTGTTGATGGGGAGATCTATGCTGTGGGAGTTCTCATCAGACCTCAAGGACCTGGAGATCTGGGAGCTTGCTGGGAGAAGAGCTGTCTTTGGGAGGAGGTGTAGCTTTAGTACTGTAAGGCTGCTCTACCCTTAAACTCCTTCCTCCACCAGCAGATGGAGATGGAGACAGGTAGAGGCCCTCCAGGACAAGCGTTGGTCTCTTAGCAATGCCCTCTGGTCTACAGCATGTTGTCTGTATCTAAGTTATTCACACAGTGGCTTGATACTTGCATGTAGGCAGCTGGGACCACTGTAAATGCTTTATGGTAATCAGGATATTTGTACAGGACTGGAGGAAATGATGCAGAAAATATTCCTCTTCCAGGAGCTGCAGCCAGAGGCTGGGAGGAATGCATGTGAGTATCTGAGTACTGCCCTGAAGTCCTGAGGGGATCAGCTGAAGATGGTGAAGGAGTGGTGGAGGGGGGCTTGATGTTGACCTTACAGTATTTCTTTCTCTTACAATAGCTACCTGGGGAACCCATATCTGTCCGGTAAAAGACTTCAAACAGAAGAAAAAATGACCCTAGAGTTTGTTGCTGTAATGTCAAAAAAATCCAGGTATTCTGAAGAGTCATCCAAGATCTGTGTTGTTTTTTTACAAGCAACCTGGACAATACCAGGAATCTGCTGTTTTGAAAAAAAAGGTAAAAATCATACCTAAATGTACATCGATGTCACGTTTTTGGAAAGCATGTACCTCACCCCAACTTTAGGGTCCCAACCTGGGCTTCAACTCCAGACAAAGACACCTAAATTTAGGTGTCTATAGAAGTGAGCTAAAGTGTTAACCCTAACATCTGTAGGTTGTGTGTCAGATCTGCCAGATCTGCATGGAGGTCTAAAACATTACGGAGCTTCTCAAATGTCACCAGATGCCTTTTCATGAGAGAAGATAGAACGAATAGAGTAACCTCAGTTCTGGTACAGTTGCAGTACTCAGTGGGAATATCTCTAGATGTATTTCCTATTTTTTATACAAAGCAGCTGGAACTTTGGCTAGGACCAGGGTTGTTCACATCAAGACGTATTACCAGTTACTTTTATTTCTCTCCTGTCTGATAAACCGTCAAGCTCAGGTCAGATTATCAAGTTTTTGTCTGCCGTTATAAAGGCCAGAGGCATTTTATTGAACTTTGCATTTTGAATGTGAATGTTGGTTGCTCATGCTTGCTGCATGAACCGATCCATACAACCGAAGTCCAGCTGGGGTTGAACCTGGTGGAAGCTCTTTATGGTGTAATAACTAATTCATCTTCTTTATTCTGTTCTAGAAAAAAAGTGGATTGTGGGCCATGCAACGATCCCCATTTCTGACCTACAGAGAGGACCAATTTTTTATAAATATGCTGTCCTTAACAATCTGCTCTCAACTAACTGTGAAATGAGATTATGTGATTCAGAACATATTTATGGAATGGACTGCATGAATACAGAGACTCAATTACACCGAGTCATAAACATTCCCAAGGAAGAGATCAAAGTAAACAGTAAGTGTTGTGCGTTATTCAAAAGTAAGACTGGGGTGAAGTTTGACCAACAAATCCTTGCAGGCAGCAAATGAATATAAACTCTCCCTTGTTTTGCTTTGCAGTGAGGAAGCACCTTCTTCCTACAACAAAAGCATTGTTATTGTGGGGATTTTTACATTTCAGCTGTGAAGGAAATTTGCTTAAATAATAAAGGCAACTCCTTGTGTATTTGGCCGATTCCATTGCTGTATGCAATCACAGAGAAGATGGAGGACCCCTTTTTTCCACAAACCACTCCCTTACAACACTTATTGCAGCTGAGAGGTGATGAAGAGAAGCCGAGGTAGGTTTGAAAGGGAGAGAGCATCAAGGCTGGGTCAGAGAAATAAGCTGTTGTACTGATAGAATAATTTTTCATTGTTTTGGCTTGTGGACTTCCAGCCACCAGAAACCTTGTGTTTCTTCCCTGGGATGCAATCCATTGCCTTTCTCATACATCCTACTCCTGCCCTGGGTTCTAACTAGGAGAAGAGGAGGTGTTTGAAGGCAAACTAGAGGAAGGGGAAGACTGACCTGAAGACTGTACAGCCTCATTCAGACAGCCTGTTGGGAGTGGCCTTAGGGAGAGAACTACCCCTAGATCCTCATTTGGGTGTTGTTTCACAGGGAGAAAGGCGGACTCACTCCAAAATATCCTATCTGCAGGCAAACTGTACAGAGAGCAAAGGCATGTATCTGCACTCACACAAGATGGTGTCCACTGGACTGAAAGCCTCAAACACAGAATATCTTCTTTTAAAGCCCCCCCCCAAAAAAGTCTTATTTTATAAATTCACTTGCTAAAAATTCCCAGATATCCCATTCAGTGTCCAAACCTCCTCTTTAAGTCCAGTGGCACGTTTGCCACCACAGGAGCACATAAAATGGTACGAAGTGCCTCCTGATGCTCCAAAGTACATCTGCTGTTGGTCCATTTTCATAGGAAAGTCCTGGCGATGATAGAGATTCAGAAGTCAGTCATTGAAAGCTGCTCTCCACTGGCAAAGACAGTCTTGGAGATGTTGCCACTGAAGAGTTTCACCAAGGACTCCCTGCTCCAGATCAAGCTCCCACCTCAGCTCCTCCTGGATACTGTGTACCAACACATCATTAACATCATCTGTAAACCATCCCAAGTGCACGTAAGGCAATCAGACAATACACACGGTAATAGGTCAGCTTCTTGTTGGTGGTTCTTTCCTAGGTTATGGAAAGTTGTGCAATTTTGTACAGGTAAGCCAGAAAGTCCCCGTGGCTCCTGAAGAAATTTTCAACAAATCCAAAGGGGTTGAATCCTAGGAACCTGGAGTGAGAGCTTAATACCCATGTTTTGAGAGTAGTGGCAAAAAAGAAACGGCCTGTACGATGCACTCAACCAGTGCTTCGTTAGCCTGGGGGGAAATTACTATGTGGGCCTGGGTCTTGGCACTCACAGAGTGAAGAGCCGTGTGAAGGATGAGTTCAGACCCATTGTAGTAGAGGAAAAGAACATAGTCTACACCCAGTTCCCCACCCCACTGTTGAACCGGCTGGAGAAGCACTGCTTGGACATGAACACTGTTCTGAACTGGCAGCAGCAACAGCTGAAGGAAGACCTGCAGACCTGGGCCAGGCAGTTTGTCTCCATTGACAACAGCAAGTTGTCCAATGTTTGGTCCACCAAGCTCAGCCACAAGGAACAGGATGTCTTCATTGGTTTCAGCAATGACACATCTGCATCTGTCTCTCCTGGGGAGACCTGGAGCCCTATGAAGAGCCAGTGCTCTCTATTGCCGAAGGGAAACTTGTACAGTGTACAACCCTTGACTCAATCCTGCGCCTTAAATACTCCCTTCTGGATGATGCTGAGCAAATCAAAGACTGGTACTTCCACAAGCAGAAGCACAACAGCCTTGTTAGTGTTTTGGGAGAAACGGTTAGCCAGCAGCCAAGGAAGCAGAGGACCGCTGGCCTCTGCCTGCAGGTATGTGTGCTTCACTGTAAAGCAGTGACAGTGGTCTTTATTTTCCAGATGAGGGAAGTTGCTACACAACCTCCATTAAGCCACTGGATAAGTTCCACAGTTGAACAGCAATGGGCTTCTACCTGTCCTCTTTAGCTCCTGCCCCATCAGTTGTATCACACATACGCCTGGCTTCTGCCTTGTGGTCCTCTGCACTCAGGGTGAGCTCTGCTTCTCCTCCTGATCCAGATGTGGTGGATCTGCTAATGGACAGTCAGTGGGTGCCAGATCCTAACTCTGAAGGCCCTGGAGGTTCAAGGCTAAGATACACAGGGCATTATTCATTGCCTGAAGACAAGTGACAAGCACGACTGATGATTCTGTGAGGATCCCACCAAGCCTCCAGCAGGACTTCAGGTGGTTCTGGCAATTCTGCAGGTCCTGGACCATGCCCACTGTCCCCTGACATCTATTTTCAGAAGCTGTTGTCCGTGCCAAGGAAAGCATCCTAATCACTTCTCCAGCGAAGGTCACAGGAATTCAGGAGCCTGTGTCACATAAAGACACCTAAAAGGGTAGCAGTTGAATCCCCAAACAGGATCTACACTACTGGGAGCCCGCAGCCTTGGCATAGAATCAACCCAGTAAAGTCATACATGGGGACCATCATGCTAGGCCCATAATGTTGCATGGAAAGGCTCTTTCAGCCCCCAAGGTTCAAAGTGCTCATGTACACCTCCCAGCAGGATTCATTTGGAGTCACTGTCTCACAGCATCTGAGTCATTCCGAAGGATGCAGCTCAAGTCTATGTCTCTTCTAGCACGAGGAATCAGGGTTTTTCTGGTTGTTAACAATGCTCCCACCCTTTTCCCTGTAAGTAGGGCACATTTCTGAGTATTGCCTTTAGAAAGCATTTCAAAAGGTCCATAGGGGGATCACTTCAATTTTCCCACCCATTAGGGATAGTAATACAACTACACAATATTTCCCTGGAATTTATGTTCCTTTCACTGCAGGTTTCTACACATGCAAGACTTCTAAATGAGAGAGATTTAGAAGAGATAAGGAAGACACTTAAACTTCAAAATAAAATCCACTGCCTCTTCCTAAGCCAGTTTGACACTGAATACACTTTCTGCCAGGAACTCAGGTGAGGAGAGATTTCCTTCTCACCTTTGTTTGTTAATTTTATAGATTGGGGTTTTGGGGAAAGGGGGCAAGTGGGAGCAGGGAGGGCAGAGAACAGAGGTGGTTTTATGAATAGAGCAATAACAGACCATTTAATTGTCTGCAGGAGTTTTTTTTTGCACAATCATCAGAAGAGAAATTGCTCCTCATCCAGTTTCACTTTGATGAGCCATAGAGCAGCAAAAGGCTTCTAGCTTGTGCCAAGTAAATATTCTTCCTTCTTTCTTCTTTCCTTCTGTATTTCTTTAGTCAAGTGCAACGGTAAGGGAAGACGCAGTGGCCAAATAGCCATGGGATATAGAGTTGGCTTTGGTGACTTGTTCAGTGGAGTCATTGCAGATGTCCTCAGATACCTTTATGTGTATATCTCTCCATGCGCGCTCATGCCTGCGTTCTGTAGCTTAAATTGCCATGCCTGTGTTTGTTAAGATAAAACAACCCTAACATCTCAGATTTTATTTGTCTAAAAGAGCGTCTTCTTCATTCTGGGAGTATGCTTTGTTCATCCTTCCCACATTAAAGCCACCTTCCCCCAGCATGGTTGACTCACACAGCACAAACTACTCCAAACAGGGCCTCACACCAGATGACATTTTTCCCTTTAGTCATCAAAACAAAAGACTTAGACTGACATCTGGTGCCATTTGAGACATCCTAGGGATCAAAGACACCTCTCAGGGCTGGTTGATAGGACACAGGGCCTTCAGGAGACTTAAGCCCTCCTGGGCACAAGTGAGGGTCTAAGTCACTGACAACAGCCTTATATGAAGTTGGTTTCAAGCCCTTGAAGTACATAAGTGACATAGTCCCTGGCCAGACACATCCTCTCTCAATATGATCCCTCTTACCCCCTTTCTCACTCTCCTATATTTCCTGTTCGTATCCTTTCTTCACCATCTCAGCTAAAGTGCATGTTTTTTCCTGAAATGCTGGATGGATTTGTGCTTTGCTAGAGAGGGACATGAACTTTTCTGGCCCTGTGCTGTGATGGTTTTTAGCCTGTTTCCCCGCAGTCCTCTGGATTGGTCTGTGTTGTGGCCTTTCTTGTCTAATTTGTACATATGTTTCTGGTAGATACTGGTAATGTTATTCCCATGATTGCCAGAAAGAACATAAGATTGGGCAGAGACCCATACAAAACAAAATCAGATTAAAATAAATATTCAGTGTTCAGCAGGGAGGGAAATTCGTCATGAAAGACCTTGCTGAGGCATGTGACTAAGTCCTTGCTTGGAGAAGGTGTAGGGGAGATATATGGGCGTGACTCTTGAAGTAGCCAACACCGTCTTGGCTCTTTACCTTGCCAGAGTAGGGTTGGGCTGGGCTGAGCTTAGCTTCTCTCTTCCCTTTCCATGACTGCAGAGCAGCCACACTTCAAGCTGTTGGTCTTTCCAAAAGCTCTGCCTGAGACCAGGAAAGGCAGGGGGTGGCTTTGGGAGATTCTCTGCCCAACTGACAGAAAGAATGGACTTTTTAGCCTCTCTGTCCTGATTCTAGGTACTGTATCATAGAAGAGAGAAGGAAATCAACAGGCACAGGACTATCACATGTTGTGCTTGCCACTCAAGTCCCATGAGCTCTGGGAGGTTGCAGCTACCTGGCATTTGACAGTGGTAAGGTTGAAATTACTTTGGATCAGGGAGAGAGTGGGAGGGAAAGGAGAGGTTGTGCAATGGCAAGATGAAGGATCAAGACTACATAGCCTCACATTGATCCCTGGAAAGATGAGGCAGCAAATAATCCTGGAAACCTTTTCCAAACACATGAAACGCATAAGTCAACATGGATTTATGAATGGGAAATCAAGATTGACCAACCTGATAGCCTTCTGTGATAAGACGACTGGCTTGGTGGATGAGGATAGAATGGTGGATGGTGTTTATCTTGCCTTTAGTAAGGCTTTTGACACTGTTTCCCATAATATCTTCACTGACAAACTAATGAAGTATGGATTAGATAAATGAACAGTGAGTTGGACTGACAAGCAGCTGAAGTGCTGCACTTGGAAGGTTTTGCTCAACA
>RSEF01000001.1:206123582-206151669 GCA_003993805.1 Himantopus leucocephalus | reverse complement strand
CCAGAGGTCCCTTCCAACACTGACCATTCTGTGATTCTGTGATACCCAAGGATACAAAGCAAACATAAACCTCATGCAGAACACCTGGACACCAGAACCCTGAACAGATCCACTACACAGGACTGTTAGCAGGGGCAAAAGCCACAAATGGACACTAGCTAAAAATCAAAGCTGTTTAATGTTGCCATCAAGCAATTCCTGCCATCCCCAGCAACAAGGATCCTATAACATCATATGGATCTGGGACACCAAGCAGCTCACTATTTCTCCCATCTATCCCAGGAAGAAAGCGGCTCTGCACTCATCCCCCCTGCAAACACCGAGACAGATTTGCCTCCAGTAAGACAAATCCATTGAGGATTTTGCAGTAGAGGCATGTCGCAAATCGGCTGGGATTTCATTAAAAGCAGAAACACAAGTGCTGTGGTACCACAGCAGATACGTGGCCCAGACTCTTTCCACCTCCCTACCTCCTGCTGGGTTAATAATTGTACTAATGTTGTTTCATTATCAACCTGTGTCTCTCCCTCAGACACAGTATGGATGTTTCTGGTATATGGTGGAACTTCCACCGCTAGCTGCTGAGCTCTTCCATGTTTGATCAATAAGCAATTCATTGAACTCCATAAGCCTTTGAAGCTGAGCATATGCCTGTTAGCCAGACCGTGTTGCGGCATACATCTAAGGTGTATTGCTCTTGGGGCCATTGGCACAGTGAGCAGCGTGGACTCTTAGCACTTCCCAGAATAGTACTCTTAACAAGTGTTCATTTTCGTCCAAACAGTTGCCGCAAGCAGTGAGGCAGACGAGCCTCCCTCATGCTGTGCATATTTATGTATAAATGTAAATCTTCCTTACCTTTCATCTGTGAAAACTGAAACATCACCAAATGTCCTGGTTTACCGAAAACCCATATGCTGCTGCCAGCAGAGAAGCAGCTTTCCATCCGGCATTATGTACAGTCCTCCAGACCTGCACTAAATTAATTTTGGATTGTAATAAAAAATTGCAGTATTATTTTTACTTGGACCAGGGTGGAGATCACAATATACTGTAGTTACTGTGTTGTACAGACAGTGATATGCAGGAATACTTTTGGGGACTTCAAGACATTTAAAAGATTAATCATCCCTTTTTACAGTAGGTCTAGCATGGGGCAAGCATATTTGGGTTAGGAAAGCATTTCTGAGCCATCTTTTCACCTCTGCCTAAGATGCCACCCTTTCATAATGTGTTTTGCATAAGTAATTTTGGGAAATAGCACACACAGCAATCAAGCCAGCAAATTTTGCAATAGGACATATTAAAACACCAAATCAGAAATCATCAAGCCTCTTTAATGTGCTAATCTTTTCGCACTGTCACTTTTAAATAGATGGTGAGATTTCACCCCACAATACTGTGTCCAAACAATAACAAATCTTCTGCTAACACAGAATCAACCCTACTCAGTGTCAACTCTGCCTTAGGTTCAATAGTCTACAATGCTCAAGATAACTCAGACCAACTTCAGATAGAACACACACCAAGTAAAAGCAATAGCGCTAACTAAAACTAACCTGACATTTGTCAAGAGAAAAGAAGAACCAGTGTCAGGGCCTTTCCACATCCTACCTCTCAAATGCTACGCAGTGAGCCATGGTTTCAGTTTGTTCATAACATTGCTTCTCATGGTGCTTCTACAGAGAAGCTGTCCTTTAACACAAGTCGCCTACAACATAGTTAACCCTAAATTTTGAAAAGCACTAGTGGCATGCATAGACATTGCTATTAAACATTACTTGGAAGAAGTAAAAATCAGGGAGAAAAACTATAAAATTGTGTGATGTTACGAAAAGTGAGCTGTACAGTTTATTGTACACATTCTTGTGTGCCACAAGAACCAAAGAGCCTTCCCTCACCTCACTGGGGAAGAGGCAGATGGGAAATAATTTTCCCACCTGGGGAAAATTTTCTAGAACTGAAAAAAATTCTCCACTCCAAATCAGGATAAGAAGTGTTTGTGTCAATTAGAAACAACAACAAAAAAAGAGATTAAATGACTTGGGATTAAAAAGAGATTTCAACTCAGTTTTGATGATTTTGGTGTTTTCACCATACAGTTTTAGCAGAAAAGTCACTTTCAAATGAGAAAAATGGAATTGTCTACATATAAGTCTTGAAATACCTCACTTCATATCTCTAAAACCAATGGTTGTTCAGATCACATGCCTCTGTTTGTCGTATCCATCTATCTTCTCTTGTTCTAAGTTAGGTGCTATGGAGGGGACAGAGATCCTCTTTTCATTCTGTGGTGTCCTCAATCTACTACTAATAAGCCTTTAGGTGTAACAATAATACAAACAATAAATAATAATGGAATAACTAGGAGAAGTAGGTGGTCCCTTAAGTCAGCAAGTCCTGAACAATGTAAAGTTTTATAAAGACAAAACTCACACCTGAGAGGCCACAGAGAAACTTAGAAGCAGTCAGTACATCTCAATAAACTCATACAGGTTTGCCAATAACTCAATTTTAAAACTCTATCAGGTAGCAGTAATAATAGTAAGAGAATACAGCAGGAGAGATTTGTTAATGAATAACAACATGAATTCAAAGCACTTTGTAATATATGGTGCGAGTGGAAAATCTCACGCTATTGGACAATATCATAAAGCAGAGGGTATCCAATCAAGATGTTGACGGGTCTTCAATTTCAGGATCACAAACCAAATTAATTCTCACAAGGTTTCTAACACAAAAGCCTTCAGTCCATGTGTCAGGTCACATGCCATAGCTGGGACTCACCCAGGATCTTGGCTCGGCATCAAAACAACTGATCAAAAAGCCCACTCCAAGCCTCCGGTGGGCCCTGCCCTAAGGATCTGGAGGTGCAACAAACGTTTAGACTGAAAATCTAATTCAGTCCTGCCTCCACAGAGAAGATAATGACCTATCTTTCCTCTCAGATGATTCTGAACCCAGAATATCAAAGCAGCAGGATCTAAATATGATGTTTCTAGATGAAGAGTGGCAACAGAGTATGAAGTAAATTTTCTATCATCTTCTGTGTTTCAAATGTGATGATTTTTCTAAACCAATGATATTCATGTGAAATCCAGAGTCCCAGGCTACATGTCCACTATGGTCCTCATTAGTATCATAATGCTAACGAAATCAAGGTATGATCAAAGTGGTATGGATTTACTACAGACACTATTTGCAGATACTTGTGCATTCTCCCACAGTCCTAATATCAGTCTGGTCATTTGCATTTTCTTTGTATTACCTTTGACCTGAGACAACTCTCTCCACTTGAAGTTTGTTCCATTTTTCTCACAAAACTGTTCTCAGTTTCTTATAGATTGATTGACACACGAACAATTAGAAGATTCAGAAACCATTATCCTCCATTATAAGATGTACTACAGTAATAAGGAATTTTTTAAGGAACAATTATAAATCATTTAAACTGTTTATAAAAATAGAACTGAAAAGAGTAGTATTTCTGAACACTGAGCTACAATGGAGCGTATTTTTAGATCAACTTGCTTTTTAGATATATGCAAAAAATCCTCTCAGTATTCCTCCCCCACATGTGAACTTGAAAATTTACTCCACACCTTCAAGAATGAAGCCAATACCTTCTTAAAGTAGTGATCAAGAATAAAGTTTATTGAGAGCACTTCTGGCACCTTATTTTTGTGAGCATCTTTTTTAAAGCACTGTAGACATAAATGATCAAGAAACAGCCAGCACACTTTTGCTGACACGATGCTTGCGGATTTTGATGCTCTCCTACCAGGCCTTGTGGCTCACCGGTATCCAGCACTCAGCTTTACAGTAAGTGTAGCCTGGAGCGAGCACTACAGAGCTGCATGTACTGCTTTTGCTTCAGTGGGGATGTAATGGAAGAGAGCTTTTCCTCCGATTAAATTCCCCACCCTCTGTCCTAAAAGATAAGCTGGGGTTCACGCAGTGTACATTTAATGCCATGCAGTCTCTCTTCCACCACGTGTTCAGTTTCGAGTTCCTTCTTATGAGAACTACTACGTGAACCAGCTGGAAGGAGTCCAAAGAGGAACAAAAGGGATGTTTTGAGAATAAACGGTGTTTAAAGAAATAGTGGGCTTGTTTAGCCTATAGAAGATGAGAGGCAATATGATAAATCAGGGTAAAGGGTACAACAAAGAGGAACGGAATAAATTGAACTCCATTCCTGTCCTATGGATGAGACGGAGCAAAATGGCTTTTGATATAGGTTAGACATTAGGGGTGCTCCTTCCATCTCAGGTGGCTTTCATCACCTGTCTGTAGGCAACTGAATCAAGACCCAGATCTCCACTTCTAGCAGAAACTTAGAAACCTACAGTATTTGTAGATAGATACCTGTAGACATCTACACTTAGAGAATTAATCCCATGATGACTATTTGAAAGACATTCCCCAGGGAAATTATTTAAACAGTACAGACCCGTCAGTGCTGGAGCACTTTGCCGACTGTGTATGTGGTGTCTCCATCACCAGGCTTTCTCAAAACACCTTCAGGACTAATTTAGGTGGAGATGATCCTGCTGTGGAGCATAAAGATGGGCCAAATGATGTCTCTCCTCATACTATTTTCTATGATTTCTACGATTCTGCTTATAAGGACCTACAAAGGTGGCCAGGAATAGGGGAAATAGGCCCCAAGAGGCTCAAAGACTGGAGCAGATAAAAAAGTGATTGTATAAAGTCATCATCTCCTCCCGACTGAAATATAGACACTGGAAACTGTTCTATTGGTTCAAAAATTGGAAAAGAAATCAAAGGGAATCAAAATCTGAGAACACGGATGCTCAGTCCCAACTATCATATTACTGCTATCTCAAATACAATGAACAAATAAATACTGAGATGATTTAATGCTTGTTTGCTTTCAGGGCTTTGTTCAAAAAAAGGGCGCAGAAAAATTATATAAAGGGAAGGAATAAAGAAAATAGAGATTCTCACCTCCCAGGAGATGAGGTATAAAGAGTAGCAACCATTAGGACAGAAGAAATTACTGCTATCTCATTAATGATATGCAAAACCACTAAGCAAATGGTAGCGTGTAGTTAGCAGCTTTTGGTCAAATTGCACAGTTCCTGAAAAAAAACCAAAAAAGAATTCTCACTGCAACGAAAAGCTATTTTTTTCATTTGTGGCAACTGTTGTGTTGATCTGAGCCATCATGAAGCAGAACTATATACGAAATACACCACACACCCCCACCCCAGGAAAGAAAGCACAAGCATCGATTCTTTTTTTACGTCAGTAAGATCAGACTTTACCAAAATGAAGGAAACAAAATGGTATCACTTCCCATTAGAAAAGCACCAACTACCCACGGCACTGAGCTATGAAACTTATAACAAAAAATACTGTCAGGTGAAACAGTAGAATATGACTAAGAGCCGCATTGGCTGCAGAAGGAGAGAAAAGAGCTTGTTCCTCTGTAGTGCTCTGCCAATTTTTGCCATCTGTGAAGAAAATAAAAGATCTAAGGTTAACATTTGATTATCTGAAAATTATCACCCAAGTGCTCTTTCATTTTAATTTTTGGCATTTAAAATATTCTAAGATAAACTAAAGGAAATTTCAGAGTGAAAACTTCTTCCTAATCAAGGAAGCCAAAAACCCAACTAAGGATGGAAACAGAAATTATTTAACTTAATGAAAATTCTGTAAAATTTATGCATCCAAAAGCGCTCAATGTTTTAAGGTTTTTTCACGCAAAATCTGAAATGTTTTAGCAACTACTTTTGGTGGAATTTTCATTGCTTCAAAATACAAACACCCAGTAGAAAACAAATGGGATGAAGGCATTTTACAATCCCATATCCTTTCCCCCCTTATTCATTAAACAGCAGCATGACAGTAACAACAGAATACATGGGGTAATAAAGACCTTCCTAGAAATTCTTTTTCTTATGCTAACATTGGGTTTCTCCACCTTGTCCCAGCGCTTTCTGCAGACTAAAGGGGATCATAGGTACGAAGAATCCCTCAGCACTGATCTTCTTCCTCTGGCTATACGGTGTCTCATGGTTACTCGAGCTCCTGCTCGAGGTGACTTTTGTCCTTCCTGGTCTCCAGAAGCCAACGTGTACGTATCCTGCTAAGTGAAAGGCTGTTTAATATTCCTGTCAGTCAGACTTTTTCAAACAGCAAACTCTTGCTTTCCTGTGCTCTGCTGGGAAGAAGATTCCCATGCTAGTTTTCAATCATACTTCTGGATGTGTTGACAGTGGATAAATCTCCTTCTTGCTGATGCTCTGGAAATTTTGAGAACAGCGAGCATGACCCCTGCCCTGACCCACTTCAGGGATCCCCCAAGTGAGGTCTCCCAGCTGCAGAAAGTAGGTTTGCATCCGCTTGATTCACTCTCTGGCAAGCACAGCCAGGGAATTTCTTCACTGCTTTCCCCACCCCCAGCATTATTGACCCATTTTGTGGCCTTAGGATTTTGCTTGGCTTTTTCATGATGAAGGAGAAGGTGATAACAGAGTCAGGCATCTGTCCATGCTTGTCTGTGTCCACGGATGTAGGAGGCAATCTTTTTTTACTTAAAAAAAAAAAAAAGCCCTGACTTATCAAAGGCAGATTTCTGCCTCCTGCTTATTCTTTTGATCACTTCCCAGGCTAAGTGTCTCCCGCAGTGCTGCGAGGCTGCAGAAGCACAGCCCTGGACAAGTCAGCGGGTTTCAGAGCTTTCTCCGTGAGCAGGCTAATAAACAACAAAGTATGAAAACTCACACTGGGACACGCACCTTGGTCCAACCCAGGACCTCTCTGTGACAGGGGCCAGCTGAAGATGTCCTCTGCCAAACACAAGAACTAAACAAAAGTATAAAGGCTCCAGTATGGATGGAAAGTGGGGCTTGGGGATGTCTTAGGGACTTGCTGAAAAAGAGATGACTGCACCTGAGTTTTTAATGGCTCTAGATGGACTTTTATTCCATGAACATATCCACTTACTTTCTGAAAACTCTGGTCATTTCAGGGAATTTCTTGTCTCTCTGACACCTGACAATTTTCTCCGATGCTCCCTAACTCCTATATTAAGAGAGAGAGTTAGTCTATTCATGGGGTTTGTGCCATCCGTGGTTTACAGATCCCTCTCATACCCCCACTTGACTGTGTCCTTTTCAGGCTGAAGAGTCTGTCTATTCAGTCACACCTCACGGAGGAGCTGTCCCATGTCCCTGGTCATCCATATCAACTTTTTCTACTTCTACTGCTTCTCTTTTGAGTTATGAAGGCAAGAACTGCTTGCAGCACTCAAAAAAACTGGAGCACCATAAATTGTACAGTGGCATTATGATGCTGCTTTCTATTCTTTCCTTAATACCTATTTCTTTCAGACACAGCTGAACATTGACATTTTCATTACAACTCCAATGTCCTTTGCCTCACATGAGGTCAATAGTTCTTAAATTGTTAGATTTTAGTTTTTATGACCCTGAGAAACCAAGGTTTATCACAAAAATTTGCCACTTTATTCCCCACCTCTTCTTCCATGTCACCTATGAATATGTTGGTCAGCACAGGTGCATGGGCAATACATGTTTTGTGTAGAAAAGTGCATTATTAATCTTTAGCAAGAAATCAGTACAGGAAGAAAATCCTCATTCTCTGAAAGGATGACTATGCAATTTGCTGAAGTTGTCCTTAAAGGAAAAAAAAGGTAGGTTTAAACTCCTGATGGACATTTTCTTTAAAAGCTCTGCAAGTAATATATTCAGCATTGGCAATTATGGCAACAGCTTTTTTATTCTAGGATGCCCAAAATGTGCCTGGATCTGCTCTCACAGACATGCTGATTTAAAGCTATAACAGCAAGAGTTTGTTGAAAGAAGTAACATCTAATTAAACTAGATAACATGGTCGGAAAAACAGAAAACCTATCAGGCATGCTGTCTGTTGATTAGATCTGCCAAGTAAACAAACGCCAGTTGTTCTTGGTATAAGCTATTTATGTAGAAGTGAATGTTAAACTACATTTTTTTAAATATACAAGACTTTGCAAAAGCATATCGTGCCCAGAAAATAAGTAACATAGCACAGTTCACATTAAAAACTTCTATGGGTTCCTAGCAGTGAAGATTGGAGAATTTGGGATTGTGTGCATGAGGTAGGTCTGCGATACAGTAACATTTTATGAATTGAGTAATTTTATCTAGTATATCATAGAATCATAGAATGGTTTAGGTTGGAAGGGACCTTGAAGATCATCTAGTTCCAATCCCCCTGCCATGGGCAGGGACACCTCCCACTAGACAGGTCGCTCAAAGCCCCATCCAACCTGGCCTTGAACACCTCCAGGGATGGGGTCTCCACAACTTCCCTGGGCAGCCTGTTCCAGTGCCTCACCACCCTCAGAGTGAACAATTTCTTCCTAACATCTAATCTAAATCTACCTTCTTCTAGCCTGAAGCCATTTCCCTTCGTCCTATCACTACTATATGTCTCAAGAATCTCAGATTTATGTTAACATTATGTAGGGTTTATGTGGAACATGTTTGAATAGACCAACAATAAACACCTAAATAATTCTTATTGCATGTTTGACTCACATGAAATTATCATCATTATCTCAGCAGCTCACAGTAGTACAACTCAATAGTCTGTGTCCATTGTGGGCTGCCAGGAAAGTGAGAAAGGCTTTGGTCTTCGACTACACTCAGAGAAAACTGGGACAAAATATTTTTTGTCCTCCAAAGAACAAACGAATGACAGAGGATCCTACTTGAAAAGAAAACAGAATGTACAATGGGACTGGATAAAGGAACGATGATTAACGAGAAGCCTCAGATTATATGTAATCATAGAAAAATAGGGCTGGAATGGACCTTGATTAGTCACCTAGTCCATCCTCCAATTCCAATGCCAGATCAATAGTACTTACTATTTGTCCAGTACGTACTTAAAGACGTCCCGTAATGGAGACACTATTACACCCTCTGTAATATAAAGCCGTGCCTCACTAATGTTACCATTAAAAAAGCTTTTGTTCCTTGATGCAATTTAAGTCCATTACATCTTACCCTACCTACCAAGAACAGATTATTCCCTTTCTCTTTGCAACGGCCTTTTAAGTATATGAAGACTCTTAGCATGTCTGTCTTCTGCCTGCTTTTCTTTAGCCTGAACAACTCCAGCTCCTTTAGTCTTCCTGTCTTCTGCTTATTCTTGTTGCCACCTGCCCTGTCTCCTGTTGGTTCACACACTTCTTGAGCTCCGGTGAACAAAAGTAGCCCTTCGACTGGTGTCCTACCAATACTGCGTAGAGCCCACGGACTGCTTCCCACACATACACCTTCCTGGGATGTTTACTCTTTTTGCCATGAAAACACATTGCTGACTCATATTCAGCTTGTGACTTATGGTAATGACTCCAGATTCTTTCCTGGAAGATTACTTTTTCACCAGTTGTTCCTTTTCCTGAATTTGTGCAATTTTTTTATACCTGCCTAGGCTTAGCACCTTACTTTTGTCCCCACCACGCTGTGCCTTATGTTTTCCAGATCAGTTTCATATTTGTCAACATCCTAATCCCCTCCTCCAACAAGCCTGCAGTTCCTCCCAGAACTGAAGAGAACTGGATTTAGATTCCAGAGGATCCTACTTGGCAGACCCATTTGACACCAGCCGTTGATGCCTACTCTGTAGGCACGGGTATCTACCCAGTTAAGCCCTGGCTCCGTAGCAGCTCTACACAGACGATGTTTCCCTAGCTTTTTATCAGAATACCAAGGTACAGTACCAAACAACGTAACATTACATTTTCGCATGACTCAGTTGCTGTGGTAACATAAATTAACAAAATGTACATTGTCGTAGCAGCTTTGTCATATAAAGTATGTAGGCTTTTCTACGCAAATAATGGCAGAAGCAGCACAAGATTCTGAGATGAAAAAGTTACCGGACAAAATGTGGTGGCTGAAAGGGGAAAATAATGCCAGGTGAAGGCCAAAGGAAGAGCTGACAAATCTGCTAGACATTTAAAGGACGCCAGTTTGGAATCAGGGATGTGGTTAAGTGAAAAAAGGAAAGGATGAGGGTCTACCTGGAAAAGGCACTCAAAAGACTGAAGCAGAAAGCCAGCAAGAATTAGACTTAATGTTTAGGATCTTCAAGTAAGGCAGCAGTTATTGAAGAAGTCAGAAGCAACAGACACTAATAGTGATGACATTCTGCTGAAATCAGTTACCTGCTCTGGCACATCTGTTAACCTCAAGAACAAGCTCAGGAGAGTTTTGGGCAGGGGTTACCCGAGAGAAGCAGGCTGCTGTGGAGGAAGGCACGAAACGCAGGTTCCCCAGGCCAAGGGGGTGAGGAGTAGGTTTGGTTGCACAGGCTGGCCAGCTCGTTGGGCAACTGCAGGAATAAAAGAGGCAGTCCCTATGTCACAGGCAGAAAATATTCAAGTCATGGAAAACAGCTGTAGCTTGTAAGGGGAGAGCAGAAACGGCAGATTAAGTGCACAACATAATTGATAAAGAAATTTTGAAAATACAAATGTGCGGTTTTTTTAATTAAAAAAAGAGGTAACTGTGATGCAAAGCTGCCAAAGCAAGTCTGGCTTGACAGAGATTCATAAAGAAGCCAGAAAGGAAATTAGAATTAACATGTACAGGAGGCCAGTTTTATAGAGAAAGTGTCATTTATAAACCTTGGCAATTCTGTAGTGTTACGTTGTAGTTACGCAAATACAGATTCTGGAAATGAAGGAGATTCTGGTTTCAGAATGGGGCAGCTGGTCCTGTTTTCCCTCTTCTTGCTTTTAGGTACTGATTAATCCCACAAATGTGTTCTCATTTATTAACAGCAACTTTTTTGTCCATTTGCTGACCAGGAAAGTGTGTTGTGCAATGTGTTGAAGTCCCCAAGATGAAACAGAAATCCTGAGTTTCAGCAAAACCTGAAGAACAATGATGTGGGAAAGACTGTGGACATATAATGGGGAACAAAACCCAGAGGAAGAGAGAGATGTGGGAAATTCTGGAGACATATGAATCCCCAGCCCCTGACTGTCCTACCCAGAGAAAGTATTTTGACATTTACAACCCCCCCTTCCAAGGTACTACTGCTGCATTTGGGGTTTGTGGTCATGGGACAGAAAAATCCTGGATCGTGACCCCCAAACGTCTGTTTTAATTGGGAAGCAACTTGCTTCCTTAGGCAACAGAGAGGAAATGAGATTTTACCAATGAGCAATGCAGCGACATCAAGCAGCTCGCTTCATTTAGAGTGAACCTCACATTTGAGCAGACTTAACTCGTGCTTATAACTAGCACATTTTAATCAATTACCAAGGCACTGCAGGTTTACAGAATCGCAATCTCTTCTAAACAAGAGATAAGGTCAATAAGATCCTTTAGACAAACTCACCAGGAACTATAGTATACTAGGGGAAAAAAGTTAACATGAAACTCTCTTGTGATTTTAAGTAGTTTCAAAATCAATTCCACTCCATATTATTCTGTTCTCTCTTATTTTGATAATTGAGAATAATTTTCTCCAGCACTGCAGTGCTTTTAACTGACTCATACGCTCCTCCATCACCAGCAAAGGCTTCCATAATAAGCAGCAAAGTAGCACTGCAAGCGTCTAATTCTTTAGCCTTGCTTTCACCGATTTCCTCTATTAAATTAATATTCATAGTCGCATTTGGACACCACTCTGACACTTCTGAAACAGCATCACCATGTCTGGGACTGAGGGAACAAGCATTTCATTTTTTTTAGTAAAGGTCTCAAACTCCTTCCGCACAGCTAAGTAACTAACCAGAGGAGAAAGCCAGCCTCTTGCCCCGTGAGCTGAGCCCTCCGAACTCACGCCTAAGATCCGGATGAGACACACTGAGAAATTCAACAGACCTCGTACTCAATGAGTTGAATGGACAAAATCATGCCATCGCGCTTACAGGTTATGTCAGCTCTAAGAGGGAGGGTTTATTGAAACATATATAGGAAAGCAACATAGGTCCGTTCCTCAACAGTCTTTTGTCCAGGCAAATATATCACATTTCATTGGGAAAAAACCCTGCAGAGTGGCCTTTCCGGCTCATACCTCTGTGTAGGATTTGCGTCGGTTAGACGCAAAGTTTAAAAACTTTAGCCGGGTACAGGGAAAATTCTTTATAAACATCAGTAGTAGAACAGGAGCGAACAGCGACTGCCTATACACACTTCCCGCCTGTGAGTAGCAATAGCTGTGCGGGGTATGTTGTACACCACACGCTCAGTCAGCTCCGCAAGCCGTGATGGCACCACCGCACTTTCATTCATGTCTCCCAGGCAGCCTGCCGGCGGCAGGCCGCCCGCCTCGGCGGGGGCACGGGAGGCAGGGTGGGACGGTGGGAGGTAGATTACTTCATCCGCCTAAGAGTAACTGCGGGGTGGGAGGAAACATCTCATAATTAGAACACGGGACGGAAATTAAGGTTTCTACCGACTCCGCCACAGACCCGAGTTTGTGATCCGCGGCAAAAAAAGCTCTCCGCCCTCCCTCTGCCCACCTGCAAGGGCAGGGGCGGCACGGCGCGGGGAGACTCGGCCGGTAAACGGCCGTAAGCAGCCGGAGGTTGTCTCGGATGGCAGCAGGACCTGTGCCAGGCCGGCAGGACCCGCCGCCCAGGCCGCGCCGCCACCGCCGGCCGGACCGCTTCAGCGCGGTGCCTCCCCTCTAGCCCCGGCCGCACACGGTAACGTTTCGGGATTTCGGGGGGTGTTGCTACGGCGTCGTCCTTCCCTCCCGCCCCCCCGCCCCTCCACCCGGGGAGGGGGGAGGCCAGGACGCGGCCGGTGACCCGTGTCCCCCCGCCGCCCACCACCGAAGGCCGCGGCGAAGGCCGGGCCGGGCCCTCACCACGCGGCGCCGCGCGGCGGGGCGGGCGGTTCCCCCTGTCAGGTCCCGTCGCTCCCCGGCAAGCAGGTGCCGCCCGCTCGGCCCGGCTCTGCCCGCCCCGGCCCGGCCTGCCGGCGGCGAGGAGAGCCCGGCGGGGTGGCCGCAGGGCCCCGCGGAGCGCCTTTGGCCGCGGGCATGAGGCGGGCGGCGGGAGGCGGTGCGGCGGCGGGCGAGGTGAAGGCGACCTTGCCGCCGCTCCTCCCGCCCGCAGCGGCGGGGCGGGCCGCCCTGCTCACGGCAGGCTGCAGGTGGGTGGCTGAGGGGCGCGGGGGGCCCGGCCCCGGGCGGGGCGGGGGGCGCGGCTGCCCGCGACGATGGCGGCGAGGGGAGTGCCGTGCTGTGGCCGGCGGTGGCTGCCCCGCTCCCCGCTCCCGCCCCGGCGCCGCCCATTGCCGGGGCCGAGCCGGCGCGTGTGTCAACACGGGGCCGCGGCGCCGGCCCTGCCCCCGGCGCCTCCCCGAGGTCGCCCGGCGGAGGTCGCCCGGGCGGCGGAGGCCGCGGCGCGGCGAGGAACCGCCGCCTCCGCTCCGCGCTTGCCGGGGAGGTAGGAGACAAACCGGGGGGGGGGCGCGACGGGCCGCCCGCCCCGCTCCTCGGCAGGCCCCGCGGCCGACCCCTCGGCGGGCCCCGTCCCTGCGGAAAGTTTTCCCGGACCTGGTGGGTGCCGAGCCCGACGGGAGCGGCCGCGCCTCCCCGCAGCGCCGGGCCGGCCGCCCCCTGGGCAGCCCCGCGGCCGGGGGCCGGTCCCGCGGCGGCGGCGGCGGGAGCTGCGGCTGCCCCGGGGGACGCACGCACCCGGGACTCTGAGAGGAATTTAGGAGTTATTACAGGTACTCTGCTTACCCTGTTGTTGCCCTGCTTCTAACTTTTGGGGTTTGGGGTTGTTTTTAATGATTCTGTGAGAACAGTGGAGATTTATTCTCTGTGCTTTGGGTGAGAGAACCGGCTGCGCTCTGTTTAACCAAACCGTAACAGGCAGAAACCTCTAAAAGCACTGGCTGCGCCGTTCTCAGTTCCAGCTGGGGCTTTTAAGTTGCAATTTCTCTTAAAAATTAATTTTCATTCACCTGTGTGTTTTGGACCTAATTCTGCAGGCACGTCTGAGTAACGCCGGGCATGTACAGTTTGTATTTGTGGAGCGGTGACGTTATTTTATAATGTCCCCGGGGGAGGAAACTCAGCTGTGCCGTGTTTGTACAGCACCTCTGCAGCCGGTCCTGGCCCTGCCTGGCAGTGCCTGATGCCGGTTTGGTGGCTTTGGCAGGGCCAAATCGCCCTTACGCGATGGTCTTGCTGAAAGTTGGATTGAGTAAACCCATCCCGCTGAGCGGTAGACCACGCTTCTATAGCAGCAGATGTATTGAAATGTCTTGTTTACTGTGTCTTGTTCTCTTGGTCTGTGTTTGCAAAGCGGAGACATAATTCATAATTGCGGCTCTTAGGGTTATGCAATTAACAACATACTTAAGATAGCAGCAGCATAGTCTTTTGATCTGGAAAGAAAATAAACTATTCGAGTATGTCTAGGTTTTCAAAGTGGCAGGGTACTTCCTCTTCCACTGTCTCCTTACCACTTAGTCTTTGCCCATATAGCAAGCCAGTGAGTTCACAATAACACTTCTTGTAGTACTGTACTAGATAAATCTTAAAGAATTAAATTTTCTATCTGGTGATGCTCCAGGGTGAGATTACACTTCAACAGAGTGTACTGTAGTGAATGGATCAAAATTCGAGCATGTTGTCATTTTAAAGAGAATTTGTTATGTCAGCGTAAAACACATTTGTGACTTTTTTAGGGAATTAAGGAAAAGTTTTTGTGTTTTCCCTCTTTTTTTTTTATTAATTAGACCAATTAGTCTTGAGAATTCAAAAACTTATTTTTTTTTCCTTTTTCCTAATGGAGGTAATTGAACCAATTCAACCTTGCTGTATTTATGGTTTTAGTGCAATATGGTCATTACACCTTTATTACCACAGTAGACTTCCATAGGGCAGCAGTCACTTAGTGGTCTTATAATTACCATTACTGTTTGCGATCCTTTCAAAAAAGCAGTTATTATTTATGAGGTCCTGTTAGAGCTCCAGTAACAATATTTTTGGTCATCTGCAAATCAAAACACACTTTAAAAAATGACATCTTATATTGTAAATGCAAAGAGAAGTGGAGTTTATTGAAGGTACACAACTTAAAAACAAACCCCATACGCTCAACCTGACAAAGCATGAAGGGATTATCCAGACTTGATTCATCTGTGTAGATTGTGCATTTCAGGCTGACTGCTGAGCTGAGCAACAGTCCACTGGAGTGATTTCACTGCCTGCTTCTCTGGGTTGTACCAGCCTTTAAAAACATTATTGGTATCCCAGAGCTGTTTATTTTTTTGAAGAAGACTAGGCTTGCAGTTGATGAGACTTGAAAAGATTGGAGATTCAGTTTGAGATTTGGTGGAATTATTTACTGTTCAATTTTACATAGGTAAGTCAAAAACCTTAGGAGGTTTTCTTCTGTGAGATCTTATATATCCTACATGTAGTTGAAAATACTCTTTAAGAGAGCTGAAAAAAGGCAATTCAAAGTCAGCTTGAAGTGAAACAAGGAACTTGCTTGGCTCAGGTCAGTTTTTGTTATACTCAGAAATGGCCACAGCTAAGCAACTCCCTGTTCACTAGAAAGGAGATGTGTGATTCAGTTCGACTTCTTTCTTTACAGAAGTCTTAAAATCTTGTTTGGTATTTTCTGCATCAGATCTGTAACTTGTGGCTTGAACCAGTACTTTAAAAAAAAAAATACCTGCCCTTGAACAGGTAAAGTCTGTGTAGTTTTTTCACTGATTGCACTTTATTTTTAAATTAAAACAGATCCTAATCTGAATTTGCTAGTCTCAGCTTCCAATCGTGGATCTCTTCATAGTCGGTATTTTAAATAATTCTTAAAAACGTACTTAAATAAGTGCTTGAAATTGAGTGGTTGTAGTAAGAACGGAGGAGAGGGGGCTATAGTAACTAAGAGGAAGGTTAGAAACAGTGTGATGTGTAAGGTAATGGCATAAAACTCCTCTTTTTCCTGTTCTGTAAGTATTATTCTGCTGCTTTTGCTGTTCTGTGAAGCACTGTCCCACATGTAGCTAGGAAGTCGTAGATAGGATTTTTTTTTAAGTTATTCAAGAGAGATTTCATCATTCACTCATTTCCGTAGCGTTTGTTGCCATGGCAGCTAGCCAGAGGCCTTATTAGTGATTAAGGTGGTTACACTTTATTTTTCTGTCTTGTGGTACTGGAAACTATATCTGAGGTACCGTAAGAAACAGATCTTGTACAAAGACTGCAGTAAGTTGTTTCTATGAAGAAACTGAAATGTTTCTGTCCTCAGACTGAAGTTATTGTATAGTGATGCTTTATGTCTCTTAATATGTGTAGTTATGTTTAAAATGTCTCCTGTCTTCAAGCTTGCTAAATATTTATAAAAAATGTACTACCTCTACCATATGTTTGAAGCAAGAAATCCATTAATTGAACAAGCCTGTATTTTTATGCTTTAAAGAATTGACACTTACTTCATTTTAGTTACTAAATTGTATGTTAAGGGTAGAATATAACAAAAGCAGAGGTGAGATAGCATAACAAGAAGCAGAGTCCTTTTTTGTACATCCTGGTCTGAAACTGTAGTCATTTCCAGTTAGCACATAGATAGAAAATCAATTGTAATCCGCTCATAATTGCCTTCCTAGTAGAGTTATGAGGCATTTCTCTCCCCGTCTCTTTTTTTTTTCTCTTTCTTTTTTTCTTCTCTTTTTTTTTTTATTATTTTTTTCTCTCTCTATGTTTTTTCCTCTTCATATCTTGTGGAATAGGCAGCTCTCCAGAGTTAGAGAAGAAAAATACTGTACAGATATTTTTCACAGTAATACTATGCCTCTTTAAATGTTTCTGTGCAACAGCTTGAGGCTCTGTCAAAAAGTATGTTCCTTACCATGTTATTTAGTGATGAGCATAAATTGAGGAAGGTTTTCGTAACCTTGGGGCTTTCTGCTTAGATGAACTAGGCATTTCTCTTTTACCGATCAGGATTGATTACTTTGGGGTGGATAACATTTCTTGTGTAAAAGGCTGAGCTTGCACTACCAAAAATTCAAATTGTATTTTGCTTAGTATGAAGTTATGGGCTTGACACTTGACTCTGACTTTCCCATTCTGCAAGGAGATTGTATTCCCCGGTTAAGGAATTATTTTAGCTTTTTAGTAAACTCAAGCTACATTCGTTCTTGAATCATAGCTGGAGAATGAGAATGTTTTGAAGGAGTACTTTAGTTTTCAGACTTGTACTTCTGTCCCGACTGGAAAGGTCCGAACAAGACTTTTTCAAAGTTTGCCCTGGGGAGTAACGAAGTTCACCCTCTGCAACTGCGAGGTTCGTCATTCTTACAGGCTCACCTCACAGCACGCGCCAGGCTACCTCTCCTGACTCCCTGGCCATTTTAAGGTTGTATTTGCTTGATTTATGATACCAGTGTAATGTGTTAAAATTTGATGTACGTCATCCTCTCCCTGGGAGGGGAGAGGTCTGTTTGTATAAATATGTATGTGTATATGGGTAGATAGATACAGAATAGAATACTGGACCATCCTAGGGTCTGCTGTCCTTTAGATGTAGAAAGCTCTTACGTTCTCAGAAACACAGGTCTGAATACCTCTGTTTTAGACCAAAGTGATTTGGTTCTGAGTTC
Source organism: Himantopus leucocephalus (assembly GCA_003993805.1). NCBI lineage: Eukaryota > Metazoa > Chordata > Aves > Charadriiformes > Recurvirostridae > Himantopus > Himantopus leucocephalus. Next base: position 206,134,033 of record RSEF01000001.1, on the reverse strand, counting down.
ATGCAGGATAAATACGCCCTTTGCATAAAACTTCTGCAAGATTATGCAAAGTATTTAAAGTGTGTTCTGTGTCAAAATTATAGTTTTCTTGAGGGTGAATAGTGAGAAAACTAAAGCTATGTTCAGGAGGAAGGATTTTACTTAATAGGACGTTGATATTTTGAGAAAAGAGTGGGGAGAGAAGAGGGAGAGACAAAGCAAGACATTCAGTGGTTGGGAGTACAGGAGACTTCAATGGACGTTAATAAGCCTGCCCATGGAAGAAATACAGTAATTTCTTTTGGTATGAAAGGAATGTCTTGGGAGGTGGTTGAAAGTTGCAGAGGAGTGCCAGAGATTGGGGAAGCAAGCGAAGCTGGAGGTGTTCAGCAGTAAACGTGACACAAGTTATTGCAAATACCTGAAAAGCAGTCTGCTTGCTGCGAGTAGGTAAAACTCAGAGGCTGGGAAGAGTCTTGTATCCTTGAGTCATTTACTAATTCACAAAAACTGTCGTGATAGTTCCTAAATGACCATTTGTGTGACCCATCCTCCCCTATGAGCTGTAAAAAGTAATGTGTTGTGAAATCAATGAATCAGTCTCATCAAACTTCAAAGTTTTGCGATGAGCTGAAAATTTCTATTTTGCTGTGACTTAGACCTTTTCTCTTAGGACTAATGAAATCTGGTGGTTTGGCAGAGATTGGCTGGAAAAGGGACAGATTGCATTTCCTTTAACAAGAGCTACTTTCCTAGTCTCCTTTTGTTCTGCAAACTGTTAACGTCAGTAGCTGGTATCTATAAATCCTCATCTCTCTGCTTTTCTAGTCACCATTGTATTTGGTGCTCTGACTCTCAACAGGTCTCTTCATCTGTAAAGTTAATGTTTGAATCACCAACCTATCTAATCTTTCCAGCATCAATGCATGGCCTCATCCTTGATTAGAGACATTTCTCCTGTAAAAATTACCATCAACACTTTCATGGAGATCACCACTTTATTTAAGTAGAAGGTCTGAGTGCCTCATAGTTTGCAGCAACATCCCCTAAGGCCTTTCCACCTTAAAACATTCAACTGATTTGAAAACCTCGGATGATTTCTCCTTCAGCAATAATTCCAATACATACTATTTGTAATGCCAGATACACCTCTGGAAATGGTTCGTTCTGGCTAGGGAAGGGCTATGATGTACAAGTGCCCAGGGCTGTGCACCTGGGTTCACGAGTCTCTGTAGCAGCTGCTTCTGGGATCGCTGCTGCTATTCTTGCTGGGCTGCCAACTGGGCTTTTGCCGCTCTTGCCGAGCTGTGAGTTGGACTCATTAGTGTTTCTGGAACTGTCGCTGTTGGGATTACAGTCTGGGTTTCTTGAAGTTGTTGCTGAGCTACAGGCCATGCTTACTGCTGAAAGATTAAAATCAGAGTTTTCTGCTTCAGCTGTTGTTTTCCCAGCCACTTGCTCACTTGTCTGTTAATAGCTTTTTATTGTAGCTGTTGTGCGGAAGAAAATAACATCTAGTATCATGCATACATTGATGGGACTTTCGTCTGGTTCCAGTGAAAGACTGCATGGCTCATGAATGTGTTTAGGTGCCCACTAGCTGGAGTTTAACCCTATTACCAAGACTCACTCAAAATGTTGACTTTCTTATGTTATAAGTGAAACTTGGTAAACCACCCTTGCCTGATAAATTAGGAGAAATTAAACTACAGATCTTTACAGAGATTTAGCATGTGTTTGCATTGTGGAATTACACAGCCAGTCTTTTTCAAGACTCAAAAGAATTGCTCTTTGGCTTTGATAAGTTTAACTTTGTTGGTACTGTGCATGGTCTCTCCATAAGGTTTTGTTCAGTATTTGGCGGTGGTGTCTCCCACCTGATTTGTTTCGTAAAACTCTTGGCTCGGAAGCTTCATGAGGCTGTGGTAGCAGTCTATACTTCACACAGGACACCTTGCTAAATTTCAGACATTAGTATGTTACAAATCGGTTACCTTTTGATGTATACAGCTGTCACAAGAGAGACCTGGATAAGCAAACTCACCAGTGTCAAAACAAGCATCATCATCTTAAGGCTGATCTTTCTTGCCGTGCTCTCCATACTTCCATGAGCAGTTTGATTTGTTCATCTGCAGCTTGGATACACTCATCGGTATGCCCATGGGAGCTCTGGAGAGAAAATGTTTGTAGCAGGCAAACTGAAAACAGATGCCTCCAGTGGGCATTGTAAATAGAGTTTAGTTCATCTGCTGACATGGAATGCTTTTGTGGAAAGTAAAGCCTCGTCCCTTGATAAGTGCAAGGTGATGTTGCAAAAATAGGTAATAAGGCCAAATAGGCTGTATTAGCAAGAGCATAGACAGCAGATCAAGCGGAGTGATCATTTGCACTTTGATCATCTTTGGCACTGATGAGATTGCATTTGGAGCACTGTGTCCAGTTTTGGTCTCCAAAGGACAGAAGACACTGACTTACTGGAGCAAGTTCAGTGGACGGCTACCAGGGTGATTAGGTGGCTGAAGTACATCACGTACAAAGAGAGACTGGGAGAGCTGAGTTTGTTTAGCCTTACTAAGAGAAGACTAAGGGAGATCTCATTGCTGTCTTCAGCTGCGTAATGTGAGGGTATAGAGAAGACAAAGTACTGCATTTGGAGGCATGCAGCAAAAGGACAAGAGACAGCAGTCAAAAGTTACAGTGAAGAAATTCTGGCTGGAGATGAAAAATGTCACTATGAGGATACTTAAACACTGGGATGAGTGCCTGGGGAGATTGTGGAATCTCCAGCCTTGGAGATGCTTAGAAGTTGACTTGGAAAAGGCACTGAGCACCCTACTGTAGTTGACCCTGCATTGAGTGGGGGTTTGTTGGACTAGCTGACCTCCAGAGAACCCTTCCAAACTAAACTATTTAATTCTAAATGTTAATAACATCACTAGTTCTGAATGAAGTCTTCCCATTTGCATCTGTCATTGTCAGATCTAACTTCATGATGAGGTAGGAATCTGAAAAGCAAAATGTGAGCTCTGAGGGCCAAAAAGGGCTCAAAATATTAATGTTAATGAAGGAATCTGTGCAGGTATTCACAGGGCTACAATCTAGTTGGCTTTTCAACTTAAAAAAAAAAAGAGCAAGAAAAAATACTCATACAGTGGAGACTAAACGTAAGGAGATTTGGTCTGAAGTATTAATTTCTACTTTAAAAGAGCAAACTTCTGAAATGACTCTGAAGACCTACAAAAATTATGTGAAATCACTAACAGATGGTTTTTCTTTTTCATATATTAGGCTATTAAACAGAAGTGGGCAAGCTGTTTTATTAATGTACAAAATACCAGGATTTCAAAGCCTGGTGTACGTAGTTCAGTATGGGGACTTCCTGGTGGGCTCTCCTGAGTTCAGGGATACAGTAAACCTGAAGAAGAGCCATACCTAAATGACAGGTAGTCAGATAGACTTCTGTGTAGCTGTTTTCTTTCTATTTTTTTTTACTTGGATTTGCAGCTACAGTAACCCACTTTCTGTAAGATCTGGCTATTGTTACTACTTGTCAGGTCTATTAAAAGCTTTCCCAGAAAGTAAGAAATAATTACATACTAAGTGTGTCTCGACAAACCGCGTCACCATCTTGGTCTTCCCTGATTCTTAACTTAGGAAATCTGGGTAAAAAATTGGACCTTAATGTATTCTCTGGCTCTTTCATCCCAGTAGAGAGTAAATGGCAAGGCTGAAAGTCTTGCAGAAAATCCGCTGCTGGCAGCTCTCTCACAGAAGGCTCCAGTCCAGAATGACAACTGCAGCCGTGTGGTACAGGCACAGGAATTGTCTCTCAAATAAGCATAACCCTGTGAAGCCATTTAGGGCGACACAGAGTCCAACCAACACCTTGAACTTCGTCCAGGAACCCCAGAGATTATGGAGCTCTGTTGCCAGCAGCATGACCTGAAACACAACCTGGCCATGTCGCTAGACAGTTTGAGAGGCCTATTTTCCTCTGACGAGCCTTTCAAACTCTTAATAATAGTCTGTGGCACAGATAAAAGATGTTAGGTTGACTAGCTAAGTCTCTTAAATTTGTATTTAAATGAAGAGAATACTTTTTTTTTTCACATAACCGTGTTAGTTTTGTTAGAGGATTTTCTTCTGACAGAACAAATTTGAATAAAAGTACTTTGCTAAGCATGACGGCGTACACTTTGTACAGTTGTAGGCATTGTCTGCCTGCCCAATATTGTCACAGGGAAAGTTAATTAGTTCAAATTTTCATGCTCAGAAAGCATCCAGACAGCGTGACTCATTCTAGAAGTGGGAAGAGATCAAATCTAACATGTATCGCTGGAAACTTTTTTTTTTTCTGGAGTGGCTTGTATCTCTGTCTGAGCTTCAATTCATAAATAATTAAATTAAACAGAAATTAAACAGTGCCCTCCAGTTATAATCTTAAAATGAACACTGTTCCCCCATTTGTCACAGAAATCGGCAGCATGTTCCACGCTGCCCTGGCGGTGATGAGAGCAGTTGCTTGACAGCCATCTTAGTGCATGGCAGAGGTTTTCAACATCTTTTGGCTTGCAGGCCCCTGAAAACTTGCTGGTGAAGCTGGAACGCCCAGCATCGAAATGGCTGAACTACAGGTTGGATTTTCTTGGGTTTCTTTGGCAAAGTGTGCAAAAATAGGATAGACCCTTTGCTGTCTGTAGACTGGAATTTGAAAACCAGTGGCAGGTGACTTTTTAATTATTTTCTTTTTTCAAGGATTTTTAATCTGGGAAATTTTCTTTATAACCTAAGATGTTTTAGGCTCTTGCATCCCCCAGAAGGGCAGAAACAAATAGAAGATATTGGTTTAAAGTGCAGTTTCAAAGAAAGCTAAAAAGACTATTAGACCTACCTCTTGGTGCTGGTGGCAGCTGTTGTATTTTTCCATCATATTTACATTTTTACATAAAATAAAAAGATACATTTTTTTGGACAGGAAACAGTAATTGAGGCTACTGTCCTAAAGGAAGACTCACAGAATGGGGTGGGTCTTATGCGTGGCTGCCTCAGAGGAGGGAGTGAAAGGATCTACCCTTATGGACACAGTCATAGTGGCAAAATTGAAACTTAACTGACCTGTGGAAATCATCAAATTAATTATTTCTCTAGCAAAGAAAAACATTTCCCTGATGCTGTTCACTCTCAAAATGAAAGCCTTTGCTTCAGAAAATGTGTTTTGATTTCCACAGTAATTTCTCAGTGTGATACTGATGGGTGATGCCAGTGTTTTTGCTGTTGCAGAATGCTGCTTTATGCTTTCTGCGCCATTGGCTGGTGTGGCTCAAGCCAGCTGGGCTCCTTATGTAGGCACACTGTGCAGTTAGGTGCAGCTGCAGATGGGCACCATGTCATCTCATGATGAACAGCTCATGGTCATGGCCTTTGTCTACCCACAGACAAGGAAAGACTGGATCTGTTTATACTCATGGTCAGCAAAATAGTAATAGAATCATTATTGATTCTATGAATCATCATAGAATGGTTTAGGTTGGAAGGGACCTTGAAGATCATCTAGTTCCAACCCCCCTGCCACAGGCAGGGACACCTTCCACTAGTCCAGGTTGCTCAAAGCCCCATCCAACCTGGCCTTAATCACTACTTATGATAAAACTTAGGGTTTTCCTCTTCTCTTCATAACATATTAGAGGATGTCATGATAAATGTTGCAACAGTTGGCTCAAGTCTTGCATGCAGTCGATACTGATCATCTAATGGGTTTATACTAAAAACTGTAGACCTTCAAACCTTTTAAGATGATGGCCTGCAGGAAAATGCTTCTCTGCTTTTTTAAATTTTAGGGATAACTACAGACAACTGAGTCTTCTTTCAAAGAGCGAAAGAACTCTTTTCCACTTTATTGTAATGCATTTGAAAGCGCGTATTTTTCTACAGAGAAATCACTGCATTTGAAAATGCTGTTGATCCTTTTAAAATATTTTTTTAAAGGCTTTTTTTTCTGTAGGCAAAGCATTACTCATCTTTATCATAATATCAGTTGTTTTTCTGAATTCTAGGCACTTTTTATTGGTCATTTAATTCACTCCTTTGCATGGCTGTAGAGTGGTGGTGGTTTTTTGTTTGTTTTTATGACTTTGTGTAGATACAGTCTAGAGCACCACTTATCATTCCTCACAACTAAGTAAACTTTTTTCAAAGTGTTACACTTAAGATAGTTTGCATCTCTCAACATACTAACTGGAAAAGAAGAATTTCTGTTGTATTGCCACCTCATAATTTTAAAGATAAGCATCTCCCTTGCAGCTCCCAAGTCCAACAGCATATGTGGGATATTTTGCAATGGCACAACAGTGAGTTTTGTCTGTAGCATACAACCTTCATCTTTTTTTCAGAAATGCAGAGGTATGTGATTGATTTAACTTGTGCAGTGCATTCTTGCAAATGCATCATTTATTGCTGGAGGTTTCGCATAAAGTTCTACAATAAAAGATAATTAAATGCTTTAATGGGACAAGTTGTCTTTCTCATTGCTGCGATAATACCACTTGAGTTACAGAATGACCATTTTGTATGCTTGCATAAAATAATTTCTTTTTAAATAAGGCTTTGTTTTCAGCATGTTTGAAACAAGAGTTGGCTGGAACTAGCAGCTTTTTTTTTAGGGTGTTTTTTTTCCTCCTTATAGTAGTGTTTCCCTAGTATCTTCAGCCTACGCCGTCTGAATTTCCCAGCTGCTCCAGCTCTCCCTCCCTTGGTCTTTCTGATCCTCCCATGAATGCTTTTCATACCAAACTGGGCAGTGGGGGGGAGGGGACGCTCTCCTTCCCACCCCTCGCCCAGCTGAGAGGTTCACCCTGGTCCCTGTCTCTCTGCAGCATCCCATCACCTTGCTGTGTGCCGTTTGGAAATCTCCTTCCAACACAGGTCCCTGAATTAGCCCGTCACCTCCATCCAATTCATGATTCTATGCTGGCCTAGGGTTTAATCCGGTGGAATTTGGGATTTGATGAGCACTGCACGTGATGTCTGGTCTCTAGGAGCCACAAAATGATCTTGCAAGACCAGAAATTTGAAGAGCTGTTACTTTTGCTGTATTTTGGTGACTGGGTTTAACATACTGACTTTTTGTGTAGTAGATATGGTAATAGGAGACGATTGAGCTAGTCAGGTTATTGGATTTGGAGGTTTTAGCGCAGGAAGTAGAGACCTCTGTTCATTCATACTGTGTACCTTCTAGTGATGCTGTTATAGCCCATCACAGATGTGACAGGAACACCGCAGTGTTTCTTACTAAGGTTTCTTTGTTGACCTCATCATTCTTAGTAGGAAGCCTCGTGTACTGGTTAAACCTTAATATGGGTGCTTTTCTGTTATAGAATCATAGCATTGTAGAATACTTTAGGTTGGAAGGGACCTTTGAAGGTCATCTAGTCCAACCCCTCCTGCAATGAACAGCAACATCTTCCACTAGATCAGGTTGTTATCACAAGCATGATTTAATAGGATGATCTGACACCTTGTAAACCTTGGACAGCCCAACTTCTTTAAGGGAAGAGCTGAGAAGATGCTTCCAGAACAGGCAGCTGGGTTAAGTAACTGACATTGTGCACAAGAAAATGTCATCTTAATTCATGCAACTACAATGTGATAGAATATTTTATGTAAATTAAACAATATAATGTAAGTCTTCAGATTGTATCTGTTGTGAATTTGGTCATAGTAAGCGCTGCAGCGTGGCGTTAGCATGAACATTGCAGATTTTAGACCTGGTTCCCTGAAGACATGCCCTTGCAATATGGAGAATTGTCAGGGGGGCAGTGTATTCTTATTGTTCCTGTAGAAGACATTGAGGGGGCCTATCTTTGTAAGTAAACTTCTTGCAACCTTATTTTTAAGGCAGATTTTGAAGCCAGACCATACACTTGCCCTAGTTGTGCTTGTAGAGCCCTAAGTACACCACTTCTGTGCTATGGAGTTCTCAATTTGTTACAGATGTACATAAAGGGTATCATACATGTCCTCTGCCAAAACAAGCGTTTCTGGTATTGCAAGAGAAGTGCCTGGCTCTAATCAGAAAGATATTCAACTAATGAATAGCCAAGTGATCCTGCTCGTGTTTAAGGGCAGTTCTTGGACATAGGTGAACTGGACTGGCTTCTTATTTTGCCTACAGAAGTTTTAATATGCTTAACGTTATCCAATACTGGCAACTGAGGTAGTCTAAATACCACAGCAGGGACTGATTAGCTTTTTCAGATCACTGCTTTTATTCGCTGTTTGCAAAGAGGCTTAATCCAGTGCTGGAGATCAGGCATCCCACTGTGCTCGTGGGTAGCTTTCTCTCACTCTTTGTGTTCACAGTGGCAGAAATTAGTGAGGAGTCTCCTCCTGCCTCCGACTTAAAAGCTCCAAAATAGTGGTGTTAGTAGTTGTTCTCAGGAGTGTTTAATGGACAGTGCAGAGAAACTATAGCTGGGGTTTCTGCTTTGCAGCTTAATATCTGGGCACCTGATCAATGCATCCGTTTAATACCATGATGGTATGTGATTTCATTTACTATGTTGAATCACTTTAATATCCTGATGAAGCTTGGGAAATAACTCAAAACATTTCTAACAAACATATTCACATACTTTTTTGCTTTTAAATCACAGTAGATGTTTCCCAGCAGATCGCCTGTCCTCCCAAGCAGAGGAGGACAGCTGCCTCTATGGTTCTCAGTATTGCTTTTAGTCATGTAATGATGGCGAAGTTCAGTAAATACACTTTTCCGGTAGTCATTCAGACGAACACTTGCAAATGTAGAATCCTCTCCTCTGAGTTGAGCTGTGTTCACTGAAGTTTCAAGCAACGGCAACTTCTTATTTGAAAGTCCACATTGCTCCACTTCTTATCAAGCATCAACCCTTACAACCCTTACTTTGCTAAATATGTGTGTTGCAGGGCTTGGAATTGGAACTGTTGGGCAGTGAGGGGAGGGGGATGTGGACTGGAGCATGTGTCTCCATGTGGCTTACTTCAATAAAAAATAAAAACTAAAAAGCTGACTATGGCCTAGCTCCTGACTTCTGTTCAAATATTTCATCATTGCAAAGAGACAGGAAGATCTTGGCATCTCTAACAGAGCTGTGAAATAACAGGGAAAGAAGTTCTGTTGCAAACAAATACGAGTGACTCCGGAACAAAAGAGTGGTTCATAGTTCCTTTCTGTCAAGTGCCCTAACGTTTCAGTGCCACTGCTTTAAAAATATCCATTATTTCACATATTAATATTACATGGTTTTAGTTTAATCAGTTTCACCTTCTGTTGAAATTACCCACAAGTACCCTTTTAGAGTTGTGCATAAATGCAAGTTTATCACATTTATTGACTGATGTTCAGAAGTGTCAGGAAATTCAGAAAGCAGTTTCTGAATACATTTCAATGTTTAGTGTGGGCTCTTTTCATACCTCCTTGCACTTTGTACCAGAATGATTAATTTTGCCAACGAGAAAAGGGGAATACAAATAGCTACTGGTAGATTTATTTCTCTTTAATATTTTTCCTTACAAAGAACTTATTGTTTCCATAGTAGAAGGGGTTATATTCCTTAAGACTGATATATTTTAATAGGAGCTCACTACTTTTACTACTTAAAAATAATTCCTTTCTTTGTTTCATGAATTAGAAACAATGAGGAGAAGCTGAAGTCTGCCCAAGCCAGGTGTTTCTTGTTGGCAGCCTGCTCCCTAATGACTCTGGCTCTCATACAGCAGCTGCCTGCTAGTCTCTTTTGTATGGCCTATTGTTGCTGCACACCCCTCGTTAATACACATGCTGCCCGGGGCAGACCCTGAGAATGACATCAACTTGCTTATCTTAGAAACCTCCGAACCTGATGCAGGGTGGGGAGGTTGCCTTGCATCTGCCTGGCCAACTAATTGTGAGCTCTGTGGGTCGTGATTGGCTCCGCGGCGGCTCAGTAATAGGTTAAGCAAAGACATCGCGGGTCCATCTGTTCGTCCATTCATTGTTCTGCTTGCTTGCCTGAAGTCTGCAGCTGAAATCGTGTTAAGGAGTTGCTTCTGGAACAGCTACAAGAAACCAATGTCTGTGTGTTTTCCAGTGAACGTAAGTATATGGGCTTCTCTGCAGAAATGGGACATTTCACCTTTCTGGTGTTTCAGCATATCAGTTTGCATTTGGACAACGTAGCTAGCGTGTGTGTCAGCTGAGATTTGCACACTTTGGGTGTCTCTTGGAAAAAGAGGGAAAGAAAAACAGTTATGTGTGAAGACTAAGTATATTAAATGATCTCACCCAGTGCGTTCTATTAAGGAACCTTCAAAAGCATTGGTAATGGTGTATTTCCAAGAATTTGAAAATGATAGGCAGTAGCCATCAGCAGAAGAAATTCTCTAGCCCCCTGGGGGGAAGGGGAGGTTTCAGCTTCACGTTCTAGGTATTTATCTTTTTTTTTTTTTTTTTTTTTTTT
>RSEF01000001.1:206100761-206123482 GCA_003993805.1 Himantopus leucocephalus | reverse complement strand
TTTTTTGCAAATAAGCTATTATTTACTTTAATTTGTGACTGATAGAAAAAACTTTTAAGAAAAAAAAATCAAAGAACTTTTCCGTTAGACCATACAATGGGTGAAATTTCCTGTGTTTGTGAAAATGGGAAGAGCTCCACTGTGGGCTATCTGAAGATACTGTAGTGCAAGATAGAGCATTAGGATGCTGTCAGGTGGAAACATGTTCCAGTCAAAGGTTTTGTGCTTTGAAAGATATTCGTAAGTGTGTCAGATCTAGCCTGGCTATTTTCATGGAGTTTCTAATCTGTTTTGTTTTATGTTTTGAGCTTGGATGTTAGGCTGAAGAACAAACACTGTATACTCCATGAGCCTGTGTTCCAAGGATCCTGTAAAGAAAAAAACAAAACAAAGACCTTCATATATCAGTTGGGAGGGAAAGAGAGCATATAAAAGGGTTAAAAAGAGGTTTGCATTTCTACCACATGCCCTATTGTGTGAACATATGCATGAGTCTATTGAAAGTTTTCAGAAGATGGGCAGGCCACCAGTTGCTGGTCTCCTGCAGTTCCAGTAGACATCTGTTGCCCCAGAGCATTAACCAATCTGTTCAATGGGACATCCTTCCTTTGTTGGATAGAATGATGCAGACAACAGGACTCGCTGAAATACAATGGTAATTAAATACATAGAAACTACAGCAGTAGGTATTTATTACATATTCATTATTTTATTTGCATTGTTGCAGTATCTTTATCATTTGGATAACTGATACATTCATTCTTTTCTTTTCTGATCATCTCTGCACTTGTGTTTGTGACAACTAACGATAGTGTTCCAACAAACTGATTTCACTATTTTCCATTTTGTGTTTAGAAGATGTGGAAAAAGTCTGCCTGTGTGAAAACATGCTGAACTATTTCACTGCACTATGTATCTTCAGAAACTTTTGATGGTCTTTTGAGAATACACAAGTTTTGTTATACTGTGTCACATGATACACTATTTTACTCCTTGTTACTTTCCTCTGAACTAAATTTGCGTTAAATTGCTTTTTTTATGCTCAATTTTAAGTGGGAGATATTCTGAATACACATGAAAAGATTGGATGATCTACTTGCCCACATCCCTTTGAGAAATATTTCTAGTTTGTGTGAAGGTAAATTAATGGGCTGATTAATGGTTAGTGGAAAATAGTGGTGACTTCTAATAACTGAGAAAATATTACACTTCTACAATGTAGTAGCACAGTGCTCATCCAGAGTATTACAGTTACACTTGATAAATGCCTTTGACTCAATAATATGGTATTTTAGGCCTTTAATAGTGAACCTAGTGTGAGATACTGTAGTTTTAAACAGGCTGTAGTTTAAAACTTATGTTAACTTGTCATAAGTACGTCTAAATTGGGAGTTACCCGTTTTATTAACCTATTCATAAATACAAATTCTGTCACTCACCTGTGGTGAGCATAACCAAAAGTTGAAGACATTCTTGACGAGAAGTTTTTGGCTGATTTTTTGTTTGTTTTACTCTCAGTTGGGTCAGAATTCATAGCAGTTTTTTTTCTAAGGTATATTGCATTGTATCAGTAAGCATACTTTAAAACCCTATATGCGTAATGAAAGTCCCTTGTAAATAAAGGTGCAAGGAGTTCTTATCTGATGTTACTCCTTGGATAAATGTGACCTTTTCTGGTTTTCGTGAGCTTTATTGTCCTATATACAGGTACACTAGTGTCTATTTGGAATACAAATTCATTCAAATAGACTGGCTGGCATGTTGCTCTTAACTAATCAAATCGTGATAAAATAATCAATTCCAGCAGCATTCAGCAGTGACATCTGATTTTCATGGTTCTAATCAATGAATCTCATAAAGGACATCATGTTGGGAGCTCCAGAGTCTACCATTTCCAAGAGATGCTCCTGACTACAAATACAGCGTACGAAGTTCACAGATGTAAAAATTTGTCTGAAAATAAATAGTTTGCATGCAGAGTTTAGGCCAAATGGCGGGAATAGTGCACTGCTTATGCAAAACTATTTCAGAAATCTTTAGCTTTGAATTTACAGTGTAAATATCATTTTATCTACCCTTTAAAAGCAATAGTATGGTGACTATATACTTATCTATGGCAGATTTTAAAGCTGTTGCTCTTATTACTTTCTTTCTTAAATGGTTTCTGAAAATAGTAGAGTTCTTTGCAAAAGAAGCAATTGTATATTGGAGCAAGATGAAGATTGACAGGAGACTTAAAGCAGATAGATGCGAGGCTGATTATGTATACATTCCCAACAATGGACAAAGCTCAGTTTACGGTCATTTTTCATACGCAGTTGATGTGCAAATCATCTTAAGTATGTTTCACATAATGCCTGATCTTCAGACACATTCATATGCTAGTGTCTTCTTTGAATCCCACTGGAGGGTTTTATGATTGTAGTTGCTGTAAAGCACTTAAACTTCAAGGAAGAAGCGGTTGGAGAATGACTTAAGTATTATTTTAACTAACATTAAAAAAAAAAAGGAAATCCTCTTTCTGATCTGCGCATTTCAAGTTTTGTTTATTCTATGCTGTTAATATGCAGCCTTCTCTTCCCCCTTCCAAAAAAACCCTCCTCCCTCTACTTCTAGTTCAATACTAAAATGACATTTCACAGTACNGGAAATCCTCTTTCTGATCTGTGCATTTCAAGTTTTGTTTATTCTATGCTGTTAATATGCAGCCTCCTCTTCCCCCCCAAAAAAACCCTCCTCCCTCTACTTCTAGTTCAATACTAAAATGACATTTCACAGTACATGGATTTAGGCAGTGACCCATTATCTCCCTGTACTCTGTGGTGGCAGTACATGAGCCAGCTCAACTTTTCAGTCCAGCTTAAAAGTGTTGTCCATTAACTAGACTTCCTCGAGTCAGAGCAGATTGTGGGGTTGGTGGAACAATGATGTCGGGGCTTCCAGATTGGTTTGGCAGCTGCATTGTTCTCTGAGGGGAAACCAGACGCACTTAAGTCCCGCTCTCTTTCATGGGCTTTTGTTCATACCAAATTATTCTTTCGCTGTGCTAGTATTCATGATGGTATGTTAAAGGAGTGCATCCTAGCAACTAAAGGCTGGTTGCTAAGCAGCCGCGCTTCCAATAGGGGTCTCTTGTTTGAGATTTTTTTTTTTTTAATTTTGTGTATGTGTGTGTCACTTCTGTGNAATTTTGTGTGTGTGTGTGTCACTTCTGTGAAGGCCACAGTGTTGGTTTTTTAACTGTATCCTTTTATTGGGATATTGTTGTGGTTTGTTACTAGCGTTGTGCTATCAAGTGCATTACGTTAGTTAATAAATCACTGTGGAAAGGTTCATTTCCTAAATTCTCATTGTGTTTAATCTGTGGTGCTGCTTGAAATCCTAAAGCTTTGAGTGAAGAGAAAGTAATAGTCCTTGATATGCTGCTTGAGAGTATTACAGTCGTACTGTCTTCTAACAAGACCAGATCTAAATAAAACTTCAGTGTATTTTCTTTCCTACAGTCTTGCCTGGATTAAGATGCAGGTGATGAAAATGCTGATGATGTATTTATTTATTTTAACTAGAAATGCTTACGTAAAGTGAGTTTTTGTGCCCCATAACCAAAAAGCACCACCACAGTGGTGACGTCTTGGCACTCAGCACCTATAGAGTCTGCTTTTACTGAACCATGGATTGGATATTTTTTGCTTAATTCTCTCTAGTCTTAAGCTTGGATGAATTTATTGTGTGTGCACTCTCAGATCTTTATCCCAAGAAGAGGAAAGTACTCCATATTTTAAAAATACTGGGCAGTTTAAAAATGCTAACCTTTAAGGGGGTGGGAGAGTTAATGTATTTGCTGGCAGAGATTTGGCTAATCATGAGACATACCTGTAATTTGTATTAGTTTAGATCAAGAGAGTCTGTTTGACATAATGGTTTGTTTCAGTATATCCTCCTTGATGAAACTTGTGTCTGTAATGTATCTGTCAAGTTCAATTGAAGTCCTTTGCCTCTATATCTTGCTTTTATGTTCTGCCTTGCAGGACGGAAGTGTGAAAGAACTCTTTGTTTCATAGTCTTCCCTTAATGTAAATTCTTCTTTTTCATGGTAACCTTGCAGTACAATTGGTCCATATGGTCTATTTTTATCTCTGAAAAATAATTTATCTTTTACTTTCTTTACTGAAGCAGTTAGAAAAGATTCCTATTTAAAAGAACAAAATAAGGGGAAGAGGTAGCAATCTGCCTTTAAATGTAGATTGTGGAAGTAATCCTTGTGATGAAATGGGTAGCTAACTTCTGTATAACTATGGTTATGCAAAATTCCTCCAGAAAAACTGATGTGGCAAGTATATGAATTCCAGAAAGCTGCAGCTTTTTTTCTTCTGTTCTTCTTACGTGACTTCTAACTATATAGTTAGTTTTGATTCAGGAAAAGGTTTGCACAATTCTAGTCCAAGAGTTGAAATCAGCTTTTAATTTTGTTGCCTTGTTGGCTTGATGAATGGTCTGTTGCAGTCAGTGCAAAGACTTCCATTGGCTTTATTTGCCATTAGATCAATCCATGTCTCTAAATGCTGTATGTGTTAGTAATGCAACACTCTGTTGAGAGCAATTAGTCTTCCTTGACTTAATTATCACTTTATAAGGGAATTCAGAAATAGTTTGCGTGTATTCAGTTGAACTGATAGTGTCTTTTAGGGCCAATAAGTTTTTATTTAATCATGTTTTCTGTTACTAATTCATTTTATGTGTTATGATGTCTTATATTTGCCTAATAAGCCAAATAATCTAGTACTATGCTAATTTCTTTCTATTCAACAGAGAGTTGAAGGTATTTAGTTTAAAAAGCTTTTCTAGTACTTGCATTTTATAGCTGCATTTTCTTTTTCATTGTTACAATACTGTCTTAAGCAAGAATAAATATCTCAGATCCTTTAGATCATGACAAGACTTCCATTACAGTGGGTAAACTCGCAGTGTTTGCTTTCCTATTCTTTCATAAACCCCTTTCTAGAAATGTTTAAGTAAAAGCATTTGATGTGCTCAGAAAACAGATGATCAGTTGTTTATCTGTGTAGCTATGGATGTTCCTTAGGAAAAAAATTTCCCAAAAAAAGTTTTTCACGTTAAAAAAAAAAAAAAAGTCGTATTTCTCTGCTGGGAGAGAATAAATACAGTTCTGAGGAAGCAGCAAGAAAATACAAAGCAAGTAAAATATGTAACCAGTTGCAACATTTTTGTTCTCTCTTTAGGAATACGGAACACTTTATATTCAGGAATACAAGAAAAACAGCAAAGTGGAGTCAAGTACATGCAGCAGCTTCATGGGCTTGAAGGATCACCTGGGGCATGACTTAGGCCACCTTTATGTGGGGAGCACTGGCACACAAATAAATGCAATTGTACCTTGGTCAATGGCGGAGAAGCCAACGATGGATAAGGTGAATTCTAGGAAAGAAGATGTAGACAAGGAGGCATCTGAAGAGACTTCTGGAAGCTCCAGCTGTGACTCTGAAGAAAGCACAAATTCTGATAATGATTCAGAGAGACTGAATAATTCTGCATCAGAATCACATTTATTGCCTAAGACTCACCGGCAGCTGTGCCGATCTCCTTGCTTAGAGCCTCATATACTAAAAAGAAATGAAATCTTGCAAGACTTTAGGATAGAAGAGGCTCAGATAGTACCTAAGGAAGTCAAAAAGCCCCCTGATGTAGTGAAAGAATATCAAACCAAACTGGAGTTTGCACTTAAGTTGGGTTACTCTGAAGAGCAGGTTCAACTTGTACTAAATAAACTTGGTACTGATGCTTTAATAAATGATATTTTGGGAGAACTTGTCAAACTTGGGAATAAAACTGAGACTGATCAGACTGTAACTAATGCTAACACTACTGTAATGCGTGAAGCGTCTTCCATAGAGTCTCAGAGGTCAGAGTCTCCACTGCAGGAGGATGTGACAGAGGATGGTGACAACCTGAGGCCAATAGTTATTGATGGCAGCAATGTTGCAATGAGGTATGTGACCATGAAGCTTTTGCATTTATATTTAAATGGAAACAGAATGACCTTGTCCCGTTCAAGCACTGATGTTCGGTATAATTGCCTAAAACTGTGTGCAGCTTCTCTCACAAGCATCTGTGTCGATCACACACTATGCCAGTCTTGTAATCGGGCTAGAGGTCTGTAAGACTTCAGTGGCAGTCATCAAATCTGTCCTTCCCACTGCCAGTCTAGCACTTAATTAATTTTTGGTATACTTAATAAACCTTTGGTAAGCACCATTGCTATGGGCAGTTGCTGTATCCAGTTACATACAGGAGGTTAAAGCAAATGTAAGACTCCTTAAGATTATGAAATAGTGACTTAGAAGTAAGTGGCTTAAGGGATACTTCTCCTTGGTAGGCTCTTCTGTGATAACTGGTCTGTCTGTAAAGTTGGTTGTGGTTATCAAATTTCGAGTTAGGTTTTATTGCCATTAATTCCTGACATTACTGTGCTTTAGACTTGCACTTACATGCCCACAAATAACAAACACATTTACCTACAGCGTTCATCCATCCTGACCCCAGTCATCTAGGTGCATAGCAAGAAACCTGTCTGTGGGGAGGCAGGAGGTTCACGCATCATCGGTGATTAGAGAGAAGGAAATGGCAGAGAGATGCTGAGAGATGGGGGGCGTTTTATGGCTATATGGGTGATTAAATGACAAATTGGTTAGTAACTAATTGGGTACCTCATAAAGATTATCTGATCACTTCCACCATGGTTTAGAAGGTCAATTTTAGTCTTCTCATTACTTGATGTGGTTTTCATTAGTTTATTAATAAAAGTTCCTGCAAGACATTTCTGGGCTAAAAGCCCAGCATTTTTTTTAGCTCCTAATCAAGTTAATTAACTTTAAATGAGGCTTTTAAAAATGAAATTTAAATACAGCTCTTATTTACACCTATATGATAGCTTTTGTTTATTTAAGTAGATGTGTTAGCCCATAAAGCAAGGATATTACTTCTTTGTAAATGGGTTATTCCTGAGAGTTCTTTGTACCTGATGTGTCATTCCTAGTATTTTTGTTCAACTTGAGCTGTAAAGGAAGTATGTCCAGTTGAACAAATGCTATTCTGATACTCAACCAAGAAGTTATCCAGAGACTTCTAAAGTGGGTTTGGGTTGTATGTCACATAAATCCAAAACAGTTGTGTAAGTGTTAGCTAGTTAGCACAGCTCAGACTTGGTGGGTGGACTTAGGTTCAACTTCTCCCACAAACTGCACTGAACGCATTCCAGAAGTAGCTCCAGTCACATTTCCTTAATGTTTATTCAGCTATTAGCATAAATATTTAGGACCTGCCTTCCTCTGCTCAATTTACTTTCTTGACCGCCTACATAAAATGAGCCAAATATGAATGCATGCTATGCGTGCTACAGGGCCTTAAAACAGGTTAAATCTATTAATATAACAGTCTTTCTGTATCCAAGAGTCACATTAACAGGTCTTTACCTGCTTTCTACCAAATTTAACCACAGAATCATTCAGTTTGAAAGGGACCTCTGCAGATTGTCTAGGCCAGTCCCCTGCACTGAGCAGTGTCAATTCATGGCCAGGTCAAGTTGGAATGGAGATTCCACATACTCTGTGGGCCAGTGTTTGAATGCCGTCACTGTAAGAAAGTTATCTTTTTTTTTTTTTTATCTTTAAACAACATTCCTTGTATTCCAGTTTGTGCCCATTGCCTCTTGTCCTGTCACTGGACAACAGTGAGAAGTCAGTTTTTGTCCTCTTTATTCCCTGCCATTGGGTATTAAAACACATGGATAAGATCTCCCCTGAGCCTTCTTTTCTCCAATCCCAGTGCTCTCAGCCTCTCCTTGTATGACAGGTGCTTCAGTCCCTTGATTAACTTTGTTGTCCTTCACTGGAGTCTCTCCAGTATTGTCCCTGTCTGTTTTATACTGGGGAGCCCAGAACTGGACCCAGCACTCCAGATGCGTCTCACCATGGCTGAGCAGAGGGGGAGGATCACCTCCCTCAACCTCCTGGCAACACTTTCCCTTCTGTGCTGCAAATGCACATTGCTGGCTCGTGGCCAGCATGGTGTTCACCAGAATCCCAAGGTCCTTCTCTTCAGACTTGCTTCCCAGTTGGCTGGCCCCCCCAACCTGTACTGATGCCTGGTGTTAGTCCTCCCCAGGTGCAGGACTGGTATTTGCCTCTGTAGAAGTTGCCGAGGTACCTGTTGGCCTATTTCTTTACCGTGCCTGAGTCCCTCTGAATGGCAGTACACCCATCTGGTGTACTCTTCCCAGTTCTGAATCCTCTGCAAACTTGCTGGGGGTGCATTCTGTCCCATTATCTAGCACAGATGCTAAGCAATGCTTGCCCCAGTATCAGTCCGTGGGGTACACCAATACTGATTAGCCTCCAGCTAGACTTTATGCCACTAATCATAAGCCTTTGAGCGCAGCAGTTCAGCAAGATTTCAGTCCGCCTCTCTGTCCCCTTGTTTTGCCCATACTTCATTAGTTTGTCAGTGCTTTGTTAAAGCTTTGTTAAGCAGCATCTTCTGCTTGCCTAATCTACTGAGCCAGTCATCTCACCAGAGAAGGCTATGAGGTTGGTCAAGTGTATTTCCCCTTCATAAATCCATGCTGACTGTTCCCACTCACCTTCACCCAATCTACATAATTTGTTAGGAAAGGGCTTCCAGGAGGATTTGCTCCATCACCTTTGAAGGGATCAAGGTGAGGCTGACCAGCCTGTAGTTCTCTGAATTATCCTTCTTTTCTTCCTTAAAGACAGAAGAGATACTTGCTTTCTTCTAGTCCTTGGGAACATCCCAAATCACCACGACCTTTCAAAGGTGGCCTCACAATGTCATCAGGCAGCTCCTTCAACACGCTTGAGTGCATCCCAGCACCTTGGGAATTTCCAATTTCAGTGTTCTCTAACCTCTGCTGAGGGAAACACTTGTTCTGTCAGCTTTGCCCAACTTCCTGCACATTGGGGTGAACCAATCTTGGCAGAGGTGGTCCTCAAAAATCAACCACTTCCCCTGGGCCCCCCTTCTCTCCAGGGTCATACCACATGGGATTCTCTTGAACAGGCCAAAGTCTGCTTTCCTGAAGTTTGGGGTTGTGATCCTGCTTTTTGCCTTGCTCTTTCTTCACAGGATCCTGAGTTCCACCACTTGTGGTCACTGCAGCCAAGGCTGCCCCTGACCTTTACGTCTCTGACCAGTTCTTGTTTGTGAGTATGAGGTCCAACAGCTTCCCTTGTTGGGTCCTCAGTCACCCACGTTATGACGTTACCATGAATGTGCTCCAGAAACTTCCTGGACTGCTCGTGCCTTGCTGTGTTGGCCTGCCTGTTGGCAAAGACACTTCTGCTCTGCTTTTTGTCAGCCAATGGTGAGGATGCTTTTGTTCTGCTTGGTCAAGTGGATCCCACCTTCACCTAGAAGTCAGACCTTGATTATGAAAGATAGTCCCATGTTCGTAGAAGATGAGTCCCTGCTGCTGACACCAGCTGTGCAGCCAGTTGTTTACGGGCAGGATCTGTCCTTTCCCCTTCAAGAAAATAGGTAATAGTAAATAAGCCCTTTAAAATGAAAGATTTCAGCTTTTACATGTAAAAGAGCAATGTTCAAAGCAGTGGGGGAGATACAGGAACTTGGCTGCAGTTCAGACAATCTAGTTAAAATTTCTGTATATCTATCCCGTTACAAGTAACTAACCTATAAATTGACACAGTCTGGTCTTTTCATTCCTCTGCTTTTCCAAGTTGTGGCCAACGAGCTCACTTTAGGGTTGCTAATGGGAAGTGGGCCCGTGCCCGAAGCAAGAATGTAGATAGTCTTTCAAGATACGTATTCTTGGAACTGTCTAAATGGGTAGACTGTGATCTATATTCTTGCTCCCATGTTATCATAATACATGTACTTGATGATATCATTTATTATTAGAATTATTCTAGATAAAAACTTCTGATTTTCCTTTAAGGGATGTATTTGATGACAGGGGGAAGTTTTGTGGAGAAGGTTGAGGTGAGTGATGTCCAATAATAGAAGTGGGATGAGACAGCTGTCCTCCTCTGGAAGGATCAAACACTGTATGCTGTCCTGTCTCTCTGTTGCATGACTAATTAAGGATGCAGTTTCACAAAACATCTAATCTCTATCTCGCTGCCAAGGATGCTTTCTTACCCACATCTCATCTGGTGACTGCGCAGCTGCAAAATGAGTTGATTCAGCTTCCTGATTCAAAAAGGATTATTTTTCCATTAGACCTGTAAATGAAACCTGATGTTTTTGTGCTTGGGAAAACAGCTAAGTCTGACACAAGGGAGGAAGGATGTTTCTGATTATGTGACTGGATGTTCGTATTTGTGTAACTGGTTGCATCTAGTCAAGTGATGATGGGCGGATTTGTGTTCCTTGAGGGCAGCACAGATCAAGGCTTGTGCCAGAGTAACCTACTCTGGCCAGCCAGAGCCAGCATGTATGCTGGGCTAGTCTGGTGACTACTCCCTTTCCAGACAAGCTGCTTTAGCAAGCTGTAGTTAAAAAAAGCCAACCTTACATTTTTTCTGCCTTTTGGTAATGCTTGGAAAGCTTCTCCTACGCTTTAAGATGGCATTGCTTCATTTGTGCCCTAAACTGGAAACAGTTGATCAGGTGCATCTTGTGTATTTCAAGTTTAAATATTAGCTAAAGAACATGAATCGGTTAAAGTTTTAAAAGCAAAGCAAACACCCTCTTTCAACTGAATAGCAGAAAGGTGACTTTTGCAGGCTATGATGTGGAGAATTACCATTAAATTTCTAGGGGGTGCTTCAGATCTGATTTTGCTCTTTCATTATTCTAGATTTCATGGTGTTGACTTAATCCTTTTCCAGAAGAGGAAAGATGACTACACGTTTAAGCCTAACACACACAGTCTTTTGTTGGAACACTTTTACAGATGGGTCTGATTTTTCTGTGCACACGCACATGTGTGTGTGTAAACTTTAAGTCAGAGCTGAACAGCAAAGTAGATAATCCACTAGAGCAGCTGTGGAGCTCTTGATAGACACTTCCCACAGCTGAGAGTCAGGCTGGAGTAAGGAGGAAGGCCCAGGATTCATTCATGCCATACCTGAGCAGTGACCTATGTTGGCTTTCCAGAAAACCGTGTAGCTCTAACCCTGCTTCATAAGGTGTGGGCTTTTTGCATGTAGATGATGATGTTGCACTGCAAAATCTTCATTTAGAACCTTAGTCCACATGTGTGAGAAAGGTATTTGTCCATTGATGTAAAAATGCACTCAGAACCTTATTTAGTGTAAACTGCACAGCATAGATACTAGACAGGTAACACATTTCAGTCAACAGCAGTTCTGTATCCCTGTGTGATGAGATTTAAGCTGTCCTAAACTTTCCCTTTACATAACTGAGGTAGGCAAAAGAAGGTGATCTCTACCCATCTAGGAACAGCAGATCATCAGCTCTTCACCCCTACATCTGTCTGTTCTCTAGTGTGTTATTGGACCTCCTCTTCGTGCATCCTCGGCTTCCTCAGCTGAGCCTCTGCAGTCTGGAATGGAGGGGAGAAGGTCTTGTGTCTCCATGAGGCAGCAGAGGCAAGGTTTTGAGGTTCTCTTTTTTTGCCCCTTCACTTTAAGACTTCCCTTTACTGCTGAGATTGAGAGAGAGGGAGTTCCTTCTGAAGAGAGAAATATACTGCAGCATATTTGCACAGTCCTTTTCCTTCGCTTGTCCTTTTCAAGGTTAAGGTTGGGATGCTGAAAATTGCCTAAAATTGGTTATTGCTGTGAGACTTCTCTTTGCTGGAATCAAGTCCAGCTTTTGCCACCAAGAACTAAGGAATAAGGAACAGAGTTGTTAGTTAAAAAAACAGTGGAAAAATGTTAACTATTTCATTCATTTGCTTCTGTTCAATATCTGTTAGTTTTCCATGGCTACCCTGGGTGCCTTCAGACTTTCTTTGCTAACATCAAAAAGAATGACTTTCAAATTTTATGTAAATGTATGTAAAACTTTATGTTGAAAACATATAGGCAAAAAAGAAGTGTTCTGTGTTTACAGAGAACGCAACATGAAGATAACATTGACAAGCAAATAATTGGATATTCTACTTGCTGTATTATAATTTTTAGACAACCACTTTTAGAATAACATTGGCAAAAGAGCTGAAGTATTTTGATCACATGCCATCTGGGTTTGCAGGTTGAAATTGATTAATCTTGTTTTGAGCAATTAAATTCTTCTGAAAACTTCACCCTTAGTATTCCTAGGCCATGGAGGTGATGCACTTCAGTTTCCACTTTTGGAAAACCTTGGCCTGTATATTTAAATGGTGCTTGATGGTACTTCAATCCACAAGGGAAAACGCAATACAAGATAACCATTTCATACTTAATTTTTATTTGTGAGAGGAAGATGCTGATTTGAGGGGGTTGTTTTTTAAATGCGCTCCCACCTAAGACAGGTATTTTACAGTTTTCTTAGAGCTTTCGTGCCCAGCCGTCCCTCCAGCTGTGGATGTTCTAGGTGCTTGGTGGCATCAGAAACATACACCAAAGCCTGACAGACGTGACAGAGACCCCCATGCCATTCAGGAGTGGCATTCGGCTGGAGGAAGTGTGAGACACCCAAAGGTGCCTAACAGGCATTAGACATCTCTATTTAGGCAACCAAGTCTTGTCCCTGTGCGTTAACCATGAGGTAGGTCATTTGGCCATAGTAAAAGGTTCGCTGATACCCTGTCTACATAGAAGCTTTTTCACAACTGCAAATTGTGTCAACTAAAGGGTGGTTTGATTGTCTTATCTGTGCCATATGTAGTTTTCATATGACAATTTAATTGCACATGTATTTTAACAAACTAACAATTTAGCTGCATTAGCGTCTCCTCAGACTGTGTGTTGTTGAGCTTAGTAGACACATCTGTATCTTGATAACTTGATTCAGACATTCAACTTTCAGTGGAACTGGCTGTCTAGTTTCTTAGGTTATTTTGAGAAGTCACTTTAAGGAATAGATAAAAATATTTTTCCAACAAGTAACAATCACGTGGATAGGAGCTTGTAATTGGCAGCTTTGAGTATAACTTCTCTTTGCCTGTTTTGACCTCTGACTGCTGTAAACTGAGTGTGTGACTCTTGCTCGGTCAGACACCCGCGTGCGTGTCTGGCTGATGACCATGCCTGCCATACTCCGTAGGGTACCCCAGCATTGGAAGCCCAAAGACAAAAGATGTTTTGAGAGACGTTACAGCTTCCAAGACTTTTTTTTTTTTTTTTTTTTTNAAGCATGGGAGTAATTTATCATGGGCTAGTGGAAAAAAAAACATTTGGGAAATGTTTAATCTGCTTCATGTTGGCACCAAAATACATATATAAGGAACAAGTGCAGGACTGATAGAAGGCCCAGGTTACTGAGAAATGCTTTGAGGGAAATTGTTTCTGTGATTAGGAAGTTAGTAGAGCTTTAAAAATAAATTTAAAAAAAGGGATGCGGCTAGTGACAAAATCAGGCTGCCAGGCTCGTGAGTCACTAATATGACACAGGGTGGAAATTCTTAGCTCTCTATGCCATGGACTGCTCACTGTTTTCCTCCTATGACAAAATAGAAGAAAATAGTTTGGTAACTCTAAATTTACCAGGTAGATCTGTGTTTTAGTTTTATTCTTTTTGCTTTTAGTCAATATGCTTTTACATGGGAAGTACCTTGATGCGTCCAGATTTCGGTTGTATAAAAAACTGTAT
The DNA here is from genome assembly GCA_003993805.1 of Himantopus leucocephalus. NCBI lineage: Eukaryota > Metazoa > Chordata > Aves > Charadriiformes > Recurvirostridae > Himantopus > Himantopus leucocephalus. The sequence continues at coordinate 206,109,727 of RSEF01000001.1, read as the reverse complement.
GTATATGCAACAGAGGCATTATTGTAGCCCTCAGCTCTAATATCTCTTGTCATCAGTGTGCGTGTTTTCTGTAGCTTTCAAAATCTGTGTTGGTTTGAATATTACATTAGAGCACTGAGAAGTCTTGTGACTATTGTAAAGTAATCAGTGTTTTAGGAGTGTACACCACAACTCTTTTCAAGACAGTCACTTGAAAATCTAGTTTGGGGGCTAGGAAGGCAAGAGAGAAAATGCAATGTTCTCATCAGGTGTTTTACCACTTTCTACTAACTCTCCTAGCCTAGAAAATGCTTGATTGATTTACGTTCAGAAAGTCTTATACTACTTTTTTTTTCATTTAAAAATAAAACCACAGCTATCAACAGGCCAAATATAAAAGTGGTGATAAAAAGAATCATTCATGTATGGTATGAAAGAAAAATGGATACTTCTTAAGGAATATATCTTCCTTCAACTAAGAGTGGTAGTAGATTAAACATCGTCAGCAAGCAGAACCAAAGCAGAATACACCAATGTCTCACCCAGTGCTGCAGCTGTCATCCTGACTGCTCTGAGCTTTCACATACTTCTAATAATGGGGAAGAGATTTTTAAAAGAAAGTTTCTTCACAAAGAAATACAAACATTTCTCCTCTTTTTTACAACTAATCAGAAGGAAAAAAGTCAAAAGCAGCAGCATGATTTCAGTCTTCACCATATGATGTATGATAAAGCTGATGAAGCACAAAGATCACAAAAAGGAGAACATCAAATCTGCATGACAACAAAACAGAAGAAAAGAACAAATTCTAATTGCACATCTTTTTCACAGACTTTCTCACTAATCATTTACATTTCTTGGAATTTGTATCCACTCAGATACCAGCTTAGGCATATGTCTGAAAAGGAGTGGAAAAAATGTGAAGATTTACATGATCTATAAATCCACTTGCTCAGCAATGCAGAAAAGCTAGCATGCATTGTAAGGCACTTTCTATTTCTGTTTCGTAGAGTTTAAGTATATTTAAAATTTATGTTCTGGATGAAAGAATTTTAATAGTCTGTATTAGGCAAGAGAAAATTAAGGAGCTGAACTGCTTGGTCCTCCCTCTGCCATTAAAAGTGTGGCTTGAATTCCAACCTGATGGAAAGCAATAAGCAAGAATGTCCATTTCTTTCAGAGAGACCAGGATTTCATTCCAGAAATAATTTCCCTGACTTACGGGAAGAAACATACTGTTACTAAAATGTAGTCTAACAAAACGCTTGTTCATTGTCAGGAGTGAAAAGTGGTTTTATCCATTTGAAACCATGGAGATTGTTTAGAGTAATAACAGCGCAGTGATTTCACTGGGATTTGGTGGCTGGAACAAGCCCTTCCCGACTGTTTTAAAGTGGATTGCAATGCGTTTAGGGTTGCACATGACGTGCTGATAGCATGAACAGTAACTTCTTATATCAGGCTTTGCAAAGGAGGCCTTATGGCTGCCCACTGGGTACTGAATGTGCACCAAGTGTCCTGATTTTGTGTTGTTGCAAGGAGATGTAATTAGACTTGCCGTGGCTGGAAATACTGTTGGGCATTTTTTCTATGCATGTGTGCATGTGCATTTTAAATGTGACATATTTGTGTGTGGTTTGGTTTGCCATTCCTGGGAAGTTATGAAATACACAAAGATACTACTCTTTCAGCCAAACAAGCACAAGAATAATTGTATAGTATAAAACAATGCCTAGCAAAAATATTGCTATGTGTTTTATTATTACCATGTTATTAAAAAGTAATAGTGTATTACATGATATTATCATACAAAACAGGGAAGGTATTAATGCAGAGGTTGATTACTGTAGCTAAACAGGATATTGAGATACATAGATGTCTTGCTCCTGACAGTGTTCCTAGTATAGTCTTATAGGCACAGAAGGTGGACTTAAACTATCCTTGGAGTACCCTCTGCCAGCTAAAATCTACAAACTTTCATTATTATGGCTGGCAACACTTGCAATATCTTAGTATATGAGTATGTTTCCAGGTCCTGTCTCCAGCATCATTGGAAAAGGAGATAGTACAGTTCCTCACTTAAATCCAGATAATGGTAGTGGGCTCTTACTTTTTCCCTCTTTTTCTTTTTTTTTTTGTTTTGTTTGGGGCCTGTGACCTTCAACACAGCCTCTGCTGAGGATGATGCTTTGTGAGAGGTGTTAGCCATGACTCACTCTCTCTCAACACCTAGACACAAGTGAACGCCACCTCTTTCGCAGGCTGCTGGAATCTGAACATTGTTTCAAAATTTTTCTCACTTTTACTGTGCCATTCCATCCATTGCACAATTACTCAAGCTCCCTCAAAGTATCAAGGAACACACAGCAGTGCTATGTTTGAGAAAGCTGAAAATAGAAGGTACTTTAACATGGTCCTAGTGAAAAAAAAGAAAGTTTTTAAATAACTTTCTGGTGTATTTATTTACCTCAAAACATGCAAGTAAGAGGAACTTTTAGGATCCCTGTGGCTATCCATCATCATATTGTCCTCTTCACAAATCACTCCACAGTGATTCCACCTTTTGGGAAAACAGATTGTGGCATACCTGCTATACGTGACAAGCCAGCCAAGTGAAAGGCAGCAGCTTGCTGCCGTACCCCTGTGTTTCTTCTGCTACGTAGAGCTGTGGGGTTGGGAGAGACCTCACAAAAGTTGGTGGTCTCCTCCTGTGTGTGGAGAGCCCAGACTGGCCCCAGAGGAGCCATCTGATTTGTTCTGCAAAGTGTCCGGTGAGGAGATCCCAAAATCCATGGGCAGACTGTCCCATTGATCAGTTAGAAAGCTTTTTCTAACATACTGCTTAACTGTTCCTTATGCTAGTTCAGGACTTTTCTGTCCTTACCCAATGGGACTATAGTGGGTCAGCTGCAGCTGACAGCCCAGCACCCACCCAGTTGGGTATTCGGTCCCCCCACCAGCAGAACAGGGGAGAAAACAGGAGAAACAGGAGCAAGAAAACTCATAGGTCACAATACTGACAGGGAAATCACTCACCCAGTACTATCGCATGCCAAACAGACTCAGTTTGGGGAATTTAACTTACTTTATAGCCAATTAACATAAATATTTCATTACTGATTCAGGTAATGGAAAACAAAAAAAAAACCCCAAATATTAAAATATTTAGAGGAAAAACATCTATCCTCTCCTTTTCCCAGGCTCAATTCACTCCAGGCACCTCTCCTCCCCCTTGTCATGGCTGTAGGTGACACAGAGTCCCTTTAGAGAGGCAGTGAGGGGCACCAGTGGTTGGGGTCAGGACCTGGTGGTTTCTGTCTGCTGCTCCTTCCTCTCGTGCTTTTCTTCCTTTTGCTCCACAGGCTGCAGTCCCTCTGGGGGTGTACCTGCTCCCCATGGAGCACCTCCTCCTCCTCCGGCCTTGGCGTTCCCTCATTCCCGTCTCCTCCATTGTGGAGCTGTCTGGAGCCAGGCATCCCCAGCGTGGGGCAGCCCCTGACCTCTTCTCACAGAGGCCACCCTGCAGCCCCCTGCTACCAAAATTTTTCCATGGATACCCAATGATTGATCGCTGTCCTTTATTTTTATTACTTCCTATATATTGAAGAATGTTTTGTTCTTCCACATGTTGTCTTTTTTTTTCCAGATTAACTAAATGTGCTTCCTTCAGCCTTTCCCCATAGGTCTTCTTTCACTTTCTTTTGGATTCTTTCCAGTTCCTGTGTGTCATTTGTAATATGTCATGCCCCAAACTGGATGTAGAAGTTGGCTGAGGACTCATCTGCCTTCGGAAAATGACATAATTGCGTCTCTTGCCTTACCTCAGACAGTTATTGCACAACAGAGCACATCTTTTGTTTTGCTTGTGTCTGATCCGTTTCTGCTGAACTGTCTCTCCACGGCTTTTTTAATACACAATTAATTTCTCCTTCCGAAGTGCAGTGCTAAGCAAATTCTTAGTTTTGTCATGTTGATTTTGGACAGGCTCTCCAGCGTGCCCAGTCTGTCCTGCAGAGTGCCTGCCACCCCCTTGGGCTTGGAGCCCTTCTCCTCTCTCTTTCCCTGTTCAGGTGGGACCTCACAGAGCTCCTGCAGCCGGGATCTGCTGTCTCTTCCCCTGCCGCCATGCACACCGGTGCTCAGTACTCGTCTGCCGACGTTTCCTAAACACATTGCACTCTTGCATGTTGGTATTTCAGGCCTCCTTCGTTCCCTCATCAAGTCTCCGTGGTGCCTTTTATACCCTGTACTTTTGGTTGGGCTGTGAGCATTTTTAACACTCTTTACTTACATTTTTTCCTTGTCAAATCTGTACAGATGCTAAAAACATTTGGCAGATTCAGTATCCCTCTCTGAGACCATTTTGCAAGTGATGTCAATATTTGGGCAAAGCTCAGACTGACTCCCAGTTGCCTTTAGAAACCACAGAGCAAGTGAAGAGCGTGACTTTGAGATCCGCGTTCACTGTGCTGTTTACAGTCATAGAAAAGCAAAGTCATATAATAAGGAATTTTAATGTGTGTTTCAGCCATGGGAACAAAGAAGTATTTTCTTGTCGAGGAATCAAATTGGCAGTAGACTGGTTCTTGGAGAGAGGCCACAAGGATGTTACAGTGTTTGTGCCAGCATGGAGGAAAGAACAGTCAAGACCTGATGCTCTTATCACAGGTAAGTTCTGTTCCGCCTTTGCTGGTTTGTTTGATGCTTTGCATAGCATGAGTGCTACTGCTTAAAGGGACAAATCTTTAGAAATGAAATGTATTAAGTTCCTTGCAATCTTCAGGAAGGAAAAAGGCAAAGCAATGCCCTCTCAAAGTCCTCCTTTTCTGCTCACCTGATAGATTTTCCATTAACATTGCTACTTATTTCTTGAAGAATATAATTGCCATTTTTTAAACCTGTTACGCCCATGTAGCATTGGCAGCAAAGAGGTCTGAAGTTAGTGATTCGCTGGGTGATGTTTCTTGTGGTGAGCAGATTCTGCCAGGCTGGCCTGTCTGCTGTCACCTGCAGTCAGTCACTGCTCACGCTTGGGGTTACAGGAATTATCCTGACAGAAAGGGAGCGGTTCCCCTTTTCATCATAACTATTAACAAGTGAGACAGCTTTTGAAAATTTTAATTTTTAACGTCTTTATCTAGGAAAAAAGAAAAAGGTGTAGAGACATTTATTTCTTGAGCAAACTAGCTGGTTCTATGTGAAGGCTGGAGAGTCGTCCTCTCTTTGCCCTGAAGTTGAAGCAGAGGAGAATTTGAGGTTAAAAAAACTCTAGAATTTAGGGGAGAGAGGGATTGGGGTTTGTTTTGTTTTGGTTTTTTAAACGTGGCTACCTTTAAAGGGGGAAAGCTTTTGAGAGCAGTAGCTGTGGCTTCTAAAAGAATATGGAAGGATATTTTGATTATCGCATGCAGTTTCAAATATCTGGAAAGATCTTCACAACACTTCATTTCATTTGCTTGACTGCTACTAAAACATAGCATGTCAACGCAAGAAAATGTTTGGAAAGCTGCTGTTCTCCCCTCATCACAGGCAGTGTGGAACCTTTCTCTTGAAGCCTTTCTCTTTCACTGTACGAGTGTTTGAGGTATGAGAAGAGCATTGGCTAACTAATAAAGATTTGACTATTTAGAAATAAATTGAGAAATCTGCTAGAGCCGTGGATAGGGCTTGAAGCCCCAAAAGGAGTTTCAAGAAAGCAGCAAGACAGAATTGACCAGTTGTCTAGCCATGCAAAATCAGTTTACCCTGAAAATGGGAGGAAAGTCAAAGAAGGTTATTGCATCTTCTGTAAAACAGAGATCCTTCAGTTTTTTTTATCAGGATGCAGGGAGCCTGTTTGCTACAAGTCTTGTGAAATACATTGTGTTGACACTCCCATTTTCAGAGATAATGCACCTGAAATATGCAGCCACCTGGAATTTTGAAAAAGTCTTAGATGACTAACGTGAGGATGGTTCAAGACTGTCAGCATTTGTGAGAAGCTTCTTGGATTAAACAACAGCTGCATCTTTCTTATGATCACTTGCTAATCATCACATGGCAGATTTTTTAATTCTTTCTGAGCAGGCAAAAAATCACCTTCCATCACATTCTTATTCATCATTTACCACATGGCGGTGGGGGGGGTGGTGAATACAAAAAGGTTCGATTTAATTTAAAATCCTTTGCCTTTTCTACTAAGCAGATACATGCTTGTATCAAATATATTGCTTATATATAATATTAATGCTGTATTTCTTCCTGTTAGAGTCGTCTTTTTTTCTAGATGGAACATGTTCCCTGTCAAGTTTCTTGTTCTACAAAACAGTTGAGTTATTTGAAATCTAAACCATTATAAGAGCATATTCACTGTGCAAGCATCATATTCTGCCATTTTAGATGTTGCCTAGCTTTTTGTTTATTTTTCTTTCATAGCTTGTCTGCTCTGAGGAGAGCGATAGCTAGGAGAATCGACACAAGGGGCTATGTGCTCCAGTGCTGGGTGTACTGGTGCTATATCCAGAATCTTAGTTCAGACCAACCTCCTTAGGCCATCTTTCAAAGCTCCTCATGATCTCCATGTCCCACACAAAGGGAAAGAGAAAATTATTTTGGATGGGTGATTGGTGGACTGTGTAGGACAAGAAGGAATTAGATAAAACGTTAAACACACTTATTTAGGAGGATTAAAAAGAAATCGGTTTGGATATTGTAAGACTTTATATATAAAACAGTAAACCCGTTAAGGAAAAATACTTTCTGAGCTGTTACTGGAGGTAAAATAACACAAAAAAACCCCCACATTTGCTCTTGGTTACAAGATTACATCAGACATCTTTTTAGGGGATACTGTTAACATTTGTGAAGAACCTGAGTGTTTGTATAGAATGTGGGTTTTCTAGTCCTTGTGGGTACTAGTTGTAACCCCTTCTCTCGATGGGCAGAGGCTTTTATGAGACAGTCCCATTAATGTGAGGTACTGGAATTATTTCAAAAGGTGTTTCTTGCTGGGTACCACAAAAAGATGGAAGAGGTCTGTCTTTACCAAGGAGCTCACTTACAGGGAAACGTTTGGCTGTGCTTGGGTGTAGCCTTCCTATTCACTGAAACGTTTGGTAATAGTTAAAACCACCCCTTCAACCAGAGGAGTTTTTCACAGGCATTTTGATAAGCAGTGTTTCTTTTGAACCACAGCAACGTGAACAAGGTCCCTTGTGTTATTCTTAGAGAAATGGCGTGGAGCAGGAGGTTTTGACTTGTTTGTGGGGTTTTTTTTGAAAGTATTGCTAGTTGTCTGCTGACTGTAACTTCAAATATCGTGTATGAGTCACCTTCTGCTGGACTATAACCATTTAAGACATGTTTAGTCCTAAATGCTTGGATTTTCATCCTCAAATCTAATATCTTTGGAGATTAAACAAACATCTTTTTTGTTTCTTTCTTTTTCTTTTTTAACTTACGATTCTTATTCCTTGTAGATCAAGAAATCTTGCGTAAATTAGAAAAGGAGAAGATTCTTGTGTTCACACCATCCCGCCGAGTGCAAGGGAGAAGGGTGGTATGCTACGATGACCGATTTATAGTGAAGTTGGCCTTTGAGTCAGATGGCATCATTGTTTCTAATGATAACTACAGGGATCTAGCTAATGAAAAGCCTGAATGGAAGAAGTTCATAGATGAACGCTTGCTGATGTATTCATTTGTTAATGACAAGTAAGTCATTCTGTCTTTATACGTGCCACTAAAATAATTGAGAAATGCACAGTTTGAAGACTTAATCATTAGGTACATGTAGGAAAACAGGAGAAATAGTCAATCCTAGATTTGTTCTTCTGATGAAACGTACTCATAGTCTGTTTGTTCCTAGAGCTTTTTCGTAACAATATCTTTATATCTTTTTATGCTATTTTTTCCCCTTTTGGTGCATGCCAATGTATATGCTACATGTGGTGCATACTATGGTATGATATCCCAGTTTTCTTGAGCCAGCATTTTTCAGTGCCTCTGGTCAGACTCCTAAATCCTAGAGTCATAGAAAAACCCATGTTGGAATGAACCTCAGGAGGTCTCTAGTTCAACTGTCTGCTTAGATCTATGTTATTGATGCTATGGTGTCTTTATACGCTGGCATACAGATCAACTGCAGTTACTACTGATGGCTTATTGTAGTGGGAGGGACTCAGTCCTCTGCCAAGCACGCACTTAATTATTTGAGTGCCTACATACTGATGCAAGAGTCCTAGACAATGAGCATAGTTTTGCAAAGTTAGTTGTGGCGTTTTAAGAAATTGCTGCCTGTATTGCTGCCCTTACTTTGCTTTAGGAATGGGTTGTGTGCAGCCCTGCTTTGTTGCGTACCAGTCAGCTGAGCTAGACTGACGGTGTCCACAGGGTATATTTCTATGACTTGTCTCCTGGGCATTACCTGCAGCAGAACAGTGGCCTTTCAAAACAGCTCGCAAAGTACCCAGGCTTAAAAATGTCAGCTTGGCAGGTTACGGTGTAGGACGCAGTCATGAGGTTCTTGGTCAATGCATGAGGAATATGAAAAGGCTTGTTTGCTTCCATAATACTTTTTTTTTTTTTTTTTTTTTTTTTNGCCTCCTGATGATCCTCTTGGCCGCCATGGTCCAAGTCTGGACAATTTTCTTAGGAAGAAGCCTATTGTGCCAGAACATAAGAAGCAACCGTGTCCATATGGTAATTTGATTTAACTCATCAGTTTTCTGTACTGCTGGGACTGGGGACCAAGCTCCTGCTTTATTTTAATACTGCCAAAAATAAAAGCTTTTAAACAGAGGTTTTTACATTGTTGTCTTAGCCTGAAAATGGTTGAAATGCTGAGCTGATGGTGGAAAGTGAAGTGATTTTTTTCATGTGCTAGCTAGAAAACAGTTCTGTCTACTAGTTGAACTAAAGGAGCAACTTTATTAATCATAGAATCATAGAATAGTTTGTGTTGGATGGGACCTTTAAAGGTCATCTAGTCCAACCCTCCTGCAATGAGC
>RSEF01000001.1:206089072-206100661 GCA_003993805.1 Himantopus leucocephalus | reverse complement strand
CACCGTGGCCTTCCTCACCCCAACCCTACACAACCTGGCAGCATCCCTATGCTCTTTCCCGAATACCTGTCCCTGCTACCACTGCCTGTGCATTTCCTTCTTGCCCTTTAATTTGACCAGCGGGTCTCAATTCAGCCATGCTGGTCTCTTGCCTTCCTTTCCTAATTTCTTACACCTGGGGATCGAGAGCTCTTGCACTCTATGGAAAGCATCCTTAAAGATCTGCCAGCTCCGTTCTCCTCCCTTTTCCCTGAGGGCAGTTTCCCAGGGGGTCCTATTGACCAACTCCTTGAAGAGCTGGAATTTTACTTTTCTAGAATTCAGGGTCCTGACTTTACTCTTCGCCTGACCCATATCCCTCAGGACTGTGAACTCCACCAGTGCATGATCGCTGCAGCCCAGGCTGCCTCCGATCTTGATGTTACCGATTGTTCACTTGCATTGGTGACCAACAGGTCCGGTATCGTATCCCCTCTGGTGGGGCTATCTGTTACCTGGCTTAAGAAGTTATCCTCAATGCACTCCAGAAGTTTCCTGGTTTGCCTACAGCTCGCCCTGCTACTCTTCTAGCAGATGTCAGGGTGGTTGGAGCCCCCCAGCAAGACAAGAGCCTGCGAGCGCGATGCCTCCTGTAGCTGGAGTAAGAAGGCTTCGTCAATAGGCTCCCCTTGATCAGGTGGCCTGTAGTAGACACCAACCACAAGGCTCCCTTTGTTGCCTTGGTCTCTAACTCTTACCCATAAGCTTTCAAACTGCTCATGCCTGTTCTTCAGAGACAGCTCTTCACACTCTATCCATTTCTTGATGTAGAAGGCAACGCCTCTGCCCTTCCTTCCTCACCTGTCCCTTCTGGACAGCCTGTAGCCATCAATAGCCACACTCCAGTTATGGGATTCATCCCACCAAGTTTCAGTAATGGCAACTAGGTCATAGCTTTCTAGCAGTGTGGTGGCTTCCAGCTCCTCCTGTTTGTTGCCCATGCTGCCTGCACTGGTGTAGAGGCCCTTCAGCTGGGCTGTTGGCTGTGTCACCTTTCTAGAGGAACACTCTTTAATTCCTTTGAGGTATTTCCCTGATGTTTCACTCTTTGCTCCTGTTCCCTCAGGAGTCCCTGGCTCATGTCTGTAAGACTTCAAGTGTGCTGCAGTGTAGCCAGCACGTCTCAGAGCGACAGGCTGCGGGCCCTCGCTAGCACCCCGTCCCTCTAACCTTGGTGTGTCATCCCACAGCTTGTCACAGGCAAGCCTGATATTGTCCCTCTCTCCCTTCAAGCCTAGTTTAAAGCTGTCAATGAGCCCCTCAAGCTTGTGAGCAAAGACCCTCTTCCCCCTTTGAGAAAGGTGAATACCATCTGATGCCAGCAACCCTGGTGCTGTGTAAGCCATCCTGTTATCAAAAAACCAAAATTCTGGCAGTGACACCAGCCATGGAGCCATCTATTAATGGAGCGGGCTCATCTGTTTCTTCCAGTGTCACTGCCCGCAACTGGAAGGAGAGAGGAAACCTGGGAACCTCCAGGTTCCCTTACCAGCCATCCCAAGGCCCTAAAGTCTCTTTTGGTTCCTCTTGGACTACATGTTGCGGCTTCATCACCACCCACATGGAAGAGCAGTAATGGGTAGTAGTCTGTCATTCATAGGAGTACATCTAAAACAGCACCTAAATTCTGCAGGCTCCAGAAAGCCCTTTTCTAATGTGATTTGGTCATAAGACATCTAAATTTTCTTCAAGAAAGTTGGTTGAGCTGTTTGAAGTTTAGCTACTGAGCATCCCTACAGGCACACCACCATCTTGGCTGAGCTGAAACCTGCTGGTCTTACAACTCTGTGGGACTTTCCTATTAAGTTCTCTGCTTGTATATCTCCTTGGCCCAATACAGCAGGTGTGTACAGACACACCAACAGTGTCATGTTCAGCTCAAAATGTGGCTGGTAGTGTTGGTCTGCATTCCTAGAGCACTAGCTGCAGCACACTACCACTGCCTCTTTTCCCCCACAATACGAGAGAGGAGATCTTCGATCTCACCCTGTGTCGCACAAAACCATTTGCAAGATCTTTCAAATCACGAGTAAAACTTTAAATGAGGGGCATTTCCATTGTTTGATGGTTAACAGATTTTGGTTGAAGGTTTTTTTATCTGATTATGTTTGTATTAATAGGGAAGAAATGTACCTATGGACACAAATGCAAATACTATCATCCAGAAAGAGGAAATCAGCCTCAGCGATCTGTAGCTGATGAACTTCGTGCCATGTCTAGAAGCACAGCTGCCAAAACTACAAGTGAAGGAGGACTGGTAAAAAGCAATAGTGTTCCCTGTAGCACTAAAAATGATGGCACTTCTGAGCTGAAGCGTGCTACTCCAAAGAGGCAATCGGATCCTAGTATAAGGACTCAAGTCTATCAAGACTTGGAGGAAAAGCTTCCCACCAAAAACAAATTGGAAACCAGGTCTGTACCTTCTTTAGTTAGTATACCAAGTTCCTCTGCTGCAAAACCCCAAAGTACCGCACCTTTAACTAACGGCCTTCCATCCGGAGTTCTCTTCCCACCTCAGGATCAAAGACCACAGGGACAGTATCCTACAGTGATGATGGCAACCAAAAATCACGGAACGCCAATGCCTTATGACCAGTATCCAAAATGTGAATCTCCTGTGGATGTAGGGTATTACTCTATGCTGAGTGCATATTCAAATCTAAGTATGTCTGGTCCACGTAGTCCTGAAAGGCGCTTCTCCTTGGACACAGATTATAGGATTAGCTCTGTAGCTTCTGACTGCAGCAGTGAAGGGAGCATTAGCTGTGGCAGTAGCGATTCCTACGTGGGTTACAGCGATCGCTCTTACATGAGTTCGCCTGACCCACAGCTAGAGGAGAACTTGAAGTGCCAACATATGCACCCCCACGGCCGCCTTAACACTCAGCCCTTCCTACAGAGCTACCACGAGCCTCTCACACGAGTGCAAAGCTATAGTCATGAAGAACCAAAGCATCACCACAAACCTCCAATTCCGTACATGGCTGTGCATCTACAGCATCCAACAGTCGGTGCTCGTTCTAGTTGTCCGAATGACTACTCTACATCTCAGAGTTCGTCACATTCAAAGACAATGCATCTGGGGAGAGCCCTGGTGTCCACGAGAATAGACAGCATTTCAGACTCGCGTCTATATGATAATTCTCCATTAAGACACAGAAAGCCTTATTCTGGCCAAGATGGGCTTGGAAGTTGGGATAGGCAGAGTTACGGGATGGATGCGTATGGCTACCGCCAGACATACTCCTTGCCAAGTAACCCCACACAGCCGTGTTATGAGCAGTTTGCCTTCCAAAGCTTACCTGAACAGCAGGACCAGACCTGGCGCGTACCTTACTGTGGAATCCCTCAAGACCCTCCAAGGCACCAAGACACCCGGGAGAAGGTTTACATAAATCTCTGCAACATCTTCCCCCCTGATCTTGTGAGGATTGTTATGAAGAAGAACCCTCACGTGACAGACGCTCAGCAGCTCGCTGCAGCCATCTTAGTGGAAAAATCTCAGCTAGGTTATTGACAGATGATGCATCTTTGTGGTGTCTAGTAGTTTTCAGCTCAGCTCTAATGCTGAGGGAGGTTTGCTACAATAGCATTCGGGATCTCCTTCTCAGCAAGGAGGTTATATAGTAATCCGTTTATGTGAAATACTGTATCATGGAGTCTGTATGTATAGCCCCATGCATCGGAAATACCAGATATGTTTTGTGTTCTAGTTTGAAAATTTTTAAATGGCTATTTTCACAGCTGGAGAATGTTCCAGTTTAAATTAATATATATATATATATATAAAAAAAAAAATCTGTGGTCTCTGGTTATAATCTTTGGTGCATCAGGGGTTTATATGCAGCACTTTCTATCCTCGTTACATGTTGTTGGGATTTCTGTTTTCGTTTTTTAACTTGCTGGATGTTTGTCCTTGGGCTGCGTGGTATTAAAACAACCTGCAGAAAGAGGATTTTGCTACTTTTGGCAGGCAATTTTCAAGCCAAGTTTTTGAACTTTTTACAACACTATAAGTATGTATGTTTGTTTGTTTGTTTTTGTGAGCTTTTTTGTGCTATAATCATCTATTTATAGGAAACAAAGATTTACTGCAGCACTGACTTCATTTTTTAAACAGATAATTAAGTTACCAAGTTAATGGTGAAATGGGTAACAATATATTAGTAATTTATAGTATGGCACTTTTCATTGCTTTCTTTGTTTCGTTTTAATAGTTACATGTTTTGTTGATGCAGTCGATTAGATCAGATGCAATCAGAGGAGGAAAAAAAATCTTTTTTTTTTTTTAATTAATTTATGGATAAGGTAAAAGCCTTATTGCCTGATTTTCAAAGGTGCTGAGAGTTTGCAGCCCCCTTGGAACCTAGCAGAAGCTGCAAACGCTCAGAACCTGCCAAACCAGGCCACCCTGTTTCAATTCCCATGTGTTGTTACCCAGCTCTGCGTATTTCTGGTCAGTAGAAGGGAGCCTGAAATCGTAGGGTCCCATTTAGTTCTTCTATGTGTTTTTTTCTTTGTATTGCTGCACAAGTGTACTGGATAAAATACGCTTTTCATAAAATATTTACCTGTTTTTAAATGAATTTAATTATCTCAATGCAAGTTTTGTATTTAAGATACTGTTTGATTTTTCTTGCTATTTATCAAGGCTGGCCTGAAAAGGTTTTGTGTGTTGAGGATATGCAACATTTATTAACTGCACTATGGTAATGATATTGTAGCTCAAAATAATAACTTAAACTTTTTTTTTTTTTTTTCTTTCTGTTTCGGTTGGGGAGGGGAGGGTTGCGGGGAGAGAAGATCCCGTATGTGTTCCTGAAGTTAGTTTTTGGACTGTTGCATCGTGTAGGCCTGATTCTTGCCACAAATAGTGTAGTTTTAGAAACAGACAAACCAAGTCTGTTTTAGTATTAGTAAGGGATATTTCTGGTTTTAAGTCATGGGTTTTACTAGCACCTGGTAAGCTTTTTTATATATATATATGATAGAAATAGATTTTGCAATTGATGTCAGATGTACTTACGTGACATAGTCAGTTGCCGACAGTTTTAGGTTTCCATCCATTCTAACAATGTTCAGTGTTAAAAAAAAAAAATCACTAGTTTACACTACTACCGCTGATAATTTTGGTACACTTGCTGGAATTTAAAGTAAGGCCCTCAAGAACCAGAAAGTACCTTTTACTGTTGATACAAATTGTATCTTTTTAACTGAGAACTATTTTGATTTGTAGATTTAGTAGAAACATAAACGTATAATTATAACTAGTCTTTTGGGCAACATTTTATCCCTTATTTAAAAATTAGAGATTTCAGACATAGAATAGACTTAGGCAAGTAAAAGTAGGTATTTATTTAGGTGTCTGTCTCAATTTCACGTATTAAAAAGAAAAAAGAAACTATTGGCATCTTCTTCCTTCCAAAATCTTTGTAGTGGGAACTCACTAAAATAAAGGTAAAATGCTGCCTGAAAATGATGTCCAAGCACCTTTGAATATGAAGACGTTTTCACTACTTGTGCGACACCATGTGTTGCAGCGAGTAGGGTTTGGGTATACAGTAAATGCTTCTAAAGAGCATTGTGCTTATAGACATATCCAATAATCTGAACCATGTTCAGCAAACCGATTCAGGACGTAGTGCTCATGCAGCTTCCACTGCTGACGTGCTGCGGGATCTGCTGTCGCCTGTCCCCGCGGCGATACCGGAGGGGGTCTACGCCATCTGTCCTGCGTTGTCTGTTTAGGGAGAGGACCTCTTCACCTGTGGCAACAGTTTTTTCCCTGGATTTGGTTGGTCGCCATCCGTAGAGCATGTTTTAATGTAGAGATCGATGCAGCGCTGACGCTGAGGTTCGGACTGGGAAATGGGTCTCATCTTAGTTGTACACTAAGATTTTTTTAAATTGAATTACGCTTAAGTACTACACCATAGTGTAGATGCAGCTGTTTTAATAATGCAGTTATTATATTTGTGTTTTTAATGGGTTTCTACATTTATTTTTTATGTAGGAATTCACTTCTGCCAAAAGTTGAATTCCTTTGAGCATGAACAGAAACGTGTATGTAATAGAGATGTTTCTTCCTTTTCCCTATCACACGAGCATCAGAATGCTTCCTACTACCTACATGTAGCAGCCTGGCCTACAGTATTGGATCAGCAGGCTTAGCCATGTTGTTAAAACAGTGCGAGGAGACGCATGGGACTGTGCTGCAGCGCCCAGACCTGGGTTGTCAGTATTGATTGCCTCCGCGTACATTTAATGCAGTATTGAATCCCTGAAGAGCATGTTGATTGCTAGAGAATTCTTGTAATAGGTTCTGTGCTTTGTACTCAAGCCCTGAAAATGCTTTAAAAGTATAAGAGCAGGAGTAGTTTGGTGGGTTTTAAGGTTGTGCAATGATGTGCTAGTTCCCCTTAGACTCTGTTATGTTGGGTAAAGCAAATTTACTGTGCACAGCGTATTTGCCTTGATATTTCCTTTGGTTTTGCTGCAATAATAGAGAGAATGAGGAGTTGCATGTGAACTCCTCCACGACAAAGAGATCGGTCTATATATTTAACAGCCTATAGAAAGGACGCCAGTAATACAGATGAAAGCAATTATACTGGTCAAATACTACATTTGTCAATGTAATTGCATTGATGCAAATAACTGAACTGTAACATCCCACGTTTTTTAAACAGTAAAAGTTAGTTCAGTGATACTGTCTTTGCCCTCGCTGAGTGCTAGAATTGCAGTGAAGGATAAATACCTTCAAGCCAGGCCTGTCCCACCACTAAGAAGAGGGCAACACTTTCCTTTGTCTTCAATACTTGAGAGTTGTTTTGCTACTTACCAGAAACTCCATCTTTTTAGATACAATCCTAAGCTATTATAGCTACATCAGTAATAGTATATAGATACACAGTATTTTGAATGCACATTTACATTAGGCATCTGCCCACAACTGTTTTGTATACAACAATGAGTTGTCAATATTTAGAGTTTTTACATATGTGCCATGGATACCTAACTTTGAGCTAAATATGCCCAGGCAATGACAGTATTAACCACTTTGTTCTCTTTAAAAAAAAAAAAAAAGTGTGTGTGTGCATATACACGTATACACACATACACATCTACTTGGCAAGTGGGCTTAAGACAACTGCTAATAGTCTGAGGTAAGATCGTATCTTTTCAGGTGTCCTATTTTCTTTGGTATGTTTGAATTGCAGCTCGGTCCTCCACTGCAGAATAACTCTGGGGAGAGCCAAAAGCCTGAGGTGTTGGTGTGACGCCCCAGAAAGAAAGTGTGCTGGTCTGGTGAAGACCTCAAAGGGGACTTTGGCAGCTTTGGAGTATGTGGAGTGTTGTGGAGCTGTTGACGATCTTCTGCTGTGAAAGTTGTAGCTAATGGTGAACACTTTTCTAAAAATATCAAAACTATCGGTGTAAACCAGAGTACCTCACTTGGAACGGAAAGCTGGGGGCGTTCGCCCCAGCAAGGTGGGCGCCAGAGGACTAAATGCCTTGGCTGAGAGATACCGCAGCATCTTGCCGCACAAAGAGACTACCAAAACGTTTCTCAGTTTTATCAGTTGATGGTTTGACCAAGGTATTTTCGGTGTGTAAAGCTTGAAAAATGAGACACAATGCTTTCATACTGTCCGGAGCATTTAGAAAAATACCCAACTGACTTTGCATTGCTACTGAAAATTTAAAATACTGTGCAATTAAAGAGACCATTTTTTTAAATAAAAATAATTTAGAAATTATTTATTTTGATTTACAGTGTGACTTTTGCTAATTTATTCCTTGCATTATAAGGCCGTGGTGGAGTGCTGTTTATATTTTTTATTTATCATAGGACTAAAACTGCTGAGAAGAAAAAACAATAGATTTAAACTTAAAACTCTATGGCCTTGTTTTGTTTTTTTATAAAAGGGCTGAGGTTTTATAAATGTCAAATCTTGCGTTTTATATACTTTGTAAACTTTAGAGAAGCGTAGTTTAAGAATTTTGTTCAGATTAAATATGTATGTGCTCATTGTTTAGACTAACCATGTAACTAACCCTAAAATCATCTGTGTTAAATGATTGTCCCAGCTAACCCTTTGCTAGGTGACCCGAGAGATGTTCAGACTTCATCTTTAGATGGTCTAGAATACATTTCATATGTCTTAAGGTTTCATCAGAAGCTGGTGATCTAGTCAGGTTATCACTTGTGAAACGTCTGTTTGCATGTGAACCATCCTTCTGTGTGCCGGGTTTCCCTTGCCGTGCATGACGAGGTGGTACACGGGTACGTGCGTAGTACGCAGCAGATGTTTAGACGGGCACTGTCGAATACAGTGTGTTGTTCGTAGGTACGAATATGCTTTAAATAATTTTCCAGCTTCCATTTTCAGGTCTTAAAGGGTTTTCATAACTTGTACTCTGTCTACCCTTTAACCTAAATGATCGCAATAGTTCTCGTCCCCTCTCTTAGACTTAACGGCCGTTCGAGAACTCAGTCTCCTGAGCACTTACACATATGCCCGACTTGAGCACAAGTACTCGCATGGGCCAATTTTAGTGGCATTAGAGAAGACCTGAGTAAAACTGGCATGCGTGTAAGTGCAGGAGGACTGGGGGCCTTGAGGAGCACAGCTGGAGCACAGCTGGAGAGCCGCCTGCTCCCAGAAGGAGGTGAGATCTCACTGGTGCAGGCAGGTCGTTCGGCCAGGACTGGACTTTGTGGTCGTTGGGAACACCTACAAACCAAATCTGCTTAGATGTTTAAGCACATCCATCCTCAGTGTTTCAAAACTGTAGCAATCTACTCTTCACCTTGTAAAACAAAACCTCGCCGCTTTTTGTAAACCCAACTTTTTCTTTTGGTTTTCAGATGAAGTCTAATTTACCAGGTTAGGTTGGCTGGTTGGTTACTTTTTATTTATCTGAATGACATTCTTAATGAAACTGATCTTTTAAAACTGTTTTACCAGCGTGTTACAGAACATCCTGCAAGGAAACAGAAATGCAGATACAGCAGCAATAATTGTGTTTTGTAGTTCTTTTTCCCCTCATTATCTCTGTACTTGTGTTGAGTAGGTGAGATTTTAATATTGTCCTGAAGTCCGCTCCAGCAAAAACATTAGTTAAAAATAATGTTTGGACTACTTGATAAAGCAATTGTCAAACTGGCTCTTCGTTCCTTCACTGGTTGTTCTGTATTATATCTGTGGTGTGACTATTCACATCTTAAAACCACCTTCTAAACCATACAAAAAACCCCATGTACATGGATTCTGCTTTTAGAGAAAAAAATAAAGATTCATTTTCCTCATTGATGGGCTGGTTTTGTTTCATAAAAAAATAATAATAATAATCTCGAGAGCAGCATAGAAGGTAGCAGTGAGTTACAGACAGCTTTCTGTTCCTACCTGCACAACAAAACTGTTTACTCTAAATAATGTTAAACAGATAGTTTCAAACATAAAAAAAAATATTATAGATTATCCATTCGTTTTTAATGCAGTAATTTGTATTTAATAGGTGCTTTCCCCTCATTTCGCTTACTGAAAAGACTAAAACTCTGGGGTTAAATAGAGATGTCAGTCATTTAGTAGCAGAATTTGGATGGAGACTTTGTTCCAGTGGCCTTGGTCTCCTTTCAAGTACCGCTACACTCTATTCATCTTTCACTGGGTAATTATTAGTGGCCTAGCTCAGGATATTGTGGGGTGAATAGAACAGAATTTAGACTATTAGAATAGAATTTAGTATAGTTATCTGATGAATGCAAAGAGAAAGCAGGAGCTGCTATAAGCTGTGATAAAATGACCATCCAGAATACATGGAGCCGTTGAATTGGTTTTTTTGCCAAATTGCACTGCCTGGCTAGGGCCGGCACGCCAAACGTGCTGGGACCCCTTTTCCTTCCCTGCCCAGCCCGGCGCGCGGGCGCAGGAGCAGCCTGCCAGCCCTGCAACGAGGAGCAACGCGGGGTGATGCGAATGCAAATGGCGTGAGCAGTTGGCCTAAAAAAACCCCAACAAACACAGTAGTGTTGCCCTTCATCAGTTGTGACCACTGGTAATTTGCTTAATGCAAATGTTTTGCACAGATGTGAACATCTGCTGGTTTACTGTGTCCAGCCTGAGCGTATATGATGACTGTGCCTCCTGTCAGGGCAAACGGAGGCACCGGAGTGAAACGTAAAGGTCCCTCCCCAGCAGCTGGGTGGAAATACCACAGCGATGTACCTCCGGGGATGCTGATCGCAAAACTCATCATGGCGTGCATGAACCGTGACGGATCACATTGGCAGCGGAGCGGAGCAGTGATAGGGAGCTGCACGCGTGTAATGCGAGGGGTGGGAAGCGTTACAGGATGCTTCCTGGCTCATGGGACGAGGTGGTCCCATCCCGGGACCTACCTGTCCTGCCAGTGCCACCACTGATACCCGCCTTGGCTTCAGGCGGTGGGTCCTTTGCAAGCTCTGGTGTGAGGCTGCTTGGTCTCTAACATACCGTTTTGTGCTTGCATTGCGTTTTTCTGATGTGCTGCTGGACGCCGAGCCCCCCTGCTGCCTTCTTGTCCCAAGCCAGGCTGGGCTATGCCGGGGCATTGCCGGCCCAGCTGCTCCCATCGCCTTCAGCCCAACGGAGCCTTCGCGCTGGCTGCACCGAAATACGTCGTCTTTTTTTTCTGAAGTGCTGTTTGAATCGTCGGAGCTGCTTTTCAGTAAATCAAAGCTTGGGGCTTGAGCAAAGAGTGTGTACACAAACAGAGGGAGGGCTCGGGGTGGACGATCACGTCCCCGGCAGGAAGAGCTGGAGCGGTGACCGGCGGGGAGGTTTCCTTGGCTGCTCAGCTGCCGCTGTGTTTGGCCAGCTGCTTAAAGGCTCTCTCTAAAGCATTTGCCTTGTGTTGCCGCATGATAGATCCAGAAGTCTTTTATTTGCAGTAGATGGGGAAATTAAATAACATCCTCTGCACGCTTTCCCTTACACTTTTTAAAATAGTATCATGTTATTCACCTGGCAAGAAAATGCCATTTTGGAGGGCAGAGGCTCCATCCCCCAAAGCACAAGTAAAGGAAGGACTCAGTTTATGGCCTCAGAGGTGCAAATTACTTCTGCTGTATTTGTCAGGCTGAGCAGAGCTATCAGAGGACCCCCCCCATGCATGTCTCGAAGGGCCCCGTCCTGCTCTGCTTGACCTGCAGCCCCCACCCAGAGCAGTTAAGAAGACGAGTTGTTTTTCCTGTAAGTCAGAGTTCCCTCAAAGGCATTGCTCAGGGTAAGAGACAAGGAAAAAATCATTTCACCCATTTCAGATGCAGAAGCAAACTGCAGGTGGGAGATACGTTGAAGCTGAGCTGCTCCAAAGCTGCAAGTAAATGTGGAGAGCTGAGGAGCAGACGGTGGGGCTGGGCTCATGCCCGCAGCCCGACCACAGCCATCAGCTGCTTGTCCCCGCAAAGAGTGAGAGGTAACGGCACCTGGAGCACATCCTGCGCTTGAGCCCCAGTACAAGATCTAATGAACAGAGTCTAGTTGGAGGTCAGTAACAAGTGGT
>RSEF01000001.1:206072967-206088972 GCA_003993805.1 Himantopus leucocephalus | reverse complement strand
GATGATCTCCAGAGGTCCCTTCCAACCCCTACCATTCTGTGATACCAACGCAGTAGCTAGCAAATGAGAAACCTCAAATCTAATGCTTCAGCAGGAGGGACTCCAAGAAGAGAGAAGTATAAAACTAGAAATACGCATGTTAAAAAGTATCAAGTACACACATTTCAATTCATCATAGCAATTGTACCATGTGGAGCAACAAAAAGGGTCATGTGCTTGTATTAAGTGCAAGGCCAAACAAATACAAGATAGAATGGAATGTCTGTCACCTGAGAGGAGGTCTAATTTATGTGAGCGCTGCTCAGCAGATTAATTTGTGTACCTATTTATAACGGGATCATTCCTTCCATCTCCAAGTGTCTTAGGTGAAAAAGCCCATAAACTTGCCACTATCTAAAGCATATGGCCATGCATATATTTGACAGCACTGTCCGCTATGATGTGCAGTATCAAAAAACAACACATCAGGGTTTCTCAATGCTTAAGACATTGACCTATTAAACTAAATTTCACTTAACCTGGGGCTAAGCAATATGTAGGCAGTGATTGAAAGTTCTTACATTACCCATAGAGCTCTTATGTGGCAAAATTACCCTCTGTTCTCAAGAAAGTCAATTAGCTCTGATGATTCACATCCTGTTTTGAATTGACAATCACCAGTGCTTCCTCCCAACTGTATGTGGTAATTTCTTAAGCAGAGTACCATTCTCTAGGGATACAATTTGAAATTATCTGTTTTAAATTTCATTTTGGCCAGGGTGTGAAACAAAAGATGATCAAAATTTGTACACTGCTCTGGAAAAAGGCTATTACAGTGCATTTAGCAAAGCTGTCAAAAAGGTACGTTAAATAACAACAATGGACCTCAGAAATTAACTGTATCTCTTTATTGTTAACCAATGAATGTTATCCAAAATAGTAGATGTAATTGTAGCTTAATTGTACAACACAAAACATGATGCTAAAGGAAAAAGCATGTGGAAAATTACTTCACCAAGTAATCATTAAATGTATTCTTAGTATTTCCGCACCAGTAAGTGTTCCCAACTGCTGGTGACAGCAGCTATTACCACTTTGTTCATTGTGAAAATCCGTATTACAAATAGTTGTTCCTGGTTGTTTAGAAAAAAAAAAAAATCTCACACAGCTTTATAAATGGATCTAATCCATTTAGCCCTACTCTATATATCGTAGATTTATGAACAGCAAACTTTACTGGTATTTTTTCGCAACACTGAAACTGATGTATCAGTGTTAGTGCGCACTTTCCAGGGAAAAATGAAAACTCGCTGGAAGCACAGTATTTCACCTGCTACGGCAAACTGTTCCAATACGTCAGAAATTTGCTTGAGCTTCAGTGTATGAAGCCTGTGAAACAAAAACTGTACTTACAATGCACTGCAAGTAGAAACACCAGCTTCCACCAAGCAGCATTTTGAAGCATGTGCACACCATCTGCACATCAGTCTTCAAGGTCAACCAGGTATGTTTAGCCCCGCAAACCAAAAATATATTAATGTATCTTTATTTTATTTGCATGATGTCACCCCACGTAGCCAACCTTTAACTCCGCAAAATAAAAAAAAACTCAGTTGGACTGTTCATAAGAAATTTAAACCTATTGTGCATGAAAAAAAATGTTTAATAAAATGGCAAATTTTAATAGATAAGTGTAAATTTATGAGTGCATAATATCAAACAGAAAAGAGCTGAACCATCCTCAGAGAAAGCAGGGTTCTTCCA
This sequence comes from Himantopus leucocephalus, assembly GCA_003993805.1. Classification (NCBI taxonomy): domain Eukaryota; kingdom Metazoa; phylum Chordata; class Aves; order Charadriiformes; family Recurvirostridae; genus Himantopus; species Himantopus leucocephalus. Next base: position 206,087,229 of record RSEF01000001.1, on the reverse strand, counting down.
CTGTAGATATTTACTAGGGTACTATAACAGAAGGAGTAACTGCAGTCCACATTAACTGTGAAGTTATTTCTGAAGTTCAATTTCTAAGCAAATTTTTCAAAAAAGCAGGTCTCCTTTTCAAGAGGGAAAGGACTTAATAACAGTGATCTGACATCAGATATGACAATTAAAGTACTAGCTTCACTGAAAACTGAAGCTACAAACATTTTTACTCCAATTCTGGGAACTTTCATTTTGTATCTGGAAACCCCAAAACAAACTAACTCACACACACATTCTACACCCCTCCCAGGAGATAGTATACCAGTGACAGGTTACAGCTTTAAAACACAGAAGATGCTTCTACAATTTAAACTCAACAAAAGGCAGTTAGACAGTATTTAACACTATGAATCCATCTTAAAGTAAAACAAAATCCTAGGAGTAAGGCCTCCTAGTGTTCTATGATATCACTGTGTAGCGATAGTCAATTTAAACAGTTTTTTTCATGGTGTTTGAAGGACCGGTCATCATGTATATAGTAGTGAGGTAGGATACTGTCCCCTCCCTGGGACTGATGTTTTCATATGCTCCCTTGCCAGAAAGGTCCAGGTCTCCCTACTGCAAATAAAATAATTACAAGCAATTACAAGCACATGAAGCTTTGTGGGTTTTTTTCCCTTTGCTGCATTAGAAGATTTTGTGCATCTAAAAGAATCACCTAGGAAAAGCAATACTTATTATAGCCTATCAGCAGCCACGTGCTGCCCACAGGTAGTGTTCCATTTAAAAATATTTCCTGGAACTACCACCTGCCATCCAGACCTTTGTGAACAGGCAGGCAAAGAAAACCATCAATGATGACAGGACATGAAACACCAAAGAATTTCACTTGGGAGAAAAAGAACGAAGCTGAAAGTCAGCAATACCAAACTCTTAATGGTGTAGCTACACTGAAAAACGTAATTTCAAACTTCATACTGAAATAGTACCTATCCAGTCTAGGTTCAGTTCCATTCGTCTTCCTATTTCTTAATGTTTAAGCAATACATACACTTGTCAGTCATTCTATACTTCACATCAGTTTCCAAAGAAAAAAATATGAAACAATGAAACTGAAAACACAATGGGGAAAAAACTACTATCGTTCTCCACACCCTCCCCCCTCCAAAAGGCTAGGGATGACAGACTGCCTTACTGTTGAATAGCTTCCCCTAAATTTGTCTTCTAGCCACTGTAGTCAAACTGGTATTAAGTGCTTTGGCAAAGTGGGGTGCAATCCATCAAATCTGCAAAGGCCTGCTTTTTTTTCTCTGTTGGTGGTTCAGCTTTACGAGGAACATATATGCAAAATAACAGCTCTCACATTGCTTCAAACTCATCAATACGCTGCTTTGTATTGCCTTGTCGGATTTGTCGAAGAGTCTTGTACTTATCACGGCCTGCTTTAACATTCTCAGCATGAAGGACATCATTTTGTGTTTTCTTGGTTTCATCTCTGGCTTGAGCCAACTCAGAACTTAAAGCCTGTTGAATAAAATATTTGTATTTAAGTGCCTTGACTAATCTTTTAATGATTCTGGGATTTCTGATAACAATTATTCTGCAACTGGGATAAAGATTTCTTGAATGCCAACCTATGAAATGCTTGTTGTGGTGTACAGTAATTCAAGCTGTGAGGTCTATCAGAAAGACTACAAAGGGAAAAAGAAGGAGAGTGCAGGATTCTTTCCTTACATAAATGTAGGCACCAAAAAAAAAAAAAGCCTCAACCATAGCACCCAAGAAAAATGGGAAGAGCAGTATAAAGCAGGAGAATGACCTCATTTTTCAATTTCTGCTTGACTGAAGACAGCTCTTGTTTATCTCCCTGATCCTGTTCAGTGATTGGCCAAGCAGAAAGAATATTACACATACATGCTACTAAGATTTTGCTGCCACAAAAAGAAGCAGCTTTCCGTTTCTTTTATTTCCTTCCCAAATAGACATTTCATAATAAGGCAAAGGGTTACTACTAACATAGATTACTATAGTTTGAGGGGTAAGACTAGTCTAGGAGGAAATGCTCCATTTCAGGGAAATAAGATTAATTCAAAATGGGCATAATTTAGTTTTTGCATTTACATCATCTGTGAATAACTGCAAATAAACACAAATACTACTAAGCAAGCATCTGTTCATACCACTTAATGAATTTCAGTATTGAGAAAGGAAAGCATTATGTTTTAACACTCAGTGTCCTGGACATTATATAATTATTAGAAATGCTTACTGGCCAATGTGACAACATATTAATACTTTTAAGCTATAGAGCACAAGCTTCACATCCAATCTTTTACCTATTCCACTTCTAGAACACTATGAATGATACTAGTTGGTGAATTAGTAATAAACATAGTAAGTGTGCCAAGGAAACAGCCTTTTTATCATTATAATTTCAGTAAGATTTTTGACAAATAAAGAATGAAAACACAAAGCCTGAATTATGTTGATACAACCATGAATCTTCATTACCTGGAGCTGCTTCTTAACACGTTCATTTTTCTGTGTTTCCGTTACCCGTTCTTCCTCACTCCTGTGATTCATGACACCATCAGAAGACAATTCTGCACTGGCTTCAGCATTGTTCTCATCATGTTCATCGTGTTCATTCTCTGTTGGAGGAATAACTGGTGGGGGAGGAGGTGGAGGAGGAGCAGACATCACAGATTTCAGTTCTTCTTTGGTCTTTTCCAAGTCCTCTTGGGCTGCAAAAGCCTAAATACAAGTAAACAGTACTTAGCATCTTTTAAAATGATTTATAAATATTCAGAAAAATAAAAATAAATATTTGAGATGTTTTCAGACACAACGAAACTGTCCTTTATAACTGACATGACTAGCTTGCGCACTGAAAATTGTCGAATAGGAATACAGAGTAAAAAAAAGATAGGACTTAAAACCACCTGTACCAGAATCCGGCTTTTTCCAGCAGCAGACAAGAGAAGAGCGAGAGAATAGGGCAGTCATACTGATTGCTTTCCAACTTTCCCAGCCTCCTGAAATTTGAGGCTCCGGGACTTCCTCAATCAAAGGTGATAACTTTGAATTTCATATTCAACCAGAACTTATAAGAATCTGTTCACTCACTTTTTGAACCTGTGCACCCAATTAGTATTCACATCCCATAGCTAATCACATATTTTGTGAAGAAATACTATTTTGCTTTAAACTGTTGTGCAGTTACATTCAATGTGCCTTTGTTATTGTTCTGGTTCATCTTACCACCACTCACGATTTTATACACCTCCCTCCTGAGGGGTTTTCTTTTCCAACATGAAGTTACAGTCTATTTCAGCACCATGCGTAAGGAAGCCATTTCAAATCTTTGACCATACCTTTGTGATGAGAATTTCACCCCCTTCGTGACTATTTAATATTAAGAAATGAGTTAAATAGAAATATAGGCTGGCTTTAGCAGACTGGAGAAGAAAAACCTTTAAGAAAGGCCTCTCTAAAACCCAAGGGAAAGAGAGAGATTCAACCCCATGGACTTCCAGTGGGATTTCCGCACTCATCTCCCTTAGTTTCTTTGAAGTTCTGACTTCACACAGCATGAGCTCATTACTTTGTGCTGCCATTCTGAGGCTTCCTCTTCTTTCTTTTTCTTGGCCTCCTCTAGAAGTGCAATCTTGGCGGTGAATTCAGCAAGTTCTGCTGCCTGAAACAAACAAAAAAATGAAGTAGAAGTTTTAATTTGGTATCATTTTGGCTCTGCAGTGGAAGAAACCAGAGCCTTTGCTGTGATCTGATTTGAAAAGAGTTAGTTACCATCCATCACTTCTCCGCTATAAATAGAAATTTTAAGCATACATGACAGAGGGAATGAATCAGTACTCTCACCTGATGGAAGTAAGTCCAGAAAAAAAAAATACTTCTGCACTTTCAAAGCTTGCTGGGAAAGAGCAAGCTGTAGTTACAAATTAGCATTTGGGATTGTTTCTGTTTAATACAACTTTAATGGTTCCACCAATAAGATTATGATTCTGGATCATAATCTCAGTACTATTAAGCTAAATCTCGCCTTCAGAATTGTGTGCTAAGTTTACAGAAGATCAAAAGTAGAGAAATCATTTCTTCTACTATTTTCATGCCTTTCTCAGTTATTATGCGCAAATCTTGAATTAGAAGTAGTCTAGTACAGAATGTGAGAAGATACTGTAAAAGCTGCAAATGGGAAAAAAAAACAACAACAAAAAACCACAAACAAAGAAAACCCCAAACCACAGTGTCACCAACTCCCCACCACCACCGTCAAGCTTCAGAACAGACCTGCCTCAGAGAACAGGCTTCCCAGTGGACTGCAGAAGGAAGCTACTCTTGTTCTCAGCTGGATAAGCCTGACACTATTAGAAAGAGAATGTAGTGAGCGTTGTCAGTCTGAAATGTCTACTTCATCATCTAATTTCCTATCGCTCCAGAGTTTGGGGTTTTTTTCTTGAAAGAAGTGGCAAATCTAATGTAGTTTTCTAAAAAAGTTCCCACAACAATCTGTAACAGTATTTCACATGCTTTTATCTGTGTTTTAACATACTTGTCCATTTGACAAAATAGAAATAACCAAGAATAAAGGCTACATTTTCAACTCTCTTTTTCAATTTGTTTCAAAACAGGATTAAAAGCTTCTTACTAGCTGCTCCTGGTTCTTCATTTGATCAGCTGCCTGCTTGGCTAGAGCAGCTTTAGCTTCTTCAGCTGCCCGACGCTCTTTTTCCAGGCGCTCTGCTTCCTCTTTTGCACGCTTTCGCTCTTGATCCAGTTCTAGAGCTCTTCTAGTCTGTTCCTCTAGCTCTGCCGAAAGGAAAGTTTGCAGTCAACATATCACTGCCCAGCTCCTCCTCATATGTAACACAGATAACAGCTGTAACATGCTCAAAATAAAGCTGACTAAGATTTACAAGGCTGCCTCAAGCTAAGAAGAGCTGTTGAACGTGTTACCTGAAGCTACGCTCCGTGTCTGATTTTTTTCCTCCCCCTGCTCTTTAAGACATACTTTGGATACACTTCATCTCACCTGACAGTCCAGTGTTTCAGAAAATTATCACCTCATTGATAAAACTAAACACCCAAATATATGTACATATACATGCACATACACCCCCATTCTTACTACCGAGGAGATTTTCAATACATTAAATCACACTCTCCGACAGTAAAAAAGCAAAAACTCTTTTACTCTATCAAAATGCCTGACAAAGATTCCTTAATTGCTACAGACAATTTAGGCCTCCAGCAAAGTGACCTAAGACCTATTGGAAGGGTCAGAAAAAGGGTCAGGGTAGAACAGAGCCAGAAAGATACAAACATTTTAAACAAAGGGAGGGATAATAGTTGTCTAGCTGCCTGGTTTGCAAAATACTGCTTCTAAAGGGAACAACCCTGAGTGAAACAGGGAGAAGTAATAATCTACCAGTACTGGAAGGTAAGATTTGCACAGGCAAAATACACTCCTCTGATGTGCAAAGCAAAGTTACTACAAAAAAAAGTCTTTATAAAGTTCCTTGCTGATTGTAATGCTGATTTCCCTAGTGACAAGTGATAGGATGAGAGGAAATGGGTTCAAGTTAAGCCAGGTGAGCTTTAGGTTGGATATTAGAAAAAAATTTTTCACTGAAAGGGTTATTCAACATTGGAATAGGCTGCCCAGGGAGGTGGTGGATTCGCCATCCCTGGAGGTGTTTAAACAAAGGGTAGACGTGGTACTTGGGGATATGGTTTAGATGTGGTTTTGTCAGGTTAGGTTAATGGTTGGACTAGATGATCTGAAAGGTCCCTTCCAACCTTAACGATTCTATGATTCTATGATTGTAATGATAATTTCTCCACTATGTTTTTGTCTAGACATAGCTGCCATAGATTCCTTCACCAGAGAACCTGAACAACTGCTCAGTTATTGGAATGATCCGTTTGCCCTTCACCACATGCTTTAATACTGAAAAAGCATCTCCCCAGGTATGCTGACACATGCTTGGTCTTTGCACTTGTAATTTTAAGTAGGTCTCATGTAATCAATATTCTTCAGTTGGTTTCCCAGGCCTACAACTTCAGTTACAAAATTAAATCAACATCATTACAAGTATGTGGAGTTGTACAAATGCAATAGTTAAATATTTATGCATTTTATTTAATTTTCTAAAAACGCTACTCAAACTAAACCTTCCCGTGAAGACGGAGAACACTTAACTACCAAGTCAACAACAGAACGCAAACACCATTTATATAAACACTTTTCCATATGCGACTAGAAGGCTAAAAAGACCAACAACACATGAACATTATGTATTGCATTAGAAACTAGGCTACATTGCTTACAAGACTTATGAGAAAGTGTACATTGTTAAACTTTTAGAATCACCCTGACACTGTTTTGTCCTGGGCTAAATAGCTCGTGTGTTGCCTGTCTGGATGTGTCTAACCTGTTCTGCACTGAAAGACTGAAAAATGCACTGGCAGAGCTAGAGAACAGTGCCAGGCAACATGTAATTTATTTGCGTAGATTTAGTCAGTGATTCTCTCTATCATGCCTGAAGCCAACAGTTATGAACAGAAGAGAGGAACAAAACTGTTAGGAATGTGAACCAAACCTAAAGCAAAAAAAAAACATGGAGAGGAGAAACTGGGAAGCAGTGGAGGCAGGGACTCTACAGGGTGGTTCAACACAAAGAACTGTGATTGGTGAAACTACATCTATTCACTAAAATCTAACAAGAATTTAATTTTAAAATTCTCAAATCTTACAAGGGAATAGGAAAATGAAGGAACAAGGAAATTTCAAATGAAAAGATAAATTCAATAAAATCCTAGAGGCAGTACTTTGAATCTTCCTCTCTGATTTCCCTGCTCCCTCCAACACCAGGTTTTCAGCACTTTAAGCATTTCATAACTCTGAGTTGAACTGTGTACACAGTAATTTCCTTTTTATTAAAGAAAACTGAAGTTTTTGCTATATTAGGAACTGGGTTTATATTACAAATATATGCACATATGCACGCACACCATCTTTTAACTCTTAACATTGAAAAAGAATCTCTCTTAAGTAATACACCACTAAGTTCTTGTTATTATTAGTAAAATAAATAAAAAAATAAAAAAAACAAACCACACATACCAAGAGAATTGTGGAACTGAACTACACAACTGAACTAAACATTGTCATCAGACATAAGAAATCCAGGACCAGTAAGAGCTCACCTTTCTGAGCTTTCATTGTTTGTTCCTCAATTTGTCTTAAGCGTTCCATTAATTCTTCCTTTTCACGCTCTATTCTTTCCTTCTCCTTTTCTGCTATCTCCCTTTTCTTCTTCTCATTTTCTAATTGTGCCCTGAAAAAAATAGTAAAAGGGTGGTTTTTTTAACCTCGAACAGATTAAATTCTACTCTAAAGATGCTGGTAGGATATTTATCAGTTAACTCGGCTAGCAGAGAAGCACGTAGTTTTAACTATTTCAAATTCAGTTTACAATGCAAGAAGAACCAAGTTTCCGTTTCAAAATACTGTACAGAAAAACAATTTATGAACAGAACTGATTAGCAGCAACCTTTGTCATGGTTCAAGAAGGTAAATCCACAATTATACCTGCATTTTAGGCATGGCTGATGTTTCATCTGGGCTAGAAATGGCAACTGTATTTTTTAAATACACAAAAGGTAAGCCATGACATTCTTCACTGAACTTGCTTTAAAGGTTCACCTGTAGAGTATAAAAGTCCCTAAGGATCAAGCAACAGAGAGTTAAGACTGTTTCACAGAAACATAATGAGAAACAACAGTACAGCTACTATTACTATGCTGAAAGCTCAAAAAAAAAGACATAAGACAGGTGAGCCACGCCAATCCACAAACCTGCTTATATATTACAGAAAGAAAAGCAGCTCTCTCTTTTCCTAGAATGCTAAGATGTCTGATATTCTATGACTTAGTTTTCTTAAAAGGGTAGAAGAATTTTTTTCTGTTTCACGGAAGTTTGTTAATTACCTTTCCAATTGTTTCTGATGTTTCTCCTCTCTAGCTTGGGCCTTCATCTGTTGCACTTCAATTGTATCAGGTTTCCTCCTCCTCATGTACAATTCATGATTTCCCATACACAGTGCCAAAATTCGCTTGTTAATTCTCAGACGGGGTGCATAAAAAACAAAATCCTAGCAAAAATAATTGCAGCATATCCATTAATCTAAAAATAAAGTTGTGACAAGACTCAAAGCATTACTGCATACTTGCATTTGTTAAATTTAAAATCTTACAAGTATTTTGACATTCATCCTCTGAGCAAACCAACACCATAATCTATAAATTTAGTTACTGTCAGAAAGTCGCAGGATAAATTCGACATTACACATGGATTCCTCCATGTGGGTTAGTTAGTTTACACAAAATCATTTATTTAAACTTCTAAAAAAGTGAGACTGATCTCCACTCTACTTCTGAAGAGTTTTGACCTAGAAAGTCTCATGAAATGTGCTGCTCTAATACAAAAAAAGAAAAACAGAGGTGAGGGGCCAGAGAATTTAGCATCATGCACTGTGGCTTTTCAATACATCACAAAATATTAGTTAAATTAAAACAAACAAACAAACAAAATCTTAAAAGTATCAACCAGAATGGAAAGAGAAAAAAACATAACATACTTCAAAATCAAAATTTCATTTGATTACTGACTATTCTACCAATAAGAATAATAAATGTCACAAAATATTTACTCATGCCATAATGCCAGAGCAAGTCCCTGCAGGCTTGAATCTCTTCAATATACAAAGGCATACTATTCTACACACTACTTACAGGGGCCTTTTTGTCAATTGGCTTTATGACAAATTTTTTGTCATTAAAAGAGATGTTTCTTATTTCACTCCAGGGAAAACCAATCTTGGGTGTCAGCCTTCAAAGAGAAAAAGTTCTCATTAGAAGCAGCAAGGGTGTGCATTTTATTTATGTCCACTAAGTCTTCACTCTGCACCATTTTCACTATCACAGTTACATTTATAAAATGTAACAACAGTTCAAACATATTTTGGTAATTTTTTTTTTTTTTTTTTTACACACGATTCTATCAAATGAATAAATTACATAATGAATAAATTACATGGCACTGTAAAAGAAATACTTTAAATTTGTGACTTATTCTACTAGCATTAAACAGATGCTAAACATCACAATAATGTACTGATACTTTATAAGCTATTGACACTTTTATTTTCAGTGAAAAGAATATTTAAATTTGAGAAAAGTCTGACATTTCAAAGACAGAAATTAAGTTAGCCTTCAGCAATGTCATACTTCAATTTAATTCACATGTAAGATAGATGTTCTTACATTTCCAAAGTTCAAGTTAATTTTATTTCCCTTGCATCTTAAGTAAAATAAATTCAGTTCAGAAACCGCTACAACGTTATGCACCAACTACATAACTGTAAATATTTTTCTCCATGAGCACAGAAAGTTTTTTCAATTCATATTATCTTAAATACAAGCATTAGAAAATGTTTAAGTATTTGATTGCTAACTGCCAGGTGTTAAAGAATACCAAAAATTGGTTGATCATTCAATCTGATCTGAACATTTTCCAAGTATTTCCGTCGTTCAGGAGTTATATTGCCATCTAATGGCAATTAAGGCTTACAGAATTTTGTTACACAGTATATGCATCGAAGAGCCTTAAGTTTCGGTTCAGCTGACAGCTGTTATCTGCTGTTTGAAACATCATGTTTAACTTCAAATCACCGTGAAACGACTGTTGACATCAGATACTACTAGCAAGTGTTTCGAAAGAAATAAAAGAGTAAGTCTGCTGTTCTGTTTTCAGATTTTTAAAGTTTTGTACATTTCAGCTTTATTCCTCTTCAAGTAGGACAGAACATTTGATCTCTTTATCAAGACACGAGATTTTTTATTTTCTTTGATGTCTAAAAGGTTTCACTTTTAGATACCAAAGTTTTTCATGCTCTAACAGCTACAATCCTAGTCACTGCTCTTAACAAAATGTTTCTCATTAAATATGTTGCTCAACTTCTCAATGTCCTTTTCATCCTGACTGAAGTAGTCTTGAGGGAGTGAAAAGTACAGGAAAAGAAACATATAAAGATGGTCTAGCTATCATACATCCGTATTAAGCAACATAAATTCAAGTTTCCACATAATTCATCTTCCTTTCCTTTCTTTTGCGTTCCCATTTAAGCTTTAAAATTCAAATATTCTGGCAGTTAACATCTATCTCTCTTTTTCTATCTTTTACGTAGATTAGGTGGTCTTCAAGAACCTGTTTTGCTAGATGCTACTGAATGCACAATAAAGTGGTTTTTGTATAATCTGAGATAGGATCTCCTAGAACAGAACTGCAAAATGAGTATTAGCCACTTACTTATCATCATGTTCATAAATATTTAGACCCAAAGCATCAACTCCAAGCCACAATTCAGTTCCTTTTTTATTCTTTATTTCAAAATAGTTGACTCCATACATTTCCAAGTCTTGTGCTATCTTAAGGTATTCCATCATAGAATCTTCCCTGATGAAAGAAGAAAAAAAATGGCATAGTGTAGACTAATCAAAAGTACGTTGTAAGAATAAGAGAACTGCAGAATAACTAATTGGTGTAAAAATCTGTTAGGAATTAAATCTCTCTTTGAAATTGATGCATACATTGACTCAGATACTTACAGAGCTCTCTACACCCTAATACCCAAGTATAGTCCAATCATCGCACTTTGTCTTTTCACCCCATGAGCTAAGCAAATACTATATCTATTTTGGAGGCAGGCAACTGTGGACAAAGGCAGCTGACAACCTTATCATGTAGGTAAGCAAATAACCTAATTGGAAACTCAGCCCTCACTGAAGCTTTCATGGAAGTTTTTGATGAACACCTACCCTGGTGGGAATAAAAGCAAGCAGTTTCCAAACAAACATGCCACTTCCCAAAATACATCTTAATAGTAATAAAAAAACCTTAAAGGTCTTGGAACATTTTTTTTTTTTTTAACGTAATTACCTTAACATTCCCCTGTGCTCTTCATGCCAGTTCTGTATTCTTTCTTCCCACTGTTCTTTTGTCAGTTTGTGCTGTTCTAACACACTGTGAATAGAAGGTGTTGCTATTAAATGACACTGACAACCTAGTTTAACCTCTTAAAATTATAAAAATAAGTTTGGTTACGCAGCATAACATATGCTTTAATTGAATCAACTTAAACATGACTTCCTACACACTCCTCATCTTTTTAACCCAGACACAGAAGCTTTGTATTTCAACAAATACACTTTTAAACTAGTGTGAAATCACTTCTTTTTTCATGGCATTCTATACTCTTTGTACTACAAAAATCACACCATAGCATATCTCAACTTTCAGTAAAGTCACAAAATGTAATGTTTTGGAAGACCTGAAAATACAAACCTATAAAATCCTCATACAACAATGCTGAAAATTAATCTCTAGGTATGCACAGGTACACTCAAGCTTTCTTTCTGCTGTCACTTGGAAGACAAAGTAACGCATTAAGACGAGTCAGCAGATTAGTTTGTTGGGGGGGGGGATTTTTTTTGTTCGTGTGTTTTTCAATAAATAACATCAATAGTGAAACAGTTTCAGAAAACTATTTGATGTTTATCTACAGCCAGCTGCAATGATGGAATTATATTTGGACCTATTAGAACTTTCAATGTAGTACTGCAGTAAGAAACCAAACACATATGATAACTTTATTATGCTTTTATTCCATGCACCTAGCATTTCAAGCATTCCTAAAGAAATTATTTTAAAGGACAATTAAAAAGAAAAAAAAAAGAAACTGCAAGATAATCTCACTAAAAAAGTCAGAACAGTTGTTTTCCTTCCTTTTTCTTCACTCAGGAAAGGAAGGATTTACTACTTTTCCCCTACATTTCTAGCAAAGTACAATAAGGAAGAGACTGAGTGATGCAGAAGATACTAATGCAGTGTTTCTTCTGTTACAGGATCTGTCACCCAATTTGCTACTATGCACCATATCTACTGATGTGCGTTTTTCAGTGGTATCCATATCACATTTTGATTTGCTTAGTGTGTATCCCTATTTCCTCCTCAAAACTGAGGCCGAGGTTCTAGTTTTTACACCTGCACAAAGCAGATGTGTTCATAGCTCAATGATACAAGAACATGCAGTGACAAGACATCCTTTTTGTTTGTTTGTTTTCTTGCCTTTAGCCTTGAATATAAGTATAAACCCTAAATATACTACTTACAGAAGCCTGTAACAGAACGCACGAAGTAGAACAGCCTGCTTTGGCTGTAATAACCTAAAAGCATCCTGGCAGTCATTTATAAGTTTCTATTACATAAAAAAATTAATTCCATGTCTTCTAGGACAATGTTAGTTTAATAAAGTTCTGTAATTAAATCAGGCCTGATTATTATGATATTTACATTGTGAGCTGCTTTCCACTATTATTTCTTCTACTCCTTCAGCAGACATTCACAAAATGTTCAAAAGCTTTCATATTATAACATAAAGCTAACAATCAAAAAAATAAAGGACAAACCAGGATACACTATCCCAGGATTATGTCATACAAGGGCCCATCTGAAAATAAAAGCCCTGCTCCCAAGCTCTTCTTCACAGAACGGTTGAGGTTGGAAGTGACCTCTGGAGATCATCTGTCCTCCCCTCTGCTCAAGCAGGGTCACCTACCGCCAGTAGCCCAGAGCCACATCTGGACAGCTTTTGCATATCTCTAAGGAGGGAGAGACTCCACAAGCTCTCCAGACAACCTGTGCCAGCACTTAGCCACCCACGTGGTGACTTGGGCTTCCTTGGGCTTTCCAAATTAAGTTAAATTTCTACTTCTACAGAAATGCTTTGCACTTTCCTCTTTTTGAATTGAGTTTGAGTTGAAAGACACAAGGCAATGGGCACAACTTAAATACACTTGAATACAATTTATTTTATTTCTTTACTGCAGAGGTGGTCAAACACTGTAACAGGTTGCCCAGAGAGGCTGCACAGTGTCCATCCTTGGAAATATTCAAAACACAACTGGAAAAGGCCTTGAGCAACCTGCTGTAATTAGAATAGAATATTCCAGTTGGAAGGGACCTACAAAGATCATCTAGTCCAACTGCCTGACCGCTTCAGGGCTGACCAAAATTTAAAGTATGTTATTAAGGGCATTGCCCAAATGCCTCTTAAACACTGACCAGCATGGGGCATCAACCACCTCTCTAGGTGAGTAAGGGGGATTGGACTAGATGGTCTTCAGAGCTCCCGTTCCAACCTCAAATGATTCTATGTTTCTACGATATCCTCAACAAAGCTGGCAATATCTTTGGCGATAACCATCTCATCATTTCGCCCCCTCTCTTCTCATGCCACTGATGAAACATCACTAGCAGATATGCAAGGAGTATTGCAACAGAACAACTCAGCAAGGACTTGATGCCTTGTTGCTACCCAGCTCATAGTTTTGAGCCAAAAAATATGCAGTAGTTTTGACATGTGAACATTAAGACTCTATAATTAACAAGAACTGCAAATCTTTTCTCACCTTTTTCAGCAAAATTTTGCAAAGCTAGTGTACTTTGGGAAACAAGTAAATATTTTCGACATTATATTGTATATTGTTCTGAAGTACTTTTATGATGTACTTGTTAGTTTTCTGGCAAGTCTCCTGGTGACAGGAGGCAAAAGAGGAATAATTGTGTTAGAATGAATACAAAAGCTATGTGCTCCCTCAGTGCAGACTGGCACATGACTGGTTGAAAGCATATGCTGCGAAATCATGTGAACGTTTGTCTACTGAAAAGGAGCATCTTAAGTATTTGAATTTGTGTCATACACAACCACTCCACTGTTCACAGGCTGTCATCATAACTGAGCAAAACCCAAGATTTGTGAACCAACATACTCAGTAATGACAGTTTTACTGGTTCTACATCCCCCTGCCTTCCTAACAAAGGGTATTTTCTAGAAAGAGGTACAGACTTCACAGTCATAAGAAGGAAGCAAACAGCCAAAACCAAACTCTTAGCCAGGATTTTTAAGAATCTGAAACATTTGCAGGAATATTTATTTCAATACTTCACCACAATCCTTTTGAAATGCTTTTTTTGCTTGCTAGAAAATTCTAAAGCTTAGTTACACTAAGAAGCGAGTTTCCACTTTTACTTTTTAAACCAAAGAGACAGAGCATATGACTTTTAAAGAAATCTCAAATTATTCCATGGGTCTCATTTCTTTGAAGACGCATTAATGTTACATTAATATGTTACCTGGA
>RSEF01000001.1:206059478-206072867 GCA_003993805.1 Himantopus leucocephalus | reverse complement strand
CAGGAACCACATGAGCCTACAATGACTTTCTGCCTTATTCTTAAAATACTGTTTTCCAGTTGAGAAGCTCTGTCAAAGGCACTACTCAATTATCACAGCCAGGACTGAAAAAGGTCAGAAAACAGTATGCTGCTAACACACTTCCCTACCTTTAATAGTGCAACTTTCTGTAAGAAGGGGGCAGGATACAATTTCAGAAAGTACTAAGATATTGCCCCCAGACCACAGGGGGGAAAAGAAGAAATTACAGAAACAAGATAGTATGGCCAGTTGATCAGTATACCAACAGCAAAACTCAGAACAGGACTTCTAGCCCTTGGACAGTCCCATGCTCACATTATTCATTAAGCTGTACCAGTTCCAAACACTGGCATGCAATACAGACTATTTACACTTGTAATTTCTAATTAATAGGTAAAACCTTTTATACATCTATGTATAGGTATGTATGTACGTGTACACACATGCACACAGTTGTATGTATTCTTAGTAATAGAACTGCCCTCCTCCTAATCTACTACCTCAATGAGACATCAGTAAACAAAGAAAGCCTGAAGGCTGTTTCATAAACCAACCGAGTTGAATAGAAGTAGTCTCCCCTGACAATTTGGTTCCCTTTCTGAATGCTTTGCTCACTGGATACAAGGGGAAGAGACAATCAAAAGTCATTTAACATGTGGGAGATGAAATCCTAAGCAACCGATATTACATCAACAGCAAAAGAATCATGCTGCTGAATAATTATCTCCTCAAAGAATTCTAGAACTATTATTGAAACAAAATTTGGAGATTATTTTTTTTTTTTGCCTGGATATAAAGTGGATGAACCCTTATCTCAGCTGAAATGAGATGAATAGGAGACCACAAATATGGCTTATTTCCTCTCTTCGATACTTACCTTCCAGGCTATACCCTCTATCATGGTAAAACTACCACCTAACTTAGTGCTCTTGCTGTCACAGGCACTTTAGGCATGTTCTGTTCTCCCCTAACAAATCCTGCAGCAAATCCTTCCGCCCATTCTCACAGGCATTGTGTCAGGCTCCAATTATGCCTCCATTAACCACTGTATGTCATCTCATCTCAAAGTCAACAATTCCTGAAAAGTCATTCCTCCTGCCAGCCAAACGGGCTCTAAGTTCATTGTGGTTTGTAAGTAGTGCCCCCATCTCCAAGTGTGCTCCATGCAACTTGCAGGACTGAGCTTGCTTGATCTTTTTGCACATGTTGGTATTAAACTATCTCAACTCCAATTGTACATTATCAGAACTTATGAAATCTAGAAAGGGCAGAGTCAAAACAACTAGAGCTGTTATAAGATCACCACTCTAAAATGTGAAAACCCTACTGGATTTTAGATGAGCAAGAAAACGGCTACTTACTGGTTTCGGCATTTTTCTTGTTTTCTTTAGCCCCTTGTTCACTTAAGTCTTCTACAAGCTCCTTGTCCCCTTCTGTCAAAAACAAAATTGAAAGTGTTGTTTTAAAATCCATCAAAACAGAGTTCATGTACATCACAGCAAATAATACAAATTCCAAAGCAGGTAAACAAGTGCTCTACACATACAAAATATACTTTTCAGTAGATGACATAAAAAGCAACTACGTTAGCCAGCATCAGAATCCACAGGTCTCTAAATAGTAATCTCCTTTCTAGTTTCTGCAGAATATTAATCCACTAATAATGTTAGAATAAAGAGACAACAGTTCCCCAAGTTCTACAAATTATTTTTAAAACTTTTTATATCAGACATCTTCTAATATTAAAAACTTTTAACATTATTTACAAGGAAGCAAAATTTGTACAAGGAACTCCAAAGCTGCAATTTAATCTGTCAACTCTAGTCACACTTAAAACATCATGAAAACAAAGAAAAAACCTAACCTAATTTTAAAGCATCAAAACTGTATTTCATGTCTATAAAAGCATCTGTTTCTCTCTGTGAAGGAATGATATGGTCATTTTTCCCAAACGAAGAGAAATGCAAGTACACCATCACAGTAAAACAAAGGAAGAAAATCTGCTCTGGTTAAAATAATTTTTTTCTTTTTTTTTTCTTTTTTTTTTTTTTGTAAGCAGAAAGGCTCTAATTTATGTCTATGTTGTAATGAAAGTATTCACTACTGCGTTCTATTCCAAAAAAGTTTTTATGCCTCAAAAAAAAATATGCTTGCAATGTTTTTGGTAGATAGCATCCAGCCTCCTTTTCAGTTCATTCTAACTCAGACAGAATAAGCAGCTAGTCACCTTCTCGCACACTTTAAAGTAATGACTGCCATGAATCAGTCCTGCTGCTGATCTGCAAAGAGTACCAAAGATGGCATTACCTTCAAAAATATTAACTGGAATTACATTTATACTAAGAAAAATGAAAATCACATACTACTCAGAATAATCTGAGATTCCAGTATTATAACTCCATGACTGCATCAGATGAATAAAATATTCAGAAGTGCTTAAAAAAATGAGAAAACCAAGATGATTAGATGAATTCATTTATCAAAAGCAAACTTTAGTATAAATGATTTCTCATTCATAAAGAAAAATTAAAATATAGAGTATTGTTTTATATAGTTAAAAAAGAAGTTATTTTTCCTTGCTTCTTCACAATAAAAAAACGCAGTAAATATCAGAAACATTTGCACAGCAATGTAAGGTGCACTAGCATTTCATTTTTATTTCTTCTAATCTGTAGAGATATGTTTGAAAAGAGGGACTGGAAAAAGAGAGATAAAGGATGAAGCATCAACGTTGTTGACTGGTGAAGAAAAATGAATGTTAAGACTAAAGATTACAGAAAGAGACTTCTAATGGTAAATGCAGATATGGAGCAAATTTTCTTCAATGAAAAATCACCCTGAAAAATGAAAACAGTATCTTTAAGTTATACTCATTATGATATAACGAATGTAACAGAACTATAAAGGTATAACACTACGTTTGCCTAGCATAAAGACAATTACATTCCAGTAGATTATTTTTTTTAATTACGGAAGATATTCTAAAGTATTGGACAGTATCAGTAAGACTACTATTCTAATATATTGTTCGATATACTCTTGAAAAATATGAATACACTTTTCTGCAATTCCCCCCCCCTTTTTTTTTTTTAACCAAAAACACTGGGGGGGGGAGGAGATAAAAAAGGGTGCTCACAACAGTGGATTTTGATAAAATTCAACAGCACATTTCCAGTTCACAGAAGAGATTGCCCTCTCTTCTCCCCCCTTACCCTAATGTACTCCTCAGGAAAAAAAAAAAAAAAATCAAGAGTAGTAAAAAGCATAACAAGCTTGGCTCTAACATCTGCTAACAGTAAGCAGGATTCCGAGCTGCAGTAACCCCTCTCTTCACCTTTTTGACAGTAGGGTCTCATTGGTTGCAAAACTGAAGGCAGATTGAAGCCCTAGAGTTAAACTCAGTTAATTAACGATGCAAAAGCTAAATTAGATTCTCATCCACCATTTTATAAGCGTGCCAACTCAACAGTACTGAAAGAAACAGAAAGTAGCACAATGATTTTTATGTGCTTATAGTTACATTAGCATTGAAAAGAAGGGTTATGGTAAAATGACTGATAAGGAAGTCCAGCCTCCAGGAGACAAATGAGAGCATATGGCACAAGGCCGAGATCTGTGTTAACAAACGATTACTTTCTGAGGTCTTTCTAAGACAGACCATGTCTATCACTTTCTAAAATGACTGTCATACCCTCAATATGTTTTATCATTGCAAATTCTTCCATAAGTATGCCCCAAATTTCTACTTCGGGTTTTATCAAAAAAATTTTGTTAAACTACTATGAAACTACCCTAAATTACTTCCTTGAAAACGTATTTTAAAAAGGTAACTTTTAAAATCAGAAACTGGACTACAAAGTTTTATAGGATAATTCTATGTCATAAAATCACAATTGGTAGACATGTAATTTAAATGAGTTTACAGAATTAACATTTATTGTTCGCATGCAATGAAACAAAGCTATCAGCTAAAAGTAAGAATCCTGTTGTACAAAACTCAATAAAAATGAAGTCTCACTGTCAGCCCCACAGATCTTGAGGGCCTGACAAATTATCACAGTACACAAGCAACAGAAAAAAAAAGAATCTATGCAAAACAAATAATAGCCAAGGTATTTGTCATTGAAGTGTTTGCTGTAATATCTTTTACTAGAGTAAAAAATAAAATCTATTATTTCTTTAAAAAAAGGAAATAAACTCAGTAAGTTTACAGCCAATTATGCTGAACATGTTTCATTTCTGCTTCAGATCACAAAGACCTTGTGCCATATTGTACAGAAAAAAAAACCCCAAACCCAGCTCATAGGGTCTACAACTTAAATTCAGACCATTGTTTCCATTTTATATATAATGCAAAAAACAGCCTGTGTCTGTATGTTTTCATACTCATAATGTTATGTAATTTCAAAACAGTATATTCACACAAAAGCATTGCAATGAAGTATTTCATCTATACAAAAATAAATAAGTTCAGAATCTTAAAATTGTGCAAGAATTGAAATCAAGTAAGCAGTGAACAGAAAAATAACACCCTATCTTTCCCAATTATTGGCACCAGCTAACATTAACAAAACAAAAATAAGGAAAATATTTGGCCAAAAGAAACCAAAAACCACTGCCAGACAAAATATTGTGCATCTCTACTATTATTACTGGAGTGGGAGTTCACTTCTGCTACTTACACGTCTCCCAATAAATTTATATTTAGCAGATGCAACTATATCAGTTTTACTAAATTTTTATCTTTGAAACAATTAATTACATACACTTACTTTTATCCTAATACTCACGTGAAATGGCATTGCAAATAGAGGAAAAAAAAATAAAACAGCCAACTGGGACTGGGAATGATATCCCTGCTGCTTCCTGCATTCTGAAACCAGCTTGTGACCTACTAGACATAAAGGCTCATCGCTTTGGCATTTCAGTTCCCAAAGGTGCCTCTTCCAAGTCAGGATTAGCAGGGTTGTGACTTTGCAGAGTTCCTACTGCTACAACACTCCAGCCCTCAAGACCTTCACAGCATATGCAATAATCTGGACTCTGGACCAAACCACCAAAATATCAGCAGGCTCCACATCACCAACAAACAATTGTGCAGAACTTCAAGAATTCTCTTGAAATGCAGAACTGTGATTTCAATTCATTTCACTACACGGCAGTCAGGATTTTTAAATCAGTATCATCCATATTTCCAGTTATGCCACAGAAGCCAACAAATAACGCAATTGTTGAAAGATGACAAAGGAAGCTTTCTTCAGAAAATGATGGTGCATAAAATGCTTGATGCCAAAATTCTGTCAAATAATTTATGCAGCAGCTGTTTTCAAAAGAAACATTCATACACACAGCCATGGGTCTGAGGTCAGGTGAGGATGGGATAGGAGGCAGAAGGCTTGAGCAGGACGCCTGGCTGGCGGAGAACCAACCCTCAAAAGCGGGATCCCTATCTGACAGCTTAGGACCTTCTCTCAGAAGCAGTCTCTTCAGTAGCGTGCCTTGTAAGCTCTAGCAAGAGGTTCATCAAATATTTTCCTGCGTACAGATGGCAGGGACCATCTTTTGCCATATACAATGGCAATACATTTTGCAATACAACCGTTTTATTTACAGGAACTTACTTAAATTAATATACTTTCTTTGTTTGAAAGCCCTATGCCATTCCATTTTTTGTGACACCTAAAAGTTTTAGATCTTTGGGGCGGCAGCAGTAGGCAACTTAGAGGCCACTGTACCTGACTAACTGGTCTCGGCTTTCTACAAAAACACCTCTCTGCTCCAAAGCAGCCTGTGAATGCCTGCAGGGCAATCATCTTTTACACTAACAGCTCCCTAATGACACACTTGCTGCAGTCCAATAAAGAAGTTCATTCGCCACAGACTTCACTTCTGCATACATCTTTTTCAGACAGACAGAGAGGTCGTCTACACAATTGTCTGCAACGTAAGCAGACCAAGGGGGGAACCAAAACAAGCCATCTATCTCACAAAAAAAGAAAAAAAGAAAAAAAAAGCTAAATTCTATAACTAACACATAATAATTGAGATTTGACCAGTGCTAGATATCACACACAGAGTATTATATACCAACTTTTTTTTTTTAAGTATTGTATCTTTACCTTCTTAAAATTGTTTCCCCGAATCGTCCCTTCCCCGAAAAAATCGAGGTATTTTTCAGAGAGACAGCAAGCCTAATTGCAATACAACCAGTACAACTGTTGTGCATTAAACGCATTTATAATTAAATATATTCTGAAGAGTTAAGTGTTTCTTCCAAAGTGGAGTTCCTGAGAACTTCAGAAGTACAAATGAAAACTTGGCAGATGCCAACACAGTAGTTAAACAAAAAGCAACACAGACCAGCCAAAGAATATCCATACAATACTTGCAGTTTTACCAGTTAATAAACTGGTATGCTATAAATGCGCTATAGAATTTACATACAGTTTATATTTATTAAGTTTAGTAACCTTACTTCAAATTTGAGCTTCAAAGTATCCACAACTGCACTATTTGAAATAACTCTAAGGTTTTGAAGAGTCCTACCATGACAGGATGGCGAATCTTCCCATGTACATCTGATATACAAGCAAAAATGGAAATTAAGAAGTGTGACTGATGTGCAGGTACTCTGTTGTTTCAAGGTGAAATAAACCCTTATCTAAAAATACAATCATAAAAGAATTATGACATAACCGAAATTCTGGGCATGTCCCATTTCAAAACCAGGTATTCTATTTTCTGAATAACGCTGTTAAGTCTCTTAGAACTAGTTCCATAAAACTAAGGAAACTTATGAACATGAACTAGCCACTCGCATCAGTCTCCATATACACTAGCTAGAGTTCTCAAATCGAAATGTTGTAGTGTAGAGATTATTAACTCTCTTTTTGGGCCAATGTAATATTTGTTTTTCCTTGTACTACATGACTTGAAGGTTTCATTTCACAGAGTGATTAATAAACGTCGACAGCAGAAAGGAAAAAAAGTTTTTAAATTCAAAGCACAGCTAAGAATTAGCCTACTGGTAACATTAGCCTACCGATGCAGCCCTTCAGCGTTGAAAGGAAAGAGTTTACCTAGGCCCCTTCAGCTCTGGAGTAAACTCGCTGAGCATGCAAGACACACCGAGCGCTGCTTTAATGGATCAGTATCTTTTCAACAATCAGGACTTTCTTCAGAAGTTTGTATAAAGCTTTGTTTACATTTACAGACTCGAAAATCCTCCCTTTCCTCTACTCCCACAGACTCCTAATGCAACACAAAGTGATAGGACAGCTTTGATGTATTTAATACATCCAATAGAAAGAAGTAATACCTGAAACAACTTCCCTCTTCGCCTCTGCCAACAGAAGCGCCCCTTCTCAAAAAGCTGAGTAAGATTGTTGAAGAAAGGCTGTATACCCACCCCAGCAGTGGCTAAAGAAACCTTCTTTACCAGGAACTGCCTTCTTATATCATAATCTCTACACTTCTTACACCTCTAATTTTGCATCTTGTAGATGGATCCACATTCTCACTCTCTTTATGGCGTTACCTAATTTTCTGTGAACCAACTTTTTTTCTGGCAGCTCCATTACCATCAAGCCCTGCAATGCTCTCTACTGTAATGGCAGAAATAGTCAGACCAGAACTCTTTTTGTTGTCTCTACAAATACTTTTACGCTATTTCCTTCAGTCAGCATGCAAGGAAAACCCTCTGGACAGCTCCTGACGTGTCACACCATGTCATCTGCCGTGTGTTTTGTAAAGCTGTTTGTTGTACTTTTGCTCTCTAGCCTCCCAACCTGATGGCAGAGCCGTGCCACTTCAGCACAAAGCTTGGAAACGCGCCACTGCCTTGCAATTGCCATTTGCTGGGAAGTCGCTTATCTGGGAACATTGCACTGACTTGCAGTTTATTCTTCTCACAGCCACTCTTATGCTAAATCAATAGATCAATAGAGGCCAGTCTTCCAACTCAATAAAGTTACTACTTGTCTCTTATCTTTAACGATCACAAAACTACCTCATCACGGTAGCCGTAATGTTACTGTACACCAACCCCACGTCTTCCCTCGCAACACACATTGCCCAGCAGCACTGTGCCAATACACTACATAAGAGCCGACAGCAACAATGGGATTTCCATGGTCTCCTGAGTATTTGAAGTGCTGTGCAGGCAGATGCACCCTCAAAACGTTTCTGTGACATAAACACAATGACAAGCATCTCCGATGAAAACAAAACAGAGTACGATACAGAGACACGTCTGAGACCTGACACAAACCAGTCACAAAGGCAGAATTAATTAAAACTCAGAATTGCAGCTCCCATAACTCAGTTAAAAAAAAAAAAGAATCTTTTTAAAAGCCTGTACCAGAAAGAGGAACATGAAATACTTGTCTAGGGTGTTACATAGACTGGAAAAGACAGCTTAATAGCACCTTACAAGTGATGTGATCAGTTGTGTTGGCATGAAGTCCAAAAAGTTATTTTTTTCACATTCGAATTAAGAAAGCCGACAAAAGAGAAACGAATTCCACAAAGTTGAAACTAAAACCCCTTATCTGCACTAGACTTTAAGCGGCAAGGTTAATTACAAATGCCCACGACTTGTACAAAACATTAATCCATTCAAAAAAAAAAAAAAAAACAATGCACAAAGGCTCATTCAGGGCCGCTGTGCCCATTACGTCGGTCAGTATTTAAGGACTCTAAAAACGTGCATTTGTTGAAAACAATAGACAGCAACAGATGCTTCACAGCACTTGTTTATGAAGTAATTCCTTATTATTCTTCCACACCGCCCCAGTCAGCTGCCCGACCCGACTGCCACATGTCTACGGTAACCTCCGGAGCCGCGGCGCCGGGGGACATGAATAATGCAGAGGGGGCTGCGCGGCACGGGCACGCCGAGGGCGCGCTCACGGGGCTTCCCCAACAAAGCGCCCGCCCTCCCGCCGCCCCCTCAGCGGCGGCGGCCCCGGCGAGCCCCCCCCACCCCCCCCGGACCGGAGCAGCGCGATGCAACGCCGCCGCCGCAACAAGTCGCCCCGCTGCGCGCTGGTGCCCACCTCCCCCCGCCTCCGCTTCCCGCCCCCCCCCCCGGGGGGCTGCGGGCGGGCTCCCGCCTCAGGTCGCCGCCAGCGCGGCGGGGGAGCGGACCCCCAAGGCCGCGGCCCGCCGCCCCCCGGGGCACCGCGGCAGGGGAGACCCCGCCCCCGCGCCCGCTGACAGCCGCCCGCGCTGCCCTCGCCTCAAGCGCCCCGCGGGGCCGGCGCGGCCGCCTCCCCGCGCCCCGCACCTCACCTGGGGCTCCGCTCCCCCGCGAGCGGGGCGGGCGCTCCGCGGCGTCGGGCGGAGGCGGGGGGCGGGGGACAGGAGACCCCGGGGTAGGGTGCTTGGGCGCGGCGCTCTCCGCTCCTCGTGGGGCAGGGCGGTGTCGTCGNCCCCCCCCCCCCCCCGCCCCCGCCGCGCAGCTCCCCCCTCGCAGCGGGGCAGGAGGCGCTGCGGGGCCGCCCCGTGCCGCTCGCGGCGCCGCCGGGGACGAGGCGCCAAGCGCGGCGGCCGCTGACAGCTCCGCAATATGGCGGCGTCCGCCGCCGTTCAGATTTTTCCCCCCCCCTCCCCTATTAGATGTTGCTCCTGCGCCCGCACTGGGCATGCGCGGCGCGGCCGGACATGCGCGTTGGGCGGAGCGAAGTCGCTGCCCGTAGCGCCGGCGCCGGCGCCGGCGCTGGCGGAGGGGCGCGGGGGGCTGGTAGCGCGCGAGCGGTTCCGCGGGCGCGGAAGGAGCCGTGNGCGGAGGGGCGCGGGGGGGGCTGGTAGCGCGCGAGCGGTTCCGCGGGAGCGGAAGGAGCCGTGCGCGGCTGTGGGGAGGCGGCGGTGCCGCGGCCGTGAGGGGGCTGCGGTGGTGGTCAGCGGCGGCAGGGGGTCCCGTTGAGGGGGGGACACGGAGGGTGAGGGAGCGCGGCTCCCATGGCGGGACAGCGAGGGTGAGGGATGGAGCTCCCGTAAGGGGACGGCGGCGGGCACGGGCCCTGTCCCCGAGGCCCGACAGCGCGCTGCGGCCCCTCTGGAGGGAGCGTCCTGCGCGCTGGGGCTGAGCCGGTGCTCGGGAGACGCGAGTGCCCCGCGGGGATGACCGGAGGCCGGCTCTGCCCGCGCCTGTGCGCTTGTGATAGCCGCTCGGCGGTAAAGCTGTTCTCCCTGTGCTCGCAGAAGGGAGGTGGAAGATGAGGAGAAAGAGCTGTACCCTTAGCGCAGGTGGGCAGCCGGGAAGAGAGAACGTCAGTAAAGCCTCAGCCAGGGAGGGGGCAGTTGGCAGCGTGGGTGTTTTCCCTTGGAAGCCCCGCGAGGAGGCACCGTGCCCGCCCGTTTGGCTGGGGGGGGGTGGGGGGAGGCAGGCAGGCGTGTGTTTCGGGGGGCCCCGTGGGCGCGATGGGCGCGGCGGCAGCGCGGGTGTTTGGGCAGATAGGGTGTCGGGGAGCTGGCGGTGCCACCGGGCGGGGGGACGCAGCGGGCAGGAGCGGGGCTCGGGGTGCGGTGGTCCCGGGGGTGGGAAGGCTCCAGCCGTGGTGGCTGTGGAGAGAGGGGGAGCCTTCAGGGAAAGAGCGCGGGATGCGGTCCGGGTGGAGACCGCTGACCCTGCGCCCCTCTTCCACCTCATCGCAGTGATGGGACCCTCGCTCCTCTCCCATCACTCAGGTGGGGGAAAGAGTCGCGCTAGTCGATGGGATCACGCTTTTTTTTTTTCATATACGTATTTTCACTTTTTCCTATACAATCCCAGTGGAGATGGAGAAAAAAAACAGCAGTAAGGAGAATCCTGAAGGACGGAGAGGTTGAGGCAGTCCCAGCCCCCTCTGCTTCAGCAGTTTATTTTTGTTTGCAAGAAAGTGAGGGTGCTCCCTCGGCTCGGTGGCAACGTAGCCAGGGAGGCCAAACAGCAAAGCTCAGTGCAAAGGGATCCACTTGAGCTACCAACTCTGAGTCATGCAGCTGCTATTAATACACCTCGCCCTCCGGCTGTCTGATAAAGAAAGAAAGGTTGGGGGAAGAACTAAGAGGAATTTTCAATTAAAGCTGTTTCAGAAAGAATAAGAAGAACATTTTAGGATGAATCGGAGGTGGGGAGAAGGGGAAGAAAAGGAGAGCAGCCTGGCAAACAACACAGAATAATCTCCCTGAGAATCTGTGGGAGCCTCACTGACTAAATTTTTTTTTAATTTGTTTGGACAAAATTTAAAGAACATGCCGATAAACTAGATGACTACATAATACAAACTATGATGAAATTAAATTGAATTATATAAGCTTGAGTTTAATTGCTGCTTCTAGACGCATTTAATGAGTTTAATGATTTTATGCATTTTATTGTGTATTTCAAACAGCCATTTCTCTCGCAGTCATCAGCACAGAACCTGAACATCTAGTCTGTTAAAGGTCCTGACTTTGGCTTTTCACAGCAACAGTATGTTTAATTTCCCCCATGGGCTAAATTTTCAATTCCAGGTTTGTTTATGCTGTTTTGCTCCAAGGAAGAAATGACAGTGGCTAATTCCTCCTCCTCTCTGTTGTTCTTCATCGTGAAGAACATCCTGGCTTGAAACAGAATATTTTGCAGCACAGTAAACTTCTGAAGTGTCCTGCAGCCTCTGCAGATACACAGTTCTGCCGACCAGCCGCCATTAGTATGCAACGTACTCTTCCCTGTTCAGACGGTCTTTTCCTGCAGGTCAGAGTAAGATCTAAGGGGGAAAAAAAAAACCAACATGGAAAACCAAGCCCCATTTCATTCAGTCACCTAAAGAAACTGCCTGTGATTCAGTGCAGCACACCAATAACATGTGCTTACTTTAGGTGACTGAATTAGAGGCTTGCTTTTCTTCCAAAATAGTCCATTGTGAAGTGGCTGAAATACAGGATTATTGCACTGGGGTGTGGTTTCTTTACTAGTGTTGATAGCATGTGGAAGAAAGTTCCTTTCAATTTGTGCATTATCACCGTAGGATATGCTTTATCTCTGTTCCTGTTACACGAAGAATATTACTGCTTAAAAATGTCAAGGTAAATAATAGTCTTATCTTCCTTGTCAACAGTATAATGTGGTTTTCTTCTCACCTTGCTTCCTTAACAAGGTGTAAAATTGCAGTTTGTCTGATAAAACAGGGCAGTAAAAACAAAAGCGTAGTTAGAGATCGTATTCTTTTTAGCCATGAAACTGAAACTACAGAAAGAACTACAGGCAATAAAGAGAGCTTTCAGATACCCATATCAACTTAAATTACACAGTTCTTTAAGAGGTAGGTGATAAAGTTGATAAGAATGCCATAACTGCAAGATATAAAAGTTTGTCTTCCAGCAGTAATGACAAAATACAGCTCTTCATTAAAAAAAAACAGTTTTTAAACTTTCATCACCCTACGTGAGGAATCCATCCCAGAATTGCTTTTGAAAGTAAAGATTTCTGGGCCAATTCTTTTCTTCAGTGCACCTGCAACGGCATAAAGCATTAGTCAGTGAGGACCCAGTTGTGTGTTAGAATCTAGTTTTATTAAAGCTGAATGTATAATCCAAGGGGCATTTACTGGACAAGGCATTTTGGAAAGGAGAAATAAAAAAGAATCGCCTTGAAGAATTTCTGAAATTTTTGGTATGTTAAATGTCATGCAACACACCTTTACTTTATCCTCTAGTTCTACTAAGATTTATGCCATCAGCTAGGACAGAAGTGTAGTTCTGCCCATACCATGCCCCTAACGTGAAAAGTTATACATGGACATAGTCTACAAGCCTGGAAGCTACCCACTCCGTCTGGGGATATTTATGCACATGACTCAACACGCACATCCTCGTCTATTAATATGTTTACAGAAGCAGACCTCAGTCTAAAATTATTGCAGGCTAATTTTACTAATACTAATTGTATGGTCTAAAACCAAAGTGTTTATTCTTTTGTTAGTATTTGAATAACAATATAGGATATGTTACCTTAATGGACATTAATCGTATTTCTTTTTCCAACAAGTATGTTAGATTGCCTTTTAAAGTCTTTGCTAGAAACAAAAGGAATTGAAAGAATTTTGTGGTCATTAGATGAATCCAATTGACAGATATTTTAAATATTTGGTGAAATTACAAGAAATGTCTCAAGTAATAGTTTTTGTGTGTTGTTAAATTTGTCTGTCATTTAAAATTAAATGTATCTAATTCCAAAAAGTATTTTTCATGCATTATTAAAATACTAGATTTCAATAAAAATATAAGGGTTCCAGTAGCAACACTGAGCATTCCAAGTTGCCTTTATTGTGTGCATATATATATATAGTCTCAGCTTTGATCGAGTTCAAAAGGCAAAACATGGTATGACTTTGGAGGGATTTT